>VDFB02075321.1:208775380-208954048 GCA_007258455.2 Sequoia sempervirens | reverse complement strand
AAAAAAATTCATACAAATGATCATATGTTGCATAGGCATCCTTCACAAACTTCCAAACTTTGGCTCTAAGTTCCTTTATATTTTTCATTTATAGTTATGAATTTATTTCTTAATTATGTGTTTCAAATTTATATAGATCAATAGTTTCTCATTTAGAATTTATTATTTAGCTTAGAAAATATCACTTTTTACAATAAGAATTTGCTAATTTGAATTTATTCTTTTTATTAAGAATGAATTAAAAAAAAAAAAAAACGATATCTTAAAAATCTCAACTAAAAAACTTTATTATATGAATTTTTCAACATCATATTGATTTATCTATCTAAAATAAACCAATGTAATCTTCAAATATTACTTCTAAATTCAAAATTTTAAATACCATAATATAATGAGATATTATCTAATAAATCTCAAACCACTATTTAACTTTTCTAATGTGGACATCACCTTATACATAAGCTCAAATATAAGCTAGGCAAGGAGGCCCCATATACCCAACTTTACTCCACATTATATAATGGGATTTCAATTCACATTATCATGACTCTTCTCTGAGATAATCTTATTCAATTGAATGTTTATCCAATACATTGAATAAAAGTTTGAGAACCATGTCCATCGAAAGTTATAGCATGGAATAATACTTGTGTGGCACAACACTTAAAGTGAGAAAAGGATATGCACCTCAAAAGTTGATAACATATTTTAATTAAACAAATCTTAAAATTCAAAGGTTATGGAAGTTTTAAAATATTTAACAAATATTAAATTAAGATTCTATATATATTTAAAATTCCAAGGTAATGAAATTTTAAAATATTTAACAAATATTTAATAAAGATTATATATATTTGATTGACATATCAAGAAAATTAAATGGATTTTATCATAATTTATTATAATTTTTTCAATATAATTATATTATTTTTATTTTAAAATAATATAATGATGTTATGTCAAATTAAAAGGTATATAAATTCATAAGATGATATGATGTTTTCAATTTTTAAATTTGCATTTGAATTATGAATTAAAATTATATACTTATAAACTTATGTGACATCTTATCAAATATGAATACTTAATGGTTTTACACAAAAGTCAATTGATTTGTGGTCATCTCTTTTTAAATTTGTGCAACTGGAAGAACATTGGCTAGAGTTTGATTACTATTCATCTACCCTTTCCATATAAGACGTGATTCTCTTTTGAATTATGAGTGTTAAAAAATTATAAATTTGTTAAAATAAATATAAGATATTGATGCATAAAATATTTTATTAGTGAAAAAATGTATTTTTCCAAATCAAAAAGAAATTGTACTACACAAATATATTTAAATCTAATGTTATCAATTCTTACATACCTATATTATTTATAAAATCATTATAAAACTTATAGCTAATCCTTTGGGACCATTTCTTTAAAAAACAATTACCTAGAATAAAGTGATGTATACCATGCCATCATAATTTGACCAAATAGGAACAATAAGTAAAAAGTAGATCATTAGATCTTAAAATTTTACAAAATAATAGGTACTCATCAAATCAAATATAAAAAAGTCATATGAGACACCCTAATTATCATATTTAAAAATGATGCTTTGAAATTGATATTATTTTGTTTTTGATGGGTAGTGCATTATACAAGTTATAAAAAATATTTCTTCAAAATGATAGCCATCCAATTTATTTTAATCAACTCACGATATCACCAAAGGGGACATTTCTTTTTTTATTTATTAATAAAAATGAAAGTTATGTCATTTTATTGATCATTTCAAATAGACCAATGATATATACATGAGATTGATAGCTAACTAGCATATGTATATATTCTTTATAAATTCATATTTGACTATTAATACTTCTAATAATAGATTTTGTTAACTTCTAATAATAGATTTTGTTAATAATTTAATATTTCAAACTATCATTAGATATGAAAAATCTTCAATACACTATCATTTTATTTACAAATCTTAATGTTACAAATTTCTTCAAGTAAATATACATTTCTCATTTCAACTATAATTGTTTGCACCATATTTACAAGGAGAGTTAATGGAAGATATTTTATTTACAACCTATTCATGATAATTGATTCATTTGAACAACATATACATTGAAAATATTTACCATCTCGTAACAAAATTTCTATAAGGAACCCTTAAAGGGAATTATCATAAATTTGTGCTCAACTAAGAACCAAAAGGTCAAGATGAACAATGGAATCTCAATGGAAAGAAGTTCATATAAATACTCCAAATATGTACAAAAATATGACAAAATTTCCACCATACTAATGGAAAGCTCACCTCCTAGCCATAATCTAACTCACAACCCACCCCTCAAACTAGAAGGTACCTTGATAACCTAGGTTATATTCTCACACCACATAATGAAACACAAACCATCGTTTTCATTTTACACAAGCCATCACAATACAACTCTCATAAAACCAAGGGAAAATCCAAAAAATTAGAATCTTTTTTAAGATTCAATATAGGAAGAGATGAGGAGACAACCTCTCTCCCATCACAACCCAATTCCAACATTACCCAAAATACATCAATATAGAATACAACACAAAAATACAATTACCATCAAAACCTCCAATAAAATTTTGGTGAAGGTATTTTATGAAGACCAAGAGTAAAACCTCCAATAAAATTTTGGTGAAGGCATTTTATGAAGACCAAGAGTAAACTTCCTCCTATAATCCTCTCTATAACAAGCTCCTACATTCCTCTATAACCCTATCTCCCATTACTCATTAAAGAACTCTTTAATTTTCAAGATTCATCTCTTCTCTCCAAAATAAAATAATAAATAGAAAGATATGTGGGTGGTATTGGTACCCTTGTAAAGTAACTTTATGGATAAAATATATATTTTTTATTTTCAAAACTTATGTTGTTCACCTTGTGGAAGAAATTCTCTAATACATAATTCTTTTTTATGGTTTTGATTTTTTCACGAATATAATAGTTAAGTCTTGATTATATAAATTAGGATATTAGTGTTACATCCTTGAACCTTAGTCACATTAGGTATTTAATCCTAACATGTTAACATAAATAATCAATACTTAATTATTACATTGGTGAAAAGATCAAAACCATAAGCAAGTATGTATTAGAAAATTTCTTCCACAAGATGAAAAACATAAGTTTTGAAAATAAAAAAATATTTTATCCATTAAAATTACTTTACAAGGGTACCAATACCACCCACATGTATTTATATTTATTATTATTTTCTTGTGAATTTGAAAAGAAATTTTGACTCATTTTTCTATCTTTACTTGAAAATTGGAGAGAAGAAATGAATCTTGGAAATTATTGAGTTCATGATTGAGTAGTGGGAGAGAGAATGGAGGAGCTTGATATGGACAAGATTATATGGGGAATTTGGCTCTTAGTATTCATGAAAAACCTTCACCAAATTTTTTTGGGAGATTGTGAGATAGGATTTCATATTTTTTTTGTTGAAAAATTGAATAGATGAATGTATTATGAGCTTTTTGGGTAATTGTGTTTGTGTGGTGTTTTATAAATTGATTTTTTTTGGGTAATATTTAAATTGGATTGTGATGGGAGAGAGGTTGTCTCCTCATATCTCCCTATATTGAATCTTAGATAATATTTTTATTATAAATTTACCATTGATTTTATGTTATAACCCACTTTTTAGACTCTATTATTTATAATGAATAATTAATTTTTACTTTGATAGATTTAATTTGATAAATAGTATGGAAAATATTTAAGATATTTGAAATAATTAAATTCAATTAGATTATAATATTATATTGATATTTTTTTTGCAAAACAATCTTTTATTGAAAGCCGCTCAAGCTTATGATTTATGGAGAGGCTAGGGGTACATTGGAGGGTTGTTTCCCTACCACTTCATCCTACATAGGCACACATATATTTCAATAAATGATGCAATTAAGAACACCATGAAAATGCATAGCTTAAGGTTTATGAATCTAGCCCTTGTGAGGTATGTTGGAGAAATTGGAGAAGACGTGTCTAAAAGGATAAAAGTAAGGGTTAATGCTATCTTGGTATTGCTGACACATGACCAAAATCCTTTGTTACCAACAGTTACAGTGGAGTGAGATAGTTCTAGGGATCCCTAAGGCATGACCATGTTGTTATATGTAAGAACCCTTGGTTCTACGAGCTGTAAACTCTGACTATGGAAACTGTCTGCTGGAATTTGTTTTGTTTCATTTTATGTTTTTTTTTGTGTTTTTTTGTAGTATATATGCTTTTTTTGTATTTTTGAAACATAATGCCAAGTGGGAAAGAAAATACTAGAAAATAACCAAACACTGAAAGAAATATTGTGGCAAGATATCTTTATTATTTATTGAATATTCTCTTCAAAGCTTTTACATAGATAAGCATACCCAAAAAAGAAGACAACTGATAATATCAAAATCTGAATTGTTGCCAGCAGAATGTATGGTTGGTGAAGAGTTTGACCTGCTGCCAATAAGAACTTCTCCACCTCAAAAACTCTATCAAACCCTTTTCTCAATGTGGCTGCCCATGATGAAGTTAGTTTGACACAAAGAGGCTAGGAATTTCTAGTTGAAGTTAACATTCCTAGGGTTGTGGTATTGGTATGACTGGTACTACAGAAGGTACGACCTCTTGAAATGAGTGCAATGATTATAAATGAAGCCTCTATGATATTCACCACCAACAATGAAAGATAAGCCTGAAAACCCCTAATAAATGTGTCCAAAACTTGACTCCTAGATGAAGCCAACAGTAAAGCAACTTCAGCTAATAGTTTCATAGCCTCAGAATGTTGATACACTGAAGGAGCTATGCTCTCCAATGCTGATACGCTCAGGATAAAGCAGAAACCCTCATCCCTGTTCTCCAAACGCCAAAGATTCCATGAATTGAGTTTGTCAAATGCCTAAGTGATGAGTTTTATTTTCTCTTGGTAGCTTATATAGTCCTCTCAAAGAGGTCGACCCCCTTTTTCCTTTTTAATTATTTTAAAATGTTATAAATTTGCACTTTAAAGATATTAAAATATGAACTTTATAATTGGCACCCAAATGATTAATTGAAATTACCCTTTTTAATGACAAATGACCCCCTCAAGTCATAAAGTGCAAATATAACATTATATTATAACATTAAAATATTAATTATTATTAAAGTGACCTTTAATAATAATTAAACATCATAACATAGGAAAAACACCTAATTTATCCAAACCAACTAAATATTGGGATCGACACTGACAATATATCTTAATTAGGTGCCCTACTATAAATAGCAATCTTGCCAGAATGACTTACTATAAATAGTAAGTATGAGAAATTGAGCTCAGAATTCTTTACAAAGGCCAAACCTAAACCTCTTTGAACTCTGGGGAAGAATAAACCATCAAATGACCAATTTTCTACCACAAGGACCCTCTATGCAATCCCATTAGCCTACGAGGGTCAACCAATATGATAATCCCACTTAAATACTAAAGTCTAGCTAGAAGGGGACATTACAGTCCACCCTCCCTGAAATTGCTTATCCCCAAGAAATCTCAACTTTGGATACTGTAGAATCTCCTCACTCTCCCAAGTAGCATACTCAACTGGAAAATCCTTCCATTTAATCAAATACTCCTTGATGACTCATCTCTGTAATTGTCTCTCTCTGATATCCAAGATGGCCTCAGGCACTAGAATTAATTTCGCCTAATCATTCAGGGGTGGTAAAGTTGTGGAAGGAACAACATGATGTACTAATGCCTTCTTGAGGCATGACACATGAAATACATTGTCTACCTTGTTATCTACTAGTAACTCCAACTCATAAGCCATCTCACCTACCTACCTGATGATCCTAAAAGGGCCATAGTATCGTGGGCCGAGTTTCTCTGCACCACTCTTCTTAAGAGTGGAATGACGATAGGGCTACAACATCAAATACACCATATCCCCTACCTCAAAAGAATTCTCAACTCTCTTCTGATTCGCATATTACTTTTGCTGATTTTGTGCCTTCTAAATATTCTCATGAAGATCCCTCATAATATCCTAGTTTTCCTATAAAATATCCCCAGTGATAGGCACTCTACTATCACTTAGCAGTAAGTCAAGAAAGGTAGGCACCTCCTAACCATAAAAGGCCATAAATGGTGTCATCTGAATCAATAAATGGTAAGTGGTGTTATAGTAGTACTCACAAAGATGAATCCACTTTACCCAAGCCTTTTTTTTCCCTACTATATAATTCTTGAGATATCCCTCCACCCATTTATTAACAATCTTTGTCTGACCATCTATCTGCGGGTGGTAGTTGGTGCTCAAAGTAAGCTTGGTCCCACACAGTTTGAATAGCTCCTACCGTAAATTGCTCAAGAACTGACTATCCATGTAACTGACAATGCTCCAAGGTAACCCATGCAATTTGAATATCTCACAAAAGAATAACTCTGCTACCTATGTAGTTGAAAATGTAGTTGTAATCAAAAATAAGTGAGCATACTTTGTGAGGCGATTAACAACTACATAGATACAGTCTCTACCCTAGGCTTTCGACAATCCCATAATAAAATCCATAGACAAACACTCCCACTTCCTATTAGGAATTGGAAGTGGCTAAAGTAACCCCATAGGATAAGTATGCTCTTGTTTATTCTACTGACAAACAGGGCACTCTCTGACATATCGAAGAACATCTGACTTGAGCCCTTTCCAAGTGAAGCAATCTTGAATCTATCTATAAGTTTTGAAATACCCAAGATTTCCTACCATGGGAACATCATGAAAGGTCCTTAGAACTGTGGTTTTCATCTCTGATCATGGGGTAAAAAAGATCCTCCCTTTGTAAATGATAAGATTGTTTACAACTAAATATTTGTTGTCTTGCACTGAACCCTCAACTATGCCAGAAGCCCGAGTCTTTGGCATACTCTACTAAAATCAAATGTCTCCAATCCTTTGAAATCTCAACCATGGAGCTCAAATATGGTTGGTGAGAAAAATCATCAACAACAATATTTTGGGTCCCTTTGACATAAGCAATGTCAAAGTCATACGACTACAATTTACTCACCCACTTCTGCTAACTATCATTGAGAAAATGCTGCCCTAGGAAATGTCTTAGGTTGTTATAATTTGTTTTAACACAAATTTTTCTACCCATAAGGTATTGCTTGAATTTGGCCAAAGCATGCATGATGGCCAACATATCCTTGTCGTATATACTATAGTTCCTCTCCAGTCCTCTAAGCTTCCAGCTCTTGAAATCTATCAGGTGTTTTTCCTACATAAGGCAATCCCTTCACCCGAGGCATCACACTAAAGCTCGAAGGGTCTAGTAAAATTTGGTAGTGCAAGGACTAGGCAATAAGTCATCAATTGCTTAAACTTCTCAAAACACTCATGTGCCTTAGGAGTCCAAATAAACGCCCCCTTCTTTTTAGATCAGTAAGTGGTGCTGCATGTCGTGAGTGTCCACTGAAAAGTCTATAGTGGAAGCCACACAAACCCAAAAATCCTCTAAGTTGAGTAAGATTCTTGGGAGTAGGCTACTCAATAATAGCTCTAACCTTGTTAGGATCCATACGCACACCCTCTACACTGATGATATGGCCTAAGTACAACAACTCTGTCATACCCATATCACATTTGGATTCCTTAGCATACAAGGACTCCCTATCAAGAATACCCAACATTGTATCTAGATGGACAATATGCTCCTCCCAAGTTTTTTTGTACACCAAGATGTCATCAAAGAAGACTAATACAAACCTCCTTAGTTGTGACTAAAAGACCTTGTTCATGGTGGATAAAATGTCACAGGGGAATTGGTTAACCCAAATGGAATAACCACAAACTCAAAGTTTCCACAATGACATCTAAATGTCATCTTCTCAATGTCCCGCTCTCTGACCTTGATATAGTGATAACCCGATCTCAAATCTATTTTTGAAAAGTAGCAAGCACCATGGAGCTTGTCAATCAACTTGTCAATCTAAGGGATGGGGCTATTCTTAATTTTCCTCTTAGTCAAGACCCTGTAGTCAATGCACATCAAAAGGGTACCATCCTTTTTCTTCACCAAAACTACCGATGAAGCAAAAGGGGACTTGCTAGGTCTGATGTGCCCCATAGCAACTAGCTCCTTAATTGTTTTCTCAATCACATATTTTAGCCACTTGGGGTGCCTATAGGGAGTGATTATTATGGGTTTGACATCCTCTTCCAATTCTATTATGTGCTCAATCTCTCTATCTGGAGGTCTACAGGTAGAATATCACTTAATACCTTCCCGTGCTTAATCCTCAACTCCTGTATATTTGGATGGTAAACTAATTTTTGCTACTTCTCCTATGATGGCATCAACATACACTCTAATTCGCACTCAATCTTCTCATGACGTAAGATTCACTTCATTCTCTTGAATGATATCATCCTGAAGTTGCTATCTCTGATGGCTATCAGTACATGAGTCTTCCCATTCACCTTGAACCTCATCTCCATATCACGAAGGTTAAGGATAAACTCTCCTATGTCATGAAGCCATTTCATCCATAAAACCATATCAGTATCTCCCATATTCACCACATAGAAATCTGCCTTAAATTCATAATTATTTAAGCGCATAGGGAGGTCTGGAATCATCTTGTCACACTTAAGAGTGTAGCCATCTGTAACCTTTACTCTTATACCTTCGAACTCAGTCCAAATGCCATGCCTCTCAACCAACTTAGCATCAATGAAGTTATGTGTGGCACCTTTATCAAGCAAGGTAATAATATTTTGTCTGGCCAGAACCCCACACATGCTAGTGAGATGTGCCTCTTGAAGCTACACTTCCACTTTATACTTAGCCTCTTTTTCGGACTTCTATGCCTCATGTTCAGACTTTTCTAACTCAGATTCCTCATTATCAGTTTGATATTCTATTTTTTCATATTTGGAATCCTCATAGAATTCCCACATTATTCAATGAGCCTTGTCCTTAGGCCTCAATGGACAGTCACGGTTTGCATCATATGGCCCTTTGTAGTAAAATCACAATTTTTTCTTGCACAAATCATTGAGTGTATCTCGATCTAGGGGTGTTGTTGATTTTCTATTTGAATCTGATTTCTCCTTCTTCTTGGAGAATGATTTTTTGTCCCTATATGAAGAGGATCCCTTGGATGTGAACTTGATTTGTGGAGCTGCAAGTTCCATACTTCTAGCCTTTTTCATTACCTCCTATAGTGTCAGTGGGTCAAAATATTTTATCCACCCTCTTAATGTTTTCAATAGGCCCTTAATAAATAGCACAACTAATCTTCTCTCAGATATATTGGAACCATAACTAAAAATTTCTAAAAATCACCAATATAACCCTTCAAACTCCCAACCTGCTCGAGCTAAGACAAATCTTTGAAATATGTTTTTGGATCATTCTTATCAAAGTTTTCAATCAATCTATCAACAAACTTCAGATAAGAAGTGATGTGGTTATGCTACAATGTGACCATCCCATGGTACCACCAATCATGGGCTACTCCCTCCAATTGTAAAGTGGCATATTTTATGGCATCCTCCTCTGCCATGGGTCTAAGATTCAAGAAAGTATCTAGCTTGTGAACCCAAGCTTTAGCTATAACCTTCCCATTGCCATCAAATGTAGGTAATGTGAGTTTGTTGGTGGCATGTTTTAGGTCTCTATTTTGGTCTCTTGGTCTCTGATCTTGTCTTTCTCTATAGTGCTCTCTCCTTTGACTTACAAATTTTTCAAAGCTTATGTGCTCCCTAACCTGTGGTATCAACAACTCCCATTCATCATTCACTGCCATAAGATTTTCTACAAACTTTGCCTCACCCTCTTCTGATTCGTTTCTCAAAAAGGTAGAGCATGTAGGTCTATCAAAGGTATGGGTGGGTGCTCTTTGTTCCCTAGGAGTCCCAACCACACTCTGGTTGTCATCTAGTTCATTATTCTTTCTTCCATGAGGGTTCATTAGTTGTAACATTGTTGTAAGTTCCTGCAAAGCATCTACAACCTGTTGCTGCCCTGTTTCCATGTATATAAAAATTTCTCGTGCTTCTCTTTCTTCATTGTGTGCCTCATTTCTAGCTTCATTCCTAGGGGGGCTACCACCACCTCTATCACCCATTGTGTTGGATGAACCAACCTCAGTACCCTACTGTCTTGTTCAGGATAAGGTTGTGGACACTATTTTTTCTTTCTATCCTCCCTTGCAATATACCTTTTGTACCTTTCACTATGTTGCATCAATAGAGCTTGATTCAAACCCTTAGGTTGGAAGGAAACTACTTTGATACCATTGTAAGAACCCTTGGTTCTACCAATTGTAAACTTTGACTGTGGAAACTATCTGTTGGAATTTGTTTTGTTTGGTTTTATGTTTTTTTTTGTGTTTTTGGGTAGTATATATGTTTTTTTGTATTTTTGAAATATAATGCCAAGCAAGAAAGAAAACATTAGAAAATAACCAAATGCTGAAAGAAATATTACTGCAAGCTATCTTTATTAGTTATTGAATATTCTCTTCAAAGCTTTTACATAGATAAGCATACCCATAAAAGAAGACAACTGATAATATCAAAATATGAGTTGCTACCAATAGAATGTGTGGTTGATGAAGAGTTCAACCTGCTACCAATAAGCACTTCTCCACCTCAAAAACTCTACCAAACCCTTTTCTCAATGTGTTCCCCATGATGAAGTTGGTTTGACACAAAGAGGCTAGGTGTTTCTAGCTGAAGTTCACACGCATAGGGCTATGGTACTGGTATAACTAGTACTGCATAAGGTATGGCCTCTTGAAATGAGTGCAATGATTATAAATGAAGCCTCTATGATATTTTCCTCCAAAAATGAATGG
Source organism: Sequoia sempervirens (assembly GCA_007258455.2). Lineage (NCBI taxonomy): Eukaryota > Viridiplantae > Streptophyta > Pinopsida > Cupressales > Cupressaceae > Sequoia > Sequoia sempervirens. Next base: position 208,943,153 of record VDFB02075321.1, on the reverse strand, counting down.
TAAGCCTGAAAACCCCTGAGAAATGTCTCCAATCTGTACAAACTTTACTCTTGGATGAAGCCAATAGTAAAGCAACTTCAGCTGATACTTTCGCAGCCTTAGAATGTTGATACACTAAAGGAGCTACGCTCTCCAATGCTGATACGCTCAGGATAAAGAAGAAACCCTCATCCCTATTCTCCAAATTCCAAAGATTTCATGAATTAATTTTGTGAAATGCCCAAGTGATGAGTTTGATTTTCTCTTGGTAGCTTAAATACTCCTCTCAAAGAGGTCGACCCCCTTTTTCCTTTTTAATTATTTTAAAATGTTATAAAGTTGCACTTTAAAGATATCAATATGAAATTTATAATTGGCATCCAAATGATTAAATGAAATGGCCCTTTTTTAATGACAAATGACGCCCTCAAGTCATAAAATGCAAATATAACATTATATTATAACATTAAAATATTAATTATTATTAAAGTGACCTTTATTAATAATTAAACATCATAATATAGGAAAAACACCTTATTTCTCCAAATCAACTGAATACTAGGATCGACACTGACAATATATCTCAATCGGGTGCCCTACTATAAATAGTAATCCTACCAGAATGACTTACTATAAATAGTAAGTTTGAGAAACTGAGCTCTGAATTCTCTGCAAAGGCCAAACTTGAACCTCTCTGAACTCTAGGGAAGAATAAAACCATCAAATGACCATTTTTTTTCCACAAGGACCCTCTATCCAATCTCATTAGCCTATGAGGGTCGACTGATAGGCTAATCCCACTAAAATATTGAAGTCTAGCTAGAAGGGGACATTACATTATACCAAACTTGAATGCTACACCTTTTACACAATTGGAAATGAATGGGCTATAGGAGCAACATGATGATAATGAGGTGGAAATCGTTCAAATAGAGGAGTGACAAGGTAGAATTAAAGAACAATTTTTTGCACTTTTGCATATGTCCAACTATGCCACATCTTTTTTCAATGTATCAGAGTGTAAAAATGATTATGTCAGTTGTATAGCATAGATTAGCTAGAGGCTGGGGATGAACAAAAATATTTTAATCTATATCCTCCCATTTTGTTTTTACTTCAAGGTTTTTATCAATCGCCTCATGGGTGGCATCAAAACTTTATATTTTGTAAATCTCTTATATTATATAATATATATAGGCTTATAGATATATATATATATATATATATATATATATATATGGATAATAATTAATTAAAAAATGACTAATATATTAGAAATTCAAAAAAAAAATACCATCTAATAAGATATGTAGAATTAAAAATGTAAAATAAAATGGAAAATGAATAAATATTATAAATTTCATTTTAATGAATTTATGGAGAAAAAAATATATTGATATTTTGAATGCATATTTTAGTGAAAGATAAAACACTTGGCATGAGGTGGAAGAGAATCTCATCATTTATAGTGGTGTAAGGAACATGTATGAGAGTGTAAGAGGTGTAAGAAAGCATCTTGGACTATAGGTAAGAAGTGGGTAGTTTTTTTTTGACAAAAGAAGTTAATATTTTATCTTTTAATGGGTCATTTTTATCTCTTTATGAAGTTGGACGATCCAACTTATTTTAAAATAAAATCCATTTTAATTTATGATAAAAATTAATATATTATTTGAGAAAAATATGGAGGAAGGCTATAATACATGTCATATTATTCTATGGGAGTTACAAGGTGTATTCTATGACAATATTAGTTTATGATAATTATTTGATAGGGAATAAGTTTATTTCAAGCAAATTCTATGACATGAGAGTTACATATTTTATTTAGGATTGAAATAGTGGAGTAAGAGGAATCTTTTAAATAATAGATCTATTTCTTTTATTTCTTTTGGAAACACAAATTTCCCTCTAACTTCTATAAATTGAGAAATTTTTATGCATTTGGTATGTTTTTGGTAATTTTTAATTTTTTTCTTTGAAGTTTTGTAAGAAACCATTCGAAGAAGAATGTTGGATTCAATTCAAGATTTTGCAAGAAAATGAGAGGAAGAGCTAAGAAGGGGGGAAAAAAGAGTTTTGGAGATCTCCATCAAAAATGAAAAACAAAGAGAATAATTCTAGGTAGTATCTTCTACATCAAATATCACACATTTGAGGTAATGAGTATTGAATTTATTTTATTTGTTGATAGTAGATGAAATTGGTTTAATTATAAATTTTATTTTAAAATATGAGTTTATTTAAATTTTTTTAAAGAAAAAGGAATATAGCCTATATATTTATATTATAGTAATAATAATTTTACAAAATGCTAGTGGTGGGTAACTGGAGAGAGTTGGAACCAATACAATTGATAACTAATACAAAGACAAAGCTTGGGCGAGCTAGTTGGTTTAGAGAAAAAACTAATCAGAGCATCATGAAGTCCAAATTGATGGTTGATTATACTATGTTGGATAACCATATGGAATTACATGCTAAGAGACATTACATTGATAATAGAGATGAAATTTGGTTACTCCTCCATGTGTGACACTCCCACCAAATTCTCACTTTGGTGGCCAAAGGAGGAGGTATCCATGTGCGCCAGTGGAGGGAAAAATGAAGAGATTGAAGGAAAATAGCTTATACATTTGCTATTATTATGGTTTTCCTTCAAAATTGTCTACCTACAACTATTGTTACTATGATTTTCCTTCAAAATTGTCTACCTAAAGTTATTGTGATGACTATCCTATGTTTGTAAAAATAAAAATCCTTAATATTAATTCTATTGTCCTTGTTATGCTTCTTTTTCTACAAAAATTTCCACAAATATTCACTATTGTTGGCCTTGTTGTATCTATTTATAAAACTTGTCCTTTGCATGAATCAATACCTCCTTTTAGAAAAGGAACCTCCCACCATAAACAAAAAATCTATTTTGAACAAAGCTTGTTGGTTTTTTTCAGATGCATCCTTTCATAAACCATTGTGTTTTTGATTTATACCAAAAATTCACGCCTTTAGACATAATGCATACCTGTATATGCAACAAATTTTCAATCTTGAATAATGTCTTTTTGTATAAGTACATGCCAGTACACCTCCTGTGCATTTGTATAAATTCATATGGCATGTCTCTCTATAACTTGATGACCTCCTCAAGAAATGCACACATCTACCTCTATAAATTGTACCTTAATATATACAATTGGAAGTTGAATTTAGCAATGAATTTTTTTCCTTTGTTAGGTATGTGCCAACCACCTAGGCGTGCCCCTATATGCTATCTATTGCTCCTTTCTAAAAATAGTTTGACCCCTTTGTATGTAGAGGGAAGAAAATATAGAAAGTTACTATTATATAAGATCTAATGACTATCAAAGAGGTCAAGGTAGATATGGAAGAGGTGGTAGAAGGTCATCCAAAGGAATCATTTATTATAAGTGTGGATGTGAAGGTCATAGATAATTTGAAATTAATTTGTCACAAGGATAATATGACACAAGATGCAAGAGAGTCACAAAAGCTTCACATGTTGATGGTGAAGTTTCTTATAATAATAAAAAGAATACTAGAGAACAGTGAGTTATTGTTACTAAATATATTTTTTCTAAGTCCTTGAAATTAGGGTGAAATAAAAGAAAATTTATATTTAAAATTATATGTAAATCTAGAGGTAACTATTGTAAGGTGATTACTAATTGTATAGACATGAATTTGCACCCCCTTGCAATTTCCCCTTTTACACCCTTCACCTTAGAAAATCAAACCCGACAATGTAATTCCACATCCTTTGTCCATACCCCACCCACTTGGCAATTGTATATAGTGTTGGTGGGGGGAATTTTCCTCAAGACACGCATGTGGCATGTGGACGTCCATGTGGTGTGTTGTCATCCTGATAGGATTCTTGCCTCTAGGATCTGCAAAGGTATTACATTCGCCATTAGGGCCAAAGCGTAATGTATATGTGCCTCCCAGTGACCTGTGAATGACTCTTTCCCTTCTAAATCATCTTCAAATGCCTATCTTTCCTATTCATTCCAACTTCTTCACATTCTTGACAATCTTCATGCTTCGAACAATTCTTGAGCACATTCTTGCAACTTCTTGACTACTTGTTGCACTATCGACTCTTTCATTCCAACATCACAACATTATTCGCATCTACCATATAAGCTACAACTTGGTGTCTTACGAGACTTCCTTTGGCATTGCTACATCCATGTCAACTTTTCCATGGTTGTAAGCTTGCATTCCTCTCTCATTGGCCTTGAGCACCTCTAGTGGAGGGTGGTATTATTCATTTACTATTACATTGTTGTTGGATTTGAGTAGCATAGTGCTCTTCATAGTGTTCAACATTCTCTTTTTTTGTATGTCTTTATCACATTTCTATTTCTTTATCTATCTAGTTGTTCATGGAGGTGGAAACACCAAAATGAAGGTTTGACTACAACAAGCCTTGAAACAACCCCAACATTTTTTCCCGCTCTTTTGTGTGTAGGTACTTTGTTCATGTGCAACTTGCTAGAGAACTAGACCTGTTGTGATTTTGATTCTCTACCACCCTTTTTATTCTTGTCAACTCTCTTTTTAAGTTAAAGTATTCGTCTTGCTTTCTTAATAGTTTAGCTTCACACTTTTTGTTATTGTTTCAGACTCTATTTATCAGGTTGTAGTTAATTCTCATCATTTTTGACTATAATCAGTACTCTTTATCCTTACGGACACCAGTGCTTGACTGGGATGCTAGTGCACTACATTATTGTCTATTTTCCATGTTGAGGTCCTCTAGTAGAGGGCTATCGAGGTCTTAGTCTTGACTCAGGAATTTTCTCACTTGATTCCCTAGACCTCTAGGATTAGTAGAAAGATAGCAGTACTGAGAGTGCTCTTCTTTCTCTACCTTAAACATCTTACAACTTTTAAAAACCTTCCATTTAGCTTGAGGTAGATCAGGGAAGTTGATTTTTCTAGACCCTCCTATGACCCGAGGTCCTGAGCATTTTGTCCCCTTTTACATTTTGGTGAACCTGACGTGAAACTTATAATATATTTTTTTTTGTGTCGAGATTCTCTTCCTTGTATCTACATAGGTTGTGAACTTTTGCATGACATGTAGTTAGAAGGAGCACGCGACATGTAGAGATGGACTATGCGAGGGTCTCTATGGTTCTTTTTTCCCAGTTGATGGTATCAACAGTAGAGACAAGTTTCTTTGATGAAATTGCTCGTACACCTACGCCTCTTGCTTCCCTTTCACCTTTTCCATTGGATGAGAATGAAGTTGTACCCATTCCTATAGAGCATCTTATGGCTCTGGATAGGAGCTTGTTGGATCTTGAAACTCACTTGGAGAAAGATCAAAGCATGGATAGGCCCACAAGGCTTGCAAATGAGATTAGGTATATGTTAGGAAAAGATCAACATGTAATTTCTCTATGGAATTACCAATTTAGTGCAAACATATGTACCCTCTTACAACCCTTAGTCAAGCATTACTCAAAGTTATGAGCACGATACCCATGAAAGATAGATTAGTGTCTTGATGCATGTGACGTCAGTATGCATAGTTGAAATGGGCCCCTCCATTAACATCTTTTCTCCTGATCCACCCCCTACTATCAAAGCAAGTAGGATACCTCTAGGTTTGGAATTTATTCCTCTTGGGGGAAACCCTCCTTTTGGAAATAGAATTTTTAGCAGAATGAGGGCTAGTGGTTTTGACACATTTGGCGGTGGCTTCAGCGAAATTCATGGTGGTGGTTTTGGTGTGGAGATGGTGGTGGATCTAGAGGAGGCCACGGTGGTGGCCTTGGTGGTGGTTCTGATGGTGGTTATGGTGGTGGTCATGGTGGTGGCTTCAAAGGTGATTCTAGAGGATTTTTTAGTGGTAGTGGTTCTGGGGGAGGTTCCACTAGTCCTTTGTTATCTTCTGACCCTATCTTGAATGCTCTCCTACAAAATATGGGTCAAATGCAAAAAAAATTGGTGAATCTATCTTAGTTCTCTACTCAGCCTATCTTTCAACCCTTCTTCTGAAATAGCCCATTGTTAGTGACAATTTTGAGCACTCCCTTCCCTCAGGGGATGGGAATTCCTATGTTTGAAAAGTATGGTGGTAAGGGAGATCCCCAGACACATGTGTCAGCTTTTAAGGATGTGTATGGATTTCTTTCACCATGATGCTCTAATGGAAAAACATTTTCCTCAATATCTCAAGGATACAACACTTGAGTGGTACTGTTCCTTTCCTGAAAATTCTATATTCTCATTCAACCAACTTGTCAATTAGTTTCTCTAGAAATTCCTGGCTAACATCGGTCCGAAGATGACCTCAGATCTTGTCTGATGTAAGCAGGGAGAGCATGAGAGGATTACTAATTTCATTGCATGATACCAAGTGTTGTTTTCACAAATAGCTTACTTGCTACTTGACTCAGATGTACAGAAGGTGTTCATAGGAAACATATAGTGAGCCTAGTAGGAGAAATTTTCCTTGATGAAATATCTTTCTTTCACACATCTATGTCTTGTGTTGCGGGAATATCAGCATACAATTTTTCAGTTTGTGGGATCCTCCTCATGTTCACATCTATAAGGCTGATCTATAGTTTCCATTTCAGGAAAAGTAAAATATGTTGCAAATGTAGTCACTGAGACTAACAATTGAGGCCTCAGGTGCAATAGACACTTCACCAAACTATCTAAATCTTACTCCTCTATTTTGTAGAAGCTATTGAAGGAAAAAATTATAACATTAGAAGATCTTTGACCTCTTAGAGAGCCTTATCTTGACTAGTATGATGGAAACATATTCTTCCAGTACCACTGTGTCCATGGGCATGATATTGAACATTACATGTGCCTGCATTATGAGATACAAGATTGCATCGATAACAGTACCATCTATCTCGATGGAAAGAAACAAAATGTGAATAAGTCATTGGCTAAGGAAAATAGCGAGTTGTAGATTTGTGTGGACTTGTTTCCATCTCACTCTACGAACTTAATTATTGATCCTTTTGATGCCTCTCCTAAGGCCTCAACATACATAAAAGTGGTCACATTTACTCCTAGTCCTCACCCTCAACCTATGACTGGCTTGCAAGATGTGAGACTTTCACCTCATAGGACTTACCCATGAATAATAAAGCCTCTCCCTTATATATTCCCGCTCCCCTCAATGGAAACATTCTGATAGGGGTCCTAGCCGACCCTACGAGAAGAGTGAATGTTATTATGGAGATAACCTTATGGCTAAATTCATTGCAAATGGAGGAATATGAGAAGATGAAAAACCACTATATGTAATCATGACAACCTCTCTCTTACTCTATATGGCTCCATAACTCTTTCCATCCTAGTTGGAACTAGGACTGTGTACACCACTTTTGATGTTATTCTAGAATCTGATATGTTCAGGTTGAAGTTAGGAATCCTTTGGCTAGCTTCCATGAACATAATCACTTTCACCCTTCACAAATGTCAAAATTTCTCTCATGAAGGTGTCATGCACATTGTGCATGACACTAGATACCATCCATTGGTATCTCGTGGGGGTTATTCTTTGGATCATTCTTGGCCCACCTTAGTTGGTCTGCTTCCTCCCAAAATGGACCTACTTTATTGGAATTATGTCAAATATAAGACCAAGGTCAAGGTGCAGCCGAAAATGGCTCACCTCGTAGTGTAGCAGAAAGATGACTCTTCCTCTCGAAAGGAAAAGGGAAATCCTACCAGCACTCAAGGCTTCTCTTCTTCTTTTGTTGTCCCACTTGCTACTTCCTATCGTCTTGCTATGGTGCCATCAAATTTTGATCCTATGCATTTGCTAGGGATCCCGATGGTGCCTGCTTGGTGAAAGCCCAAGCATCCAGTGTTTGAACTTCCTATCTTACCCACGGTGGCTCAATCCATTTTGTATGGTAAGGGGAAGGGTCCCCATGGAGTGTCTTCTATGAATCGGCCTCTGTGGCCTCCTATTGCTCCTACTTCTAAGATAGTAAATGGGAAGAGGCCTATCAATGAGGCACTCAAGCCTACTCCTCCTGTTGTCATTGCATCCCCTTCTCCATCTCTTCCTCCTATTCCTATCTAGGATTCCCTCCCTCCATTGCAAATGACTATAGTGGATACTTTGATGGTTGAACAAGATTCTTTCGTCCCTTCCTAGGTTGTAGCCTCTAGCTCTTGAAGCTATAGAAACCAGCTTTCTTGTGAGCGCAAGCACTTGAGGAAGGCTCTGTTCGTTGAGCTAGCTACCTTGTAGAAGAAGGAAGGGGATCCAATATCTCCTTCTCTAACATATTTTGTTGTTTCCTCCTCTTCTATTGTTTCTACTTCAGTTCCCTCCACCTCAATCTTGCTCCTATCTCACCCTGTGAGCATGAATGATTCTCACCCAAAGATGGTATAGGTCTTCATTGCTCCTTCGGTTGAGCCTCCCCTCTTGATTTCCCTTTTGGACATCTCTCCCTTTTCAAAACCCATGAACATGTCAAATACCTCGGTGGTGTCTTTCGTGGTTTTCCCCTCTTCCTCCACACCCTCTGCTTCATTTGTGGGAATTTTGCATCCTCCGATGAAGCAAAAAATGGAGGAAGACCCTGCTGGAAATGGGGCTTAGAAGAAGGGTTCACCTTCTTCAGAGGGTGGTTCTACATTAGCTTGCACCATCCTAGTGATGGAGGAAGCCCCGATGTCCTCGAAGTTCATCACTACTCCCTAATCATTCAATGAGGCTAGCAGTGGGTCTCGGGTACCACCTCCACTGCCTATTGAGTTGACACATGGAACTCCTATGAAGTGCATGTTAACCTCAATAGATGATGTCCCAACCCTATCAACTATTTTTGTGAGATCGTTGACATTCACCTCATACGAACTGAGTGGCGGAGACCTTGAGGGGCCTTCTTCCTTGGCTCTTGTTGCAGGAGGGTAGCCCCCTTGATATTTCACCATTGCAAGCTCATTCACCCTCTCCTTATGATGATCTAGATGGAGAGAACAATGACCTCTTGGTTGATGAGGACTAGGAGGAGCCTCTTCTTTATCTGTAGATTAGAGTGTGGGTGTGTGTGTGTATTGTGTCCCCCCATGCTTGTTTTATATTTCCTTGGATGACCCTTGTCACTCTCATAGGTGCTTAGATACAGGAATTTTTTAGTGTCATGAAACTTCTTCTATTTGTCACATCATTCTTCTCTTTGTTGTGTATTGATTTTCAACAATTGGGGATGATGCAAAGTGTTGGGGGAATTTAGGCCTCCCTTCCATGTTGACCCAACTTTTTATTTTCATTTTGTTTTCATGTGCCTTCTTCACATGGTCTAATATAGTAGGGGGTTGATGATAGTTCATTTATTTATACTATTATATCTATTTATCTATATTTATGAGCAAATTTGACCCTGAAATATCGGATCCCCCTATCTCTTGTTCATTATGTACATGTTTTTCCTTTCATTTTACCTTTCTCTCTTCTTTGCTTTCTTTGTGATGTTGTGGTGCTCATGTGTTGTCCCTCACGTGTGCGATAATATTGCTCGGTTACATCTCATTATCTTTTGTGGGCCACAATATCACTTTCATTCTTTATTTTCTCTCCTTAGAATGTCTCGTTCCTTTTTGTTCGACACACACCATCCTAAGGGGGGGCTATCATATTGCTTCGATTTCCAAAAAGTGTATTTAGTGGCCAACAAATCCCTTCTTGAAAATCTCTATTTTTCAAAAATTGCAAATTGCATTCCTCAACAAGGACCCCTAGTGGAATAATTTTTCTTCATCATGGGTTCATAAAGAAAGAATTTGAGAGAGCTTTCCTCCAAGGAGGGAACACCTTTTCCTACGGGTGAATTTTTGACTTTTCCCTTGTGATTCTTCCTTTCGAATTCCTTGATGAAGTGAAATCTTTCAAAAGGATTCCTTGATATTGAATAGATTTGCAAAAAATATTGTTGCACTTTCAAATAGAGTGTCCCTTGAGTGGAACCCTTTTCTTTTGAAGGTTTCTCGAGGGACCCCTTTGAAAGCTCTTCCTTCAATTGTTGACTATTTGGGTGACTATCTGCTTGTATGTCTGTGTGGTTTCTTTTTGACATCTAACATGTTTTTATCTGTGGATTAACATGTTGCTTTGCTGGTGCACTTGTGAAGCTTCTTTTAAATCAGCCTCTACGGAGTCCCTCACATTTGGCTTCCTTCAGGACTGAGCACCGAGGGGGCACCTCCTTTGCAAGTCTGAGGACTCTTGAATCACTTTCATCCCATGGGATCTATTCACCATTGGTATCTGCTCCTCTAGTGCACTTTTTTCAACTCTCTTTAGGACCAAGTACCTATAGAGCCACTTGCCTACCCTATGCTTTTGAGCATGCCATATTATGGTTTGCTTCCTCGATGGTTCAAGTATATTTTCTTGGAACTCTTGTGACCTACTTTACCGAACACTCATTGACACTCATGTTTGCTAAAGTGGGGGGAAAATGTATAGGTGTAAATTTTCACCCCCTTGTAACTTCCCCTTTTACACCCTTCACCTTAGAAAAATTAAACCTGAAAATGTAATTCCACATCCTATGTCCGTACCCTGCCCACTTGGTAGTTGTCTGTAGTGTCAATGGGATAATTTCTATGGGGGATGTGTGCGTGAAAAGTAAACATATACATGGTGCACTACCATCCTGACAGGATGCCTACCTTTGGAATCTGCAGAGGTAAATTAAATTCACCATTAGGGTTGAAGCATAATGTATATGAGCCTCGCAACTGACCTATGAACAACTCTTTCCCTCCTAAATAATCTTCAAATTCTTATCTTTCCTATTCATTCCAACTTCTCCACATTCTTGACAATCTTCATGCTTCTACATAATTCTTGAGCACATTCTTGCAACTTCTTGACTATTTGTTGCACTATCGACTCTTCCATTCCAACATCATAGCATTCTTCACATCTACCAAAAAAGCTACAACTTGGTGTCTTGTGAGACTTCCTTTGGTGTTGTTGCAGCCACGTCGACTTTTCCATGCTTGTAAGCTTGCATTCCTCTGTCATTGGCCTTGAGTGCCTCTAGTGGAGGGTGGTATTATTCATTTACTATTGCATTTTTGTTGGATTTGAGTATCATAGTGATCTTCCTAGTGTTTGGCATTCTCTTTTTTTGTACTGTCTTTATCACATTTCTATTTCTCTATCTATCTAGCTATCCATGGAGGTGGAAACGCCAAAACGGGGGCTTGACTATGGCAAGCCCCGAAACAGCCCCAACATTTTTCCCCACTCTTCTGTGTGTAGGTACTTCATTTGTGTGGAGATTCCTAGAGAAATGGACCTATTGTGAGTTTGATTCTCTACCACCCTTTTCATTCTTGTCAACTCTATCTTGTTAAGTTAAAGTATTCTTCTTTCTTTCTTAATAGTTCAACTTCTTCACACTTTTTGTTATTGTTTAAGACTGTTTATTAGGTTGTATTTAATTCTCTATCAGTATTGACTATAATCTATACTCTCTATCTGTATGGACACCAATGCCTAACTAGGATGCCAATGTGCCACATTGTCATTCGTCTTACACACTAAGGTCCTCTGGAAGAGGGTTTTCAGGGTCTTAGTATTGACTTGGGAATTTTCTCACTTGAATCCCTAAACCTCTCATATTAGTAGAAAGATAGTAGTACTGAGAGTGCTCTTCTTTCTCTACCTTAAACATCTTACAACTTTTCCAAACCTTCCATTTAGCTTGAGGTAGATTAGGGTCGTTGATCATTTTAGACCCTACTACGACCCTGGGTCTTGAGACTTCGGTCTCCCTCCTCTACACTAATAATGGTGGAAAATTTGAACTTGAAAAGGATAGAGAACCCTAACCCTTATAAAGTATCTTGGTTTTGGAAAGACCCAAAATTTTGGTTAGTGAATAGTGTCTTGTGAAATTTAAGGTTTAGTATATGAAGATGAGGTTTTATGTGATCTTACTCTAATGGATGTTTATTATATTTTTTGGGGTAGAACATATTATTTTGATAGGAAGGCTCTACAGGATGGAAGGAAAAAAACTTACATAGTAACAAAGGATGGAATGAAACATGTTATTTTAGTATTAAAAGAGGATGGTGAACAAATGCATAGTATTACCAAAGTAATATTAGTAAATAGTAAGTTCATAAATAACATTAAGAAGGACAAGATTTTTTTTTTCTAGTTATGATAAATAAAGATACTATAAAGGCCAGAGAAGAAAATAAAATAGTACATCTTGATATTTCTAAGTTGAAAAAATATAGTGAATGTTTCTAAGAAATTCATTGAAGGATTACTACTAATAAGTATAAGTCATCATATGGATCTCATTATAGGAGATATTTTACCTAATAAGACAACACATAGGAAAAAACGAAAATTAAAGAATTAAACTTGAGAAAATTGTAAAATTATTGAAGGATTGATAAGAGGAGGAGAATGGAATGATAAAGAGGGGAAAATATTGCAAAATTCTCTTTGTAGTACCTATAGTTTTAACACCAAAAGAAGGAGAATGGATAACATGTATAGATTATACATAAATAAATAATATTATTATTAATTACATATTTATTTTACAATGATGGATGATCTTATGGATGTAGTTAAAAAAAAATAGTAAGATAGATTCGAAGAGTGGGTATCATCAAATCAAAATTAGAAGAGATGAGTGAAAGTTTGCATTTAAGAAAAAAATTGTATGAATTGTTTTGATTAGGGGTAAAAAATGGATTTTGAAGGGGCCCAAAACCCTTTTCAAAGGAAGACAGTTGAAACTCAAGAAAACAACTTTAATCATGAATCAGCCCAACAACAAAAAGTTGCTAAAAAAGATAACTCACAAACCACCACCAACCCAATAGTAGCCACTACCAGATAATCAAGACATCACAAGCTACAAAATACATACAAGCATGGGCCTGAAGCCCAGATACAACCTATTTTTATCCAGGACCAGAAACCCCACCCAATTTTTGACTATAAAAAACCACCTAAAACAATCAGGCAACAAACCAACACAGCAACAACCAACCATTTGCTCAGAAACAACAAACCATAACCCAACAAAAGAAAAGGAAATTTAATGGTAAAGACCACCATTAAACCCAACCACCTAATCAAAAACACCATAAAAAAAGAGGAGAGACACCCCTTGAAGCTCCCAAGTGCACCACAGACCAACACCAAATCCATCTCAAGAGGACTAAGCTCCCCTCTATAGGAGAGGATACTGTGAAAACCTAAAAAAACCAAGAGAACACCTCTTCAACAACCTCATCCTCCACCTCAATAGGAGAAACTTCCACCTCAATAGGAACACCACCAGAGGAAACTAGAAAAGAGGACAACCATCCATATCCAACACACCCATCTCCAACTCAATAGGAAATGACTCCTAACCATCAAGAGTTGTCTTCACCTCAACAAAAGACATAGTGCACAAGAAATGGAAGAGAGTCAAAGTTCTAGAAGAATGGGGAGCCACACCATCCTTTGGTTGAGCATACAAGAGCTCCAAGAGAGAGATCACACCCAAACCAATAGGAATCTCCAAGGGAGCAAGAGGGAAAGGCATTCCAATCCACTAGCTTAAAACATCACCCAACATCCAATTCAGACCCAAAAAATAGAGAACTCCTCCAAGAGAGAGCCTAAAGCCAAAAGCAAAAGAAAACCCCCTTCAAGAAAGATATCCACAACAACCACAAAGGGTACCCAAAGGATCTGAGAGAGAGCCCACGAAACACCAAAACATCACAAGAAGCAAAGGAAACACAACTTCCAGCAAGCACCACCAAAGCTTCATCTTCAGAAACTCCTCCCTCATCAGCAGAGAAGCCAAACAAAAAATACCCAAGAGCTTTGAAAGAGAGCCCATGAAACCAACTCCAAGAGCCATGCACCAAAAGCAAGTGCCACACCACTAACAACCAAGGCACAATGAGAGAAGCCAAGCCAACCGACCATAGGAAAGAGACCCCACATCTCCCATGTAAGCACCACACAACCCAGTCCACAGAAGCTTTAGGAGGATTGAACACCAAACCCCAACACGAGCCATAAGTGCCATACCAAACCCCCATAACAGGGAAGTCAAGGGGACAAAGAAAACCAAAGGTTGAACCCCTCCAAACCTCAGAGCCGAAAACACCAAACCACACAAGGCAGCTCATGCATGCACAGAGAGAAGTGTGCCCTCCAACTAAAGCAACCCAGGAAACAACAGGGAACATAGCGTCCAAACTCCAAGGAATCCACCCAGCCATCCATTGGCCAAACAGATCTTGAACCCCAAAGAAATGGCCAAAAAGGCCTCCACCACAAGCAATGCAAGGGGCAAGAGATAGCCACCAACTGCCAAAAAGAACCACCTGATCAATAGGCCTACAAGGGTAGGAAAACAAGTCTCCAACAAGAATAAACACCTCTAGGAAAGACCCCCGAGCAAGCACCAAGAATCCATCCTCCATCGTAGCCATAACAAGGAAAGCCATAATATCCATCAAAATTTTCAGATCTGCATCCGGATCCTCATCATCTTCAGTGCCTACCTTTGAAGAATTCAAAAAACCTCTCCTAGGTCTCTTCTCGCTCGACTGCTTCCTTCCTCTCTGCTCCATCCTTGCTATAGATGGACTGATACTCATGTTCAAAATTGTATGAATTGTTAGCTATGCATTTGGGATTGAATAATGCACCTAGTACTTTTATGAGTTTAATGAATGAGGTATTGAATCCATATCTTGGTGAAAAAAATGATGTAGGAGCATCTAGTGGTGTAAGGGAAATCTTGCATCACCCAAAATGATTGTATTTTCATTTTGTTTATTGTTTCCTTAGTTGTTTTGGAGCCCATGGTGAATCATGCAATATTTGGGATAGTTAGAAGTTTGAAACAACCAAAAATATTCACTTGGTATTTTTAGTAAGTCAGCCTATTCTAGTTCCTATGGACACAAAAATTGACCTCAAGGAGTGAAATTGGAAAATAAGATTTTGGGTGAAAGAATCATCTCAAAATCCTATACTGTTTGGAAGATATTAAATTTTCATCCTAAGGAATTTCTCCAATAAAGTTTAAAACTAAAAATTGAGGGCCTTTAGAGCCCCAGAATAGGGTGAAAAATCTCCAATCTTTTAGATTTGGCAAAATAAGGTTGTAGATTTCTTCACAAGATTCACAACAATATATTACAATTGAAAATCTAACACTCAAATCAAAAGTTATGATCTCGAGAAGTTGTAAATATAAATATAAATTAAAAAAAATAAAGATCTTCTAAAGCGGGAAATAGACTGTGGGATTTATGGCACCAAAATGGGGTTACATCTTCTAGAATATTTTAAAGCAATTACACTTCTTGGATAAAGAGGGACAACAAGGGTTACATAGGGGGGGCAGTAGTACAGATTATGGTTTTGGCTTGCAGATTTCTATAATGAGAAGGCCCATGTGGTTGTAGTATGTCATTTTTTGAGCATTGTAATTTCACTTCATTAAGATAATAGAAAGCAAGTGTTTCTTTCTGCATTTTATGTTTATCTCTCTTGTTTAGTTGTGTGTGTGGGGTTTTGTAAGGGGAGTACCCTCATCAAAAAATATGTTTGGATCATATTCTATTTTTTAATAAAAGTAAAGAAGAACATATAGAGCATATTATATTAGCATTACAAAGTTCAAGAGAAGAAAATGTATTGATGAATATGAAAAATAGTTGGCTTATTGAAATTTTGAAATGAATATTGAGAAAATAAAAGCTATTGTTGAATGGCCAAAATTTGTAAGCATTTTTTAAGTTAGATATTTTCATGGATTAGCTAGTTTTCACCTAGATTTTATTAGAAATTTTAGTGGAGTATGAGGATCAATTATCGATATCATGAGGAACAATAACAAAAGTTAAGTGGAATGTAGTGGTTGATTAAAAATTTGAATTCTTAAAGAAGAATTCAAGTGAACAACCAATATTAGCTTTTCAAAATTTTGATAAGTTATTTCACTTTGATTGTAACGAATGAAAATGCAATTAGATATTTATTGAGTTAAGAAGGAATATCTATTTCTTATTTTAGTGATAATTAAAATGATGACAAAATAAAATTCTCTATTTATGATTATAGGAATTTATGCCATCATCCATGCATTGAAGAAATGGAGAATCTTTTCTATCAAAAGAATTTATTTTGTACATTGATCATCAAACATTGTAATATTTGAAGAACCAAAGTTATGTGATCAACATGTTTTAAATGAGTTAATTTTTTTATGGAGTCATTCATTTGTGCTAAAACATTTAAGTGGAAATTCTAATAAATTAGTAGATTTATTAAGTAGTATAAATAAATTGTTGATAAATATAAGAAATTAAATTAAATTGGTTTCAATGACTAAGAATTTACAAGAAATTAAAATTGATTTTACTAAAGTATGGAAGACATGTTAATTATCAATAATTGGAGATAGAACCAAATTTTTATAATACCTAATTCAAGGAGATTTGTTGTTAATAAATTTTGTAAGATGGATCATTTCATAGCTTGTAAGAAAATCAATGATCTAGTACACATAGTTTACTTATTTTACAAGGAGATTGTAAAATTACATGGGTTGCCTAAAAGCGTAGTATTAGATAGGGATGTAAAAAAAATTGAAGATTTTTGGAGAACTATTTGGAAGAAAATGAATAGAGACTTTAAATTTATTTCAAAGTGTTAGTGTGAAAAGTGTCTTTATGCGTCTAGTTATATTTTATCTAGTTTCTACACCTATTAGTATTGTTCACGCTAGATTAAGTTCACTTAGTGGTTTAGCTGTCTCACCTCATATACACTTTACACATGCAATCACACTTGTCCCAAGTTGTTCTACACGTGTCACATTCTAGGAGGGTTTATTCAGTCTTTTTGTTTCACCTTCCTACAAGAGGAGTTCATTGTACATTTACATATTTTATGATAATTTATTGGCTAATCCATTATTCTTGATTCTTTTGTGGAAGTTCAAAATTTTGCATTCATTGTTTGTTGTTCCAAGATGATATTAGAGCATTGAATTGCAAGTTCCTTCTCAATTTTGATGAATCTAGCACCTAGCCCTATCAAATAAACATCATAGAGTCAAACAAACATTGATGTTGTGTCTAGAAAGCCCAAGAAACAAAAAATTAGCTTTCATTTCTTAAAAATAATAACTTTGAAATTTTACAAAAAAAAATTATAATTGTATCCATTATATGATACCATACCATATAAATCCATATAATATAAAATTTTTTAAAAAAATTAAAACTTTTTAGCAGAGAGAAGTATAGCCCATTACAAATTTCATCATTGAAGACAATTTTTTCTTGTAGTGTGTAGTATTGACCTATAATTGTCAACCCCGTGCCTTTGCTTTGTTTTTCCCTATCACACAACATTAATCCAATCACTATTGTTTTTTAGGGTTTCATGGAATTTTGTGGTCCTTTTCTTTGAAGTGTTTCATCATTTTTGGTTACCATTTTGCAAACGCCATTGGCAAAGAAGTCTTTCATCGCTACGACTTGGTGCATTTCCTCTAGTGAGCACCTAAAATTGTTTTTTCCAAAAACACACCCTACGACCTATTGAAGTGGTGTCCCTTTCATTATTTGTTTGATTTTCGTTGTGATATTCATACTAGGCGGGATTTTCTTTACGACACTACATTTGGTTTTTGGTTTAACTTTGTACATGTACTCAAATATTTTTATAGTGGTGAAGTCTATTTTTCAAAATTGTATTTTTTTAATCATTTTTTAACCTTTGAAAATTAGTGTTTGTAGTGCAATTTACAATTGAACATAATCTTTATCCTATTTGCCAAAAATTGATGAACTTAAAAAAATATATATATCAAAATTTCACAATGATTTCAGATTTGTAGTGAAAATTAAGTTTTGGATAGCCTATTTTTTCATAATTTGTAAAATCTTTATGAAATATAAATGAACAATTTGGCATCCAAACTTAACAAAGTCTTGGAAATCTTGTCTTGCATATTTTTGGAGGAGTCATCACTAAGATCTAATACAATTTTGGGGGTTTTCAAGGAACAATTAAATTTCCTCTTTGTGTGCATCATAGATCCTAAGATCAATTTGTTAACTCCACATAATTTTCATACATTGAAAGTCAAAGTACAACTTCAATCTAAGGGATTATGGAAAATGATCAACGATCAACTAATGTAGTTTATGAGCCAATATTGGCATGGTGTGATGGTTAAATTGGTGTGTTGTTATTCTTTCCATCAAGGTTCAAACCCCATTGGGATGTAATTGTTGTAAATTTATATTGGGGATGAGGTCCCCCATTTGTGACCTCAACATTTCATAGCTACGAGTCAAAAGCGTTTACTCCTCTTAATATAACTAATGTAGTTTATGAGGGATTTTGAACAATTTACTTATTTGAACAAGTTATATGAGATAGTCAATATAATTGGTCTCCTTGTATCCGATAAGTTGCAATATCACATTGCTAATTGTACAACTCCTAATAAAATATGGTACAAGTTTAATGAACTATTAAGTAAATTTGATGAATTCAAAATACTTCAATTGGATGTCAAATTGACAATATCATCTCTTAGTAAATTCCTTTCTATTGAAGATTTCTTGGTCCAATTTAAGTCTCTACTTTTTTGACATAAGGTTAATGGTAAAAGGAAATAGATAGAGAGTGTATCTTCTTAGTTTTTTCAAAGCTAAAAGGTCCTTATTAGATCTTTGCTTCTTCTTTCTACTTTACAATGGATGCTCTTAGAACAATATTTGTCATATGCCTGATTTTAAACAATTTTATGATAGAATCACAAGATAAAAATACAAGTTAATCTCTATGGATGCTATAACCTCTTCAAAAATTCAAGCATTAGTTTTATAATCATCTAAGAGAGAAGGTAAGAAATCTTCAAAAAAACCTAAGGAAAAATCAACTTCACAAAATAAGAAATCATTTAAGTAGAAGAATAAAGATGATACATAAGCCACATCCTCTTCATAGTCAAGAAGGAATACTTACAATTCAAAGTAGAAAAATAGATGTGCATTTACCTTTTGTGGATCACAAAATAATAATAGAAATTTTTATTTTAGGAAGGTTGCAACTTTGGAAGATGCCATCAAGAAACACAAAATTTATAATCTCAAACCTACTAAGGGACATGCCCTTTTTGCTCTAGAGGTTTGGATATATACAAAAATAGTTAGATAATTGACTCAAGAGCCTCACATCATATGAATCACTCACATGAGCTTCTTTAATATATTTGTGACAACACTACTTATCAAATTTTAGTAGGAAAATCTTCACATATTCCAATTTCGGGGCCAGGTACAATAAATTTGGTATAGGGTTGTATTGAAGATGTTCTCTATGTTCATAAGGTTTCAACTAATCTTCTATTAGTTTACCAAATTTTTAATACTAGTGATGGAAAGATAGGCAACTTTTTCCACATAATGTTATTCAAGAACTACATCATCTTGAGAGGATTTTTTCTTAAGGAAGAGCATATCATGAGTCTACATTGTACAAATTTCATATATTTTACTATTTATATATTATTTGTTAATAATTTATTTTCTAATGTTATTTATTTTTAAATATTATTTTTAAACAAATTTTTATCATTAAAATTTATATAAATATATTTGATTATATATATTCTTATGTATATATAAATATATTTTTAAAATATATACATATACATGCATACATACATACATATATAAATAATTTTTATTTACATGAATATATCTAAATATAAATAAGTTGTGATTTTACAAAATAAAGCATATTCACATAACTAAGTATTTTTTTTAGTTATGAATATATATATAAAAAAATAGTAAATCTCATGTGCAAAACTACATTAATAAATGCATGAATAGTTATATTAATGTTGAATGAATTAACACATAATCTAATAAACTAAATTAACTCAAGTTTCTTACATGTCAAGTTGAGTTTTTATTTATAAACATCCAAATATGATTTTCACTCAATGTAGAATAATAATTATAGAATAGTATCTTTGTCTACTTAAGAGATAATTTATTTATTTTATTTTCTTGCACATAGTAAAAACAATGATAAAGTAAAGTAACATTTATTTCTTTAAATTTTCACTCAATACACTTCAAAATGTCTAGCGTATTTCTTTAAAATTTATCATCATTTCACGTCATCATCCCTAATTGACCTCTTCACCACTATTAATTAAATAATTTTTTATTATTTAATTATTTCATCATTTTCACTCATCCACTTTAATAAAATATTTTATTATTATTTAATCATTTAATCATTTTCCTCCAACCACTTTAATTAACATTTTTAAATTATTTTCTACGTTTCTAATTTTCCCTCACCCACTTTAGTTAAGTATATTTTAATTGAAAAGAAGAGGCATGTCAAGGAGTACGAGTTTCAAATAGCTAAACCTTAGTTTTTTTCCTGCAATTCGAGGTGATTCATTTTCTTTTCAGCATTGCAACTTTCTGAGGCATAGTTTCATAGCACTAGCTCCACTTTAGGAATGTTTTCTTTGAGGCTATTCTTCCTTAGTTTTTGTGGTTGGACTATTTCCCTTTCCTCTCCAATAGTGTTAGGGTATGGATTTGTGGCCACATGGTTCTATCTTTTTGGTTCCATTTGTTGTTTGTTTGTGTATATGAGAAGAGTGACAAGATCTTCCCATGGTTCATTGATGTTATTTACCAATGAGACTCAAGGCTGAGGCTAGAAACATGGAGGGGAATGGAAGGCAAAAATCCCATAGGTGAAGTTGAGCCTCCTGAGTCTGATGTGAAAATGGAGAGTTAGCTGTAAATATCACCTATGTGTGTGAAATGTGGGAGAGTTAGTAAATCAATACTAAAACACACAAACACCAATGAGACGTATTATATTAAAGATTTGAATCAAAGAACTACTCTAAATTGTAGTTAAACAAATCTTCAAAAACATTTCATTGTTCTCTATTCTCAAGGATTTATTAAACCATATTGGCTCTCAAATTTTGTCTATGCACTATGGTTGTTAAAATGACAACTTGAGAAATGAGATGCTAGTCTAAATGCAAGAAATCTAAGTTCCTACATGAAACTATGAGATGAAAGCTATGATGCTATGATAATGGAGATATTGATAAATGGATAATGTTGTTAAACTATGTGATACAAATGTTGTGATAAGAAGTTAAAATGATTTTGCATATGCTCAAATGACCATTGTTATGATGAACTAAAATGTAACTATAAAGCAAGATATGAAATAAAATGCAACTTTAAAGAAAAACGTGATTCTAAGTTAACATGAAGCTACAATGCAAACTTGTTAAAATGCTAAACAATGCTAACTATAAACTCCAAATGCTCCAATGCTCCAAAACTATTCCTGCATAATAACTCTACTCAAATATGGGATGTCAAATACTATAGCAAAGGGTTGTATTTATAGGATTTTCCAAGCATCTTGTGATGTGGCAACGATCGACGGTCCATATTCAAGCATGAGGGATGAACGATGGAGATGGAGAGAATCAAGAAGGTTGTTCCCTTGACCAAAGACAACATGCCAAATGGAAGAAGGAATAAAGTGTGTGAGAAAAAGACCATTTGTTCAAAGTTTGTTGAAGATAATTCTAATTTAAAATTAGAATTATTTAATTTCATGTGACCTTGGTGAGGTGGCATGAAAAGTTGTAGACATGTGCTTGAATTCCAAATTTAGGATTAGTGAAAATTAATTAAATAAAACAAACTATAGAAAGTTGTTTATTTAATTAAATTAGAGGAATGTGATTTTAGATTTGGAGAATTAGAAGATATGAACTATATAAATAAATTGAGAATTTATTTATAAGTAGATGAAATATTAATTAAATAACTAGTATTTAATTAATTAAATGTATTGAGCGATTTTATGTGTATACATTTTGCCCCTCTTTGAAGTAATGTGTTTACACATTGCTTCAAAGAAAATTTTTGCTATTGATGTCAACAAATTTTTTTTTGATGCCCCAGACGCTGATTTTCAGGTGATGATGGATATATGCCCCCCTTGGAAGATAAATAGGTGAATTTTTGAATTTTTTGGATTTTTTGAAATTTTTGACGATTTTTTGATGATTTGATGATGATCTCAAATTTTATGCTTCAAAAATGATTTATCTCCCGAAAAATGATGTTAAATTCACCTAGTGATGATTTGATGAATTAAAGCCCCTTTGAAAAATAAAATAAAACAACCCCATAAAAATGCCACTTAATTAACCTTAAAAGGTTAAAAAGTTGGATTAGAAGTTCATTTGAGCATTTGTAATTTTGAAAACTTGAGAGTGATTAGCAATTTAGCACTTTGGAGCAGAATGATGATCCCTTACCACACACACTATTTCGAGCATGTGCGACGGCACAATGACAGTGTACGGACCTTTGATATGTACCCCTAGAAATTTCCTCATAATTTGTGCAATTATTTTCCCACTTGTTTTTACATTTTGAATTTGAATTTTCTGTTTTAGCACATAGAAATACCACAATAGTACATTCATTGTCTGTTGTAGTGCATTGGTGAAATTTAAACTAGTTTGATGATGTTTGATCAATTCATCCTTTGATTTGATGATGATTGATGATGTTGATAGGTTAGATGTCCATGGATCTCATGATAGGTGAGATTAAATGATTGATACTAATAATTGACCTCATGATAGGCGAGGATCAATTATAGGTTGATTAATTGAGTGACCTCATGATAGGCGAGGTGCACTAATTGATGAACATCATGATAGGTGAGGTTGAAGTGATTGACGAACCTCATGATAGGCGAGGTTGAATTGATTGATGAACCTCATGATAGGTGAGGTTGAATTGATTGATGAACCTCATGATAGGCGAGGTTAAATTGATTGATGAACCTCATGATAGGCGAGGTTGAATGATAGATTGATGCTCACGAGATTTGATCAAAGTCTCACAAGAGTTGATTAGATTGATAGGTTGATTGGTTTTGATTGATTTGATTGACTGAGTTATGTCGATTGATTGATTGCCTGATTTTCAATTTTGGATGATAGGAGTCGTTGATGAGTTTACAGATTAGAGAGAATTTTCCTAGGACGTGGGACTTGATTCCACACCTTACGCCACCTCATGTAGCTGTCATTGCATGATGTGGTTTTTTGTCCCTAATTGATATGCTCCAAATTAGGATCAACAGGGGTTTGTTGACAACCTTAGTAGAGAGGTGGCATAGGGAGCATAACACCTTCCATTTTCCCACTGGTGAGATCATAGTTACTCTAGAGGATGTCTACCAAATTCTGCGTTTACCTATGGTTGGAGAGCTTATACTATATGATTCACAGGAGCAGGGTGGGACTGATGCACTGCATAGAATGTTTGAGGATGAGCATATATGCGGCTATGAGATTCCTTGGAGTGATATGGTTGATGCTAATGACACTTTACCTTTTGTTCTTGTCAGGTTTATTAGAGGGTTCCTTTGTCCTGATCGCAGGTCAAAGGGACTATCAGTCAGATGGGGGCAGATTTTGGAGAGCATGATTGCTTAGGGTATGAGATATGCATGGGGTTGTTGTATTCTTTCACATTTGTATCATGACTTACACTAGGTGGTATATCTTCGCAGGGCCAGTTTATTGGTTGGAGTCACATTGCTTGAGGTCTAGGCCTGGGAGCATATAGTAGTCAGTCAGGCAGTTGAAGATAGATAATGACCTGCCATGAGGCCGTATGTGCATATTTATGTTGGTCAACTTGCTCAGCCTAGGTTGGGAAAACTAGAGTACTAGAGGAGGACACTAGATGATCTTGAGTCTATGGTATGGTGGCCCTATCTAGATTGCAAGTAGTGGCCTAAGGATGACACTAAGATGTCATTTTTGTGTCAATCCCTATACCTGATTGGTCATACATGATTCATTATTGAGAGATTCATGTTGCTAAGAGTACTGAGGCAGTATGGTAGGGTTCAGGGTATGTTGCATGGAGTGTTCTACTATGCACAATGATAAGTAGATGCGACAAATTGGGGGCCTATCTTGTATTATGATGCAGTAGTTCAACACTTCTAGGGATTATAGGTCGTCATTTGGGAGGTGCATCCAAAGATCACTAATGCACTGATATCGAAGGAGCATGCACAGTGCATGTTTCTACATCCATTCCCATGGATTACCATCCTAGACAAGCCGACACCCTTGCTAAAGGAGGAGGGGTAGTAGGTCATAGGCAAAGGCAGCGAAGAGGGGAAGAGGAGGAGGAGTCAAAGAGAAATGATGTTGAGGATGGTAATGGAGATGGAGGAGGTGGAGATGATGATGGGGGTGATGGGGGAGGAGATGAGGGTGGAGGGGGGCTAGATCCCAATGTTGGAGAGATGAGAGTTCCTCGCAAGAGGCGATCATTACTTGCCCCATCTCAGTAGCACGTAGAGATTAGAATACCCTAGCAGCAGCAACAAAAACAGATAGTTGTTTTATAGGTGCAAGTTCAGATGTTGCAGGGTCAGCTAGAGTAGGTACAGGCTTTGCTCACATAGGCATAGGGATAGATCCAGACACTAACGGTCGAGAGGGATGTTGTGAGATAGTAGGAACAATAAGTATAATCCTAGCTCACATAGGTACAGGCCCTGGGTCAAGGTTAGGTACAGATGCAGGGGCATATTGCCACACTGACTGTCAAGAGAGATAGCCTAAGACAGCAAGTGGAGCAGGCCGAGGGTGTCTTCAAGAGATTCTAGCAGGCTGTAGCGACTATCAATTCCTCAAACTATTTTAGGGAGATACGTCGTACCACATAGGAGGCAAAGTTTTATAGGGTTAGGTATCATGATGTAGTTCTTCCAAAGAGATGAGAGAGCTTTGCATAGTCCCCATCAGGGAGGTCCCAGTCTCGGACCACTAGCATGGTTGTTATGCATCCACTTCCTAGAGATTGGAGAGATCTTGGTGTAGGTCCGTCAGGTGGAGGAGGTACTGGTCATGTGATGACAACACCATCTTGGGGGAGCACAACATAGCTCCGATTTCTGATTTTGATGTACTTTGGACATGTATACATTGATGTTTTTGAGACATTGATGATGTACCTCTTGATTTCAGACATTATGATACACTGCCATTTTTTATATTGATGTATCTCTTTATACCCTTGGATATCCTTGTACACTTTGACATTATGATTTTGATTATATGACATGTGGTGATGATTATGATCTATGTGTCTATATGATGATGATCATGATGATTACGATGGATGCATTTAATTTCTATATTATGATGATGATCATGATGATTATGATGGATGCATTTTATATTATATATGCTATGTGATGTTTTATATGATGATGATATGATATGTTATGGCTACAAATGATGATGCAACTAATGTGTTATGATTCTATGATGCTTTATGAATGATGCCTATGTGATGGATTTTATTATGCCAATGAAATGTGATGCATTTTATGTTTTTGTACTTTTCCAATGTAGATAAATGATGCAATGAATGAATGAATGATGTATGAAATGATCATATGATGGTGCATAGTTTTATTGATGTTTATGATGTTTATATGATGTTGATCATGATGATTATGATGAATGCATTAATGATTCTATATGCTTTATGGATGATGCCTATGCTATGTGAGATGGAATTTATTATGCAAATGATGTATGATGTTTATGTGATAATCTAGTTGTTCCTTTGTCAGTCTTGGATTTGAGTAATAAAAAATTCATCTTCACTACTGGTTTTAGATGTTCATAACAATGGCATTATGTTTTTACCAGTCATGTTCTTTAGTAACTTTTTCTCTTGGAAATCTTACTCTATTAGACATGTCTTTCAATCATCTTATGTGAATCCAAGATCCATTTTATAAAAGGAGTAAGTGATTTCATTGATGCATCAAGTTCAATTATGCCCCTATTAAAATAGAGATGTTTTTCTGATTGGAAATCTTACTCTATTGGACATGTCTTTCAATCATCTTAATGGACCAATTTCTTAATCCATTAATAATTGATGAAATGATTTGGATCATGCAAGTGAGATGGAATGCACTTATTTTGTGTTTTTTGATGCAAATATTATGATGTGATGCATGGATGGATGAATGATGTGATAATGTTTTCTAATGTATGCAACTGATGTGCAACTATATGAAAATTTGTGTTTTTGGTAATGTCAAGTGTACTCAATCCATTAGTGCCAGAGATAACATCATTGTGAAATTGTTGCAGCTTTGGAAATCCCATAGATACATATGCAAGCTAACATGGATGCAATCTAGCTTAACCATGCAGATATAATATGCAGATGTTGTCATTCGTAACAACTGATTTGTCATGCTTTTTATCATCATTGAACCTTTAAAATGTTGAAAGTGATTACAAGCATCGATGGCATAATGTAGACCATGATGACCTAAGTACTACTTCCATGATTTTTGATATTTCAAGTTAATACAAGCATCTAGGTATAATTAAACCGAGATGACTTGTTATTGCTTGTGTAAATAGACAAGAGTTAACCGTTTTCCTATGCAAATTTAGAATGTCATTAGTGATACTTTGTAGAGCATGTCCTGTGACAATTTGCACAGTAATAATGATCAACTCACAGAAAAAAAACAAAGAAAAATCATACTCCTTCCTGGATCCTCTAGTTCAATACATCATCGAGGTGCTCCAGAGAGATGATAACAAAAAACAAAGTTCAACAGTTGAACATTCATGCCACAGTGATAAATCCATGATTCAGAAGAACATTCATCCATTTGAAGTGTGATTTTGGTTTGATTGATTTGGTTGTTTGATATGGATGATTGATGTGTTCATGTTTGTGTGATTGATGTTCAATGTTGAGTTACACAATGATCATTGTTTTGGGTTGTGTTTTCCTACTGCTATTTGTCTGTTGGTTTAAGCTCAAAGTTTATTGCCCCCAGTGAGTTCAAGATTTTTCCCCCAGTCTAGGGTGAGACACGACCACGATGCTAGGATATGTACATGACGCTTTCAGATGATAGGTAGATTGGTAGTGAAAGCGAATGGTCAGCATGCTCAAATAGATGGAAAAGCTAGTCTATCACAAATAGTGCATGTTACCAGGTTTTCACTAGTATTTTATTGCACATTTTCATATTTTATGATTTTATTTTATTTTTTAATTTTATTTTTTCTCTTTTTTCTCTTTTTTTGTATTTTTGATCTTTTTTTATTTTTTTGTTGTTACAAAGATGCCTGTTTGCCAAGTTTTTATTAAGGTAACCATTTTTTCAAGACATTTTCTAGTGTTTTTGTATTTTTTCAAGACTCTTTCTGATGCACTGGATGATTCAAGTGTAGAATTTCTTGAGATGCAAGCTATTGAGGGGTTCATCAAACAAATCCCCTTCTGGTGTGGACAACTGATATGCTCCTGGTCCAAAGACTGATACAATGAAAAAAGGACCTAGCCAGTTTGGTTCAAATTTCCCCTTCTTCTTTTGATCCTATTGGTTATGGGGGTTCTCTTTCAAGACTAAGTCACCCGCTTGAAATTTTCTATGATTTAATTTGTTATTGTAACTTCTAGATATCCTCTACTAATATGATTTCAAGTGATCAACTGCTTGTTGATGATGCTAATCCAATAGTTCCAATTCCTGTAACCTAGACACTCTGTAATCCTCATCTGAAATGATCCCCTTTAGTGACACACAGAGTAATAGTAGTTCAACCTCAATAAGTAGAATGGCTTCTGATCCATAGACTAGAGCATATGGTGTGGCTCCTGTCAGGGTGTGGATACTAGTTCTATAAGCCCATAAAGTAGGGTTTAGTTGAACATGCCAATCACGTCCAACCTCATTGACGATTTCTTCAAGATTTTCAGGATAGTCTTGTTTGAGGCCTCTGCTTGGCCATTTCCTTGGGGATAGTAGGGTGTAAAAAATTGATGTTGTATATGGAACCTCTCAAAGAGTTCTTGAACATCCTGATTCTTGAAGGGTCTACCATCATCCATGATAATGGATTGAGTAATGCCATACTAATAGATGATATAATTTAGGATGAATGATGAGATTTTCTTTCTTGTGATGGTGGTTAAGGGAACAAATTCAATCCACTTTGTGAAGTATTATGTGGTTGTGATGATAAACTTGTTTTTGTTGGATGAAGATGGATGAATCTTGCCTATGAGGTCCTATCCCCACTGACAAAAAGGCCAAGTTGATACGAAAGGTTGCAAATCTTGTGCCAGTGCATGTATCAAGTTTCCATGGATTTGACATTTTGTGCACCTTTTGACATATTGGAATGACTCCTCCATATTTTTCCAATAATACCCCAAATGTAGGAGTTTCTTAGCTAAAGTTAGGCCACTTGAATGTGTACCATAGATACCGTCATGAACCTCACATAAAGCAGTTTCAACTTCATTGCGTTCTAAACACCAAAGGAGAGTATCATCAAGACCTCATTGATAAAGCACATCGGCTATTAGGATGTTTCAAGCTACTTGTTGGATGAAATTTCACTTTTGGTTCCAGGATAAATCGGGTGGGAGGATATTGTCTTTCAGATAAGTGTAGATTTTCCTGTAGGTAGAAGTGTCAACCTTGGCTAGATGGTAGATGACTTGGGCTTCGAGGTTGTCATAGGATGGGTTGAACAGTTGTTCCACCATGAACTCATATCAGGCTCATTTCTCAGGAACCTGTAAGAGAGAAGCAATGGTAGCCATTGCATCAACAACTTTGTTGTTGCCTCTAGGAATCTGCTCAAATTTTATCTCCATGAAGTAATTTTTGAATTCATCAACCATTCTTTTATATGGCATTAATTTTTCATCTTTTGTTTGGTAATCATCATTCACCTAGTTAATGACTGGTTATGAATCACCACACACATGTAATTTTGTGATCTTCCACTCAACTGCTACCTTGATTCCAATGATCAATGCTTCGTATTCGACTATGTTGGTGCAAGGAAACATTATTCTATAGGACATGGGAATGGTATGTCCTTGTGGTGAGATAAAAAAGATTCCTACACCTAATCCATGTTGTGTATAAGAGCCATCAAAGTACAACATCCATTGTTGTGTAGATATTGTAAGGACATCAACATCTGGAAATTCAATACATTGGATGATTGTCTTGCAATGGGGCTTCAGCGAGTTGATCTGCTATGGCTTGGCCCTTGATGGATTTTCTATCCATGTACTAGATGTCAAACTCACTCAATATCATGACCCATTTAGCTAGTCTTCCTATTAGGGAAGCTTTGCTGAGTAGATACTTTAGTCGATCAATTTTAGTGATCAGTTTGATGGTGTGAGTCAAAATTTAATGTCTAAGTTGTTGAGTAGCAAATACTACCACCAAATAGGCTTTCTCCATGAAGGTTTAATTGGTCTCATAACCATTTAAGGTCCTGTTGATATAATAGATTTCCCTTTCCTTTCCTGCAGAATCTTCCTATGCCAATAAAGCTCCCAAATATATCTAAGTTGTTGCAATGTAAAGTATTAATGGCTTTCCTTCAATTGGTGGTACTAGTATTAGTGGTGACATTAGATATTTCTTGAGTTGATTGAAATCAGCTTCATATTTCTCATCCCACTTGAAAGAGACATTCTTGTGTAGCAAGTGGTTTAAGGGGTGAGTTTTTTCAGCCAGTTGTGTGATGAACCTCCGGATAGATTGGAATATTCCTTGCAAAGATCTGAGTTGGTTGATGTTTTTAGGAGGACGCATCTCCATGATGGCTTTGAACTTTGTGAGATCCACCTCAATGCCTTTGGCTAACACAATGTATCCCAAAATCTTAGCTGATGTTACACCGAATACACATTTCTTGGGGTTCAACCTCACATTGAATTTCTCTAGTCTAGTGAATATCTTATCTAAAATTTACAAATGTCCTTCCCTAGTGAATGACTTTGCCAGTAAATCATCTACATAGTCCTCCATAAAAGTATGCATCATGTCATGGAAGATGGTGGTCATCACTCTATGATATGTGGCTCCAACATTTTTCAACCCAAAAGGAATTACATTCCAGCAGAAAGTGCCCCAAGGACATGTGAAGGTTATTTTATCTTGATCTTCAAGTTCTATCTTTATTTGATTATACCTTGAAAATCCATCCATAAGTGATAACATTTTGTGTCCCACAATCAAGTCTACGATGATGTCAATGTTAGGTAGAGGAAAATCATCTTTTGGGCAAGCTTTGTTAAGATCCTTGAAGTCTATACATATCTTAATGCTTTTGTCTAATTTCAAGACTGGCACAATATTTGATATCCACTCAGCATAGTCAATAGGTCTAATAAATCCCACGTCCAATAGCTTCTTTAATTCAACTTTTACCAAGAGAGTGATATGAGGGTGCATTTTTCTCAACTTTTTCTTTATTGGTTTTACGCCAGGTGGTAGTGATAAATGATGCATGATGAGTTATGGATCTATGCCTAACATGTCAGCATAAGACCAAGAAAATTTGATTTGCCTCTCTTCAAAGAATTTAGTGAAACTAGGTTTTTCCTCCTTTGTCATGGACACCACTAGATGCAAGGTCTTTATTGTTTCATTTGTGCCAACATTGATAGACTGTGTAGGCTCAATCAGCACTGACGATCTCTCCTGATAGTGATCGGGGAGAGTGTCAAATCTTCCATCTCTCAGTGCCTCAGAGAGGTTTTCACCTTGAGATATGCTCTTTATTTTTACTTTTTTTGGATCTAATAGTGCCATTAAATGGTTTTCACCATTAGATCTGCTTTTGGTATTCATTTTGTAGCTAGAAGATTTGGAACTCCCCTTGTCTGAAGTTTCATTATGAGATTCAATGATAGAACATGTTTCAGGGTTATCAAAATAGAGGAAGTTAACAATGGCATCATCATTCAGAAAGGTGGGTAGATCAAACGACTCAAATTGGTCCCAGTCAGTCAATTTGGGGTGTACTAATGACATGGAATCATCAAATTGGCTGAGGTCAAAAGGGGTAAGCATCATGATGGAAATGTCATTATAATGTCCAATGGCAATATCGAGGTCTAAGACGTTACTCTCTTCTGAAGTATCTATCTCGCTAGAAGAATGATTGTCTTCACTTGAGTCATCAATATTCTGTGATCCAATTTCAAGTGGTCGATAACTCAATCTTTGTCCCTCTGTACATGTTGGTGTATACTTTTGTACCACATCAATCTCCTTATCATGACAAGACTCTTTAGAGAGGTAATCCCATTCATATTCATTGGATTCTATTTCAGAACTATCTCTCAATTGAAGGATTCTCTTGACAATTTGCTATTTGGTTTCTTCTTTTGCTTCTTCCCTATATCCTAGTCTCATCTTGTCCTTAGAATTCATTATGATGGGTCGTATCGGTTCTATGATGTCATCTTTTCTTTTACAAATAGAACCTTTTCCCTCATATCCCATCTTTTCTAGGATTGTCTTTCCTTTTCCATATTTCTCTGTTAGTACATTTGAAGTAGATGCTTGTGATTGTTCTTCATCCTTGTAAAACCAATTCAAAACCTCCTTGTCTTTTGATTCATCCACTAAGGTGCCTACTCTTACGAATTTTCCATCAAAGAGTTTGGTTGGTTGTGATGATTGTTGTCTTGATGTTGATGGCTATCCATATGACTTAGGAGAAGATGAAAGTTGTGATAAACACAATGATTGTTCAAATGAGTATTCCCCCATGCCTTTGTCTTTCAATTGGATATTTTCAACCTGTTTTGATAAGGCATTGAATTAACTTTTGTGATTCAATGGAGTAGACTCATTGACACCCTTATCTTTTGATTGGTCCTTTTTCTCCACCCACTTTGACAAGGAATTTAGTTGTCTTTCACCGTTGGATGAACCAGGAGTTGTAGCTTCCCTGTTGTGTGGCACAAAAGTGTCTTGGGTTGTTCTGAGTGTGTTGCAATATTGGGGGTTGTTGGAATCAACACCAATAGTGATCGCTTGTTTGTTAAAAGGAAATTTCAAACACTGGTGATATGTCAATGGTACATCTTGCATCTCATGGATCCACAAACGTCCCAAGAGTATGTTGTATATCAATTCCTTGTCCAACACTTAGCATACTATATCTTTGACAATTGGTCCTACTTGAATTGGTAGGACAATTAATCCTTGGGAGGATCTTTCTTCATCATCATATGCTTTTATTGTGATTTTCCTTCTAGGATCAATAGCATTTTTAGAATATCTGAGTGCACAGACAAGTTTTAGAGTGCAGATATTCAGGACAACTCTTCCATCTATTAGAACATGTT
Organism: Sequoia sempervirens; assembly: GCA_007258455.2. Classification (NCBI taxonomy): domain Eukaryota; kingdom Viridiplantae; phylum Streptophyta; class Pinopsida; order Cupressales; family Cupressaceae; genus Sequoia; species Sequoia sempervirens. Next base: position 208,910,795 of record VDFB02075321.1, on the reverse strand, counting down.
TAACGTGGTGTTTTTGGATTAATACCTCAATATGGAGAGCAATGTTGTGTGGATGGGTGATAGATACATCATCATGTTTGGAAAACGATAAGCAGTGCGGTGCAGTCAAATGTTCTACCATAGTATGAAATTGGAAAACTTCCAAGTTGTTCGATACCATGGTGGTGACTAGAGCTTGTTCTAAGATTTCCTTGTGAGCGGTTGAAATATTGAGAAGTTCTAATATGGATATTTGGGTGGGTATTTTTTGCAACTAGACAACAATGTTATACTGGGTTGCAAGGACAACAGTAGTTTCTTTAGACGTGGAAGGGGTAGCTCCTTTCAATGTTACCTTGGCATGCCCTCTTGTGATTGCATTGATCATTGAATTTTCTTGTTTCTCTCTGATTTTGATGACATTAATGTGATTATTATTCGCAACGATATTGGTGATCAGATCTATTGGAAAAAGTTCATTGATTTGATGTGAGGTAGTGTTGACATCGTGGTGATGATTTTTAGTTGCAATGATTTTTTTTCATGTTCAATGATGTTATCATTTATTGGGTTATCAATTACAATAAGATCTGGTTTGTCATTGGTTTGATAATCAACCACCTCAATATGAAGAATAGTGGTGTCATAAACATAGTTCATGTTTTTTCCTTTGGTGTTCGATGACAAGGACTCCCCCTTTTCATAGTTTGGTAGAGGGTTCTTGAACGCTCCATGATCATTGTTTGTTTGGAGTCCTACAAATATGGTCTTGTTGTAAATAAAGTCTTATATCAAGTGTTTCAATTGCATGCAGTCATTGGTTTTATGCCCTTTGTTTCGATGAAAGTCTCATAAATGTGCATCATTCCACCATGGAGGCTTAACTTGTGGCTTCCAATTTATTGCTTCTAGTAATGTTATGACTTTAGCTTCAAGAAGTTCCTTTAATGTTGATTATGATGATTTTCCCAAAGGTGTGAACCTTCTTCAATTTGAGGACATTCGATATGATGGTGTTCTTGATCCAACATTACCTTGATTGTTGCTTTGGTTGACATTTTGGTTGTTGGGTGGATTGTTGTTCTAATTAGTTTTGGTGGGAGCTACTATTAAGTTGAATACAAGTTTTGTATTTTGGTTTTCAACTGCATCATCATTGTTACCCACATTCTTTTTTTGTTTCCAAAACTTTGGTTTGTCATTGTTGTTGTAATTGTTGGAGGAGTTTGATGTGTTGTTTTCATTGTAAATTTTTATGACTCATCTTTTCACCAAAGCTTCTTCTATTTTAATCCCATTTTCAATCAATTTTTTGAAGGTAGGTGGACATTGCAATTCCAACCTATAGCTCATCTCGTCATTTAGGTTATTAATAAAGATTTCCATCTTTTATTTTTTAGGTACAGGACAAGAATACCTCATGAATAACCTTCTCCATTTTTGTAGAAAAGTGAGGAACGATTCACCCTTTTTCTATTTCAAGTTGCAAAGGTCTTTCATTGTTATATCATGTTGGATGTTATAAGAATATTGGGTGATGAACTTGTTAACCAATTCCTCAAAGGTTCTAATTGGTGGTGTGAGTTTGGAAAATCATTCAAGGAATTGTCTACCTAAGCTACGTGGGAATAACCTCATCAAATAAGTTTCTTCATGAGAAAATTCAAGACTCGTGGTTCTAAATTCCCTCACATGATCAATTGGGTCAGTTTTACCATTGTATTTGTCATACTTTGGGAATTCGCAATGTTTGGGAAAAGGGATTATGTGGATATCTTGATCAAACGGATATGGACAAATGTCTTGGCTCAAGTATCATTTTGATTTTCCCCTTTGCATATCAAGAATTCGTTGTTGAAGGTTCTTCATTTGATGAGTTCAGACAACCACTTGCTCTATTTCCTTTTCAGGTTTTTTGGGAGGCGCTTTCAATTGATTAACATTAAAGTCATCAGGAAATTTGACACCTTATTTAGCTACCATTAGTAAGTATTTTTCCCCATTTCTTTCAAAAATATTTTCTAAGAATTTGTGGAAATTTGGATCTTGTTCAACATTTTGGATATCTTCCTCAGTTATTTCTTCCCCTTCATTGTTGTGGATTTTATGGAAAGGATTCTCTTCATTCTCAGCCATGGTGTTTTTTCTTTCACTATTTTGAGTTTCGATGTTTGGAATTTTGATGTTTGGAGTTTCAATGTTTTTCATTTCAATGTTTTGTGTTTCAATATTTTGTGTTTCAATGTTTTGTGTTTCAAGTTCTTTTTCCTTGAATTTTTGCCTTTGTAATCTTGTTTTAACAAGCATACAAGTTTTATACTTTGACTAAACTTTGATCTTTGTTTGGAAGAGTGCCAAGGATTACAACTATGTCAAATAGAATGACAAATTCTATTGATGAGACTAATTTTGATTTGATTATACAAATTTGTTTTGTGATGAGAGGATGATGATGAAACTAGGCTTAACAATCAAGGATATGATAGGTTTGATGATTTAGGCACTTTGAGATGTTAGATCTAGGTTTAGATTGGAGAATTCCACTTGTAGAGGTTAGTTTTAACGAGTTTAGACTGTGTGGTATCTGAGGAATGATTTTGGATTGAAAAAGATTCTGAATTTTGGCTCAAACTGTGAAACAAGAGATAAATTTAACTCTTGGGTTTTGTATTTCATGGATGCGCTAAAACAAAGCCTAAATGTGCTAAAATATTTGATAGATGCACTAAAACAAAGAATGAATGTGCTAGAAGATTGCACAGGTGCGCTATGAAACTAACTACATGCGCTAAAGCAGAGGGTCTATGTGCTATAACAGAGAGTTGATGTGCTAAAATATGCAGTGTATGCACTATAACAGAGGGTTGGTGCACTAAAATATTGAACATATGCACTATAAAAGTGCCTGGATGCGCTAAAACAGAGAATGAATGTGTTGGAATATTGCACAAATGCACTATAACAGCAGTTGGATGCATCGCAAGATTACACAGATGTGCTATAACAGCAATTGGATGCACCACAAGATTGCACATATGCGCTAGAAAATGTAGCGGATGCGTTGAATTGGGAAAATGTCACAATTTCTTGCAAGTTTGTTTTATTTTCTAATTTTCCTGTCAAAGAAATGGTTGTTTCAAAGGATGTTTTCTGAATCAATATTTTTCACTTCCAATGTATGATGTTTTGTTTAAAATTTGTTTAAAAACACATCAAACATGTACAACTTAAGGCTATGTAGGACAATATTTACTGGATTCTCACTTGGATTTTACTCCAGCTGCGCCTACTTTTAGCAGATGATTAGAAGCTTGACCCCACTAGCTCCCCTCCACGACACTCACTTCTATGAGGCAGCCAAGCTTCAATACCCATGAATCTCCCATGGCATATTTCTCATCTCTACTAAAAGCCGCAAAAATGTTGGACAGCTTCAAAGGTTAAACCTTCTGCGCCAATAAATAGAATAAGGATTTTGGCCTTTTAAACAAGAGGTTCTAGTATAGGAATTCCATTTGTGGGGGATCATCCATATGGAAAGAGACCATTATTTCCCTTCTTGTCAGAACAATCCTCGTGATACTTGAACTTTTCTCAAGTACCCACATTTATATCCCAGTTGGAAGTCATTTGGCTTTAGCGTATTACTGGTTGGGTTGTTCCCTTGGGGGATTACTTTTTCCCACAAGGCAGGTCCTCTAAGGATAAAACAAAATAAAAATGAATGGGTCTAACTTTTTGGTCACCCAATTAAGGGGAGAGCATATGCCTACCATCCATCAAGCACAAAAAACATGGTGTTCTTTACCCTTCTAATGACGCTAGATTCCTATCTTAATCAAAACAAAGCATTAAACAACTCCAACCCCTGCACAAATCATCAGTAGTTTGATAATATTGTCTTTGACAAGCGTATGAAAGTACCTACAACCAGAAAATATCAATTAGTCCTTAGGATTTCAAGATTCTGCAAAGTTAAACAAATGCGCTAAAACAGTCATCCAATGCACTAAAATATCATTCCAATGTGCTAAAACAACTTCTCTATGTGCTAAAAGAACTAATGAATGTGCTACAAGAACTAATGAATGTGCTAAAAGAACTAATGTATGCACTAAAGTATTGACTGAAAGTGCTGAAAGACTCCCTGAATGTGCTAAAACAGTTGACGTATGTACTGGAAGAAATATTGGATGCATCGTAATAGACCCCATATGCGCTGAAATATTGGTATTATGCACTATAACATAGATTGTATGCATCGAAAGATTCGTCGTATGTGTGTGATTGAAAATCAGATGTGTAAATGAATTGAAACAAATATTCAAACACACCAATAGGACATTATAACAAAACAAAATATAAAAGGAAAAGAGACGCAAACTCAGTACCCTGCTTCCATTGTCGTCCTATCGTCCTCTATCTTTAGTGTTTTTGTTGATTCCAGCTTTGTGTTCTCAGATTGTAGGCTAGGCTCAACAAACTGTCTTCCTAAAGAATGAGATTTTGATATGATGTATGATGCAAGATTAAGCCATGATAATGATTTGAGCTAAGAAACTTGAAATAATCATGATGCTATGAGATTAAAGTGCTAAATAAACTAAATGCATAAACTCTACTTAATTTCCTATTACCAATGCTTGGATTCACACAAGTATTTATAGATTTTTTCGATTGATTTTGATTGGCTATCTTGATGGACGGTTGTGATAATTCTTGGCAGATCGAATGGTTGAAGAAAGATGAAATTGAAGAGAAAATAGAAGAAACCTAAAACCAGATTTTTCTATTTTATTATGAAAGAGGAAAAAGATAAGAAGATAAGAAATCATCTTTCTTTAAAAGAATAAAAGAAAGATTTAAAGCTGATAAATAATTAATTAAAAAAATCAATTATTTATTTGTGGAGGACATTCAACTTTTTCTTAATTAAATAAAGCTTTTAAAAGTAGAAGAAAATTTGTGATAAGAAGAGAGCTTTAATCATGTTTTATTGAAAAAAGCAGAATATCTCATAATTAAATAAAATACCTAATCAGGTAAAATACCTAATTTTGATTTAGAAAGAAAGCATAAGATATTTTTAATTAAATAAGATTTATTTAATTAAATCACTTTTATGAAATTAATTAAATGAAAACATTTAATTAATTAGAAGAAGAATTAAAATAGAAGAAAGATAAATATTTAAATTTAATTAAATCAAAAGATTTAACTTTAAATTCAAACAATGATAATTAACTTAAATAAATAAAATGTATTTATTTAATTAATTAAGTGGACATATGAAAATAATTAAATAAAATAAATTTATTTAATTATGGAAGAAGAATAAGATGAATGAACAATATAATTAAATTAATTAAATTTAATCATATGTAGAGGACTTTAGAAAAATTAATTAAATAATAAATATTTAATTAATTGCCAGGATTATAGACATGACCATTTTTATGTGTATACAGTATGCGTTGAAAGAACTCACGACCGTGCTAAAACGTCACATCCAGCTTATTCACAAAAAAAATTCTAGAAAATTGTTAACAATGGGGTTGTGCCCCTAGTGGGTGCCAATTTATGTGTGTGTGAAATGTGGGAGAGTTATTAAATCAATACTAAAGCACACAAACACTAATGAGACATATTATATTAAAGATTTGAATCAAATAACTACTCTAAAATGCAGCTAAACAAATCTTCAAAACGTTCCATTGTTCTCTATTCTCAAGGATTTATTAAACCATATTGGCTCTCAGATTTTGTGTATGCACTATGGTTGTTAAAATGAAAACTTGAGAAATGAGATGTTCTAAATGCAAGAAATATGAGTTCCTACATGAAACTATGAGATGAAAGCTATGATGCTATTATAATGGAGATATTGATAAATGGATAATGTTGCTAAACTATGTGATACAAATGTTGTGATAAGAAGTTAAAATGATTTTGCATATGCTCAAATGACCACTGATATGATGAACTAAAATGCAACTATAAAGCAAGACATGAAATAAAATGAAACTTTATAGAAAAACATGATAAGTTAACATGATGCTACAATGCAAACTTGTTAAAATGCTAAACAATGCTAACTATAAACTCCAAATGCTCCAGTGCTCCAAAACTATTCCTGCATAATAACTCTACTCAAATATGGGATGTCAAATACTATAAAAAAATGGTTGTATTTATAGGATTCTCCAAGCATCGTGTGATGTGGCAACGATCGACGACCCAAATTCAAACATGAGGGATGAACGGTGGAGATGGAGAGAATCAAGAAGGATGTTCCCTTGACCAAAGACAACATTCCAAATGGATGAAAGAATAAAGTGTGTGAGAAAAAGACCACATGTTCAAAGTTTGTTGAAGATATTTCTAATTTAAAATTATAATTATTTAATTTCATGTGACCTTGGTGAGGTGAAATGAAAAGTTGTAGACATGTGCTTGAATTCCAAATTTGGGATTAGTGAAAATTAATTAAATAAAACTAACTATAGAAATTTGTTTATTTAATTAAATTAGAGGAATGTGATTTTAGATTTGGAGAATTAGAAGATATGAACTATATAAATAAATTGAGAATTTATTTATAAGTAGATGAAATATTAATTAAATAACTAGTATTTAATTAATTAAATGTCTTGATCAATTTTATGTGTATACATCATCAAATCACTTGGAGACAAGAATGATTATTCAATGGAAGAATTGTATGGAATGCATTGTTGAATGCCAACATAGATCTGTTATTTTGTTCTTTATGAGAGGCATTCCTTCTGATTTTTTTTTTTTTCAAATGGGTTAAATTAAACTAGGAAAACAAAGGGTGGGAAACTGAAACAATGAGAGGGTTAGGAAAAGGATATGTAGAGAGGTTACAGGGCCTCGACGGGATCCTGATGCAGGTACGAGTGGCAGGCCACCTCCTTCCGGACTAGCTCCTTCAAGGGCATCCACCAGTTAGCCATTTGGGGCTGATTCATTATGTATATTGAGTTTTGAGCATGTCTGATGTATGATGTTCTGACCTTGTTAGCTTCATTGGACAGTTGGACATTTGTATTATTTTGATGAGTGATGATATGCAGCGGCGATGTTTCTGATGATGTTTATGTGGATGCATTTGTGATATGCTATGGATGTGATTTGCATGCATGTATGATATGAGATGGATTTTGATATGTTTTTATTATTTTTGCGGACTAATCATTATGATGCAGGATGATTTAGTGATGTGAGTAGATGTAATGTATTGTGATGATGTATATATATATGTGAGATGTTAATTTTTTTGAATTTTCCATGTATGAAATGCATCGTGATATGATAGATAAGGAATGGGATATGAAAAGATAAATGATAGGGATGATAATGAAGTGATAAATGATAAATGATAAAATGATAATGATATATGAGAAAGATGATAAATGATAATGGTAATGAAATGATATGATAAAATGAGAAATGATAAATGAATGATGAAATGATAAATGATAATGGTAATGAAATGATATGATAAAATGAGAAATGATAAATGAATGATGAAATGATAAATGATAATGGTAATGAAATGATATGATAAAATGAGAAATGATAAATTATAATGGTGGAATAAGAATGAATATTAAACGAAATGATAATGATAAAGATGATGAATAAATAAGAATAGATGATAATGATAAAATGGATAAATGATAAGGATTAAAATTGAATGAATGCAATGAATGAGAATGTTAATTGATAAAATGAATGACATGATAATATTAATGATGAGGATAATAAACTAAAAAAATGATAAGATGGTAATGACAATGATGAAATGAAATGATTAAAGGATAAAATGAAAATGATAATTGATACAATGATAATGATATATGAGAAGGGTGATGATAATGAGAATGATAATGAATAGCAAATGACATGGGAATGATAAAGATAAAGATGAGAACGACTGATAAAAATGAGAATGAATGATAAAATGATAAATGAACAATGAATGGATGCAATGAATCATATGTCCAAATGTCCTCCATGAAAAGGTCAAAACTCTATGATAACCGTTTAATGCCTTCATTAACCTTTCAAAATACTAATATGAATCCAATATGCAGATATATACAATGATCTAATGAATATGCAACTACATGAAACTAACCAGTTTGTTGAGCCTGTTATAAGCCTTCTTGAATCATCATAGAACGTTTTGAAATGTTGGAAGTATGTACAAGCATCAGAGGGGAAATTAGCGCCAATGATGACTAGAGTACAACTTTCATGAATTTTGATATAGCAAGTGAGCACAAGCATCGAGGTATAAGTGAACCGAGATGACCTGAGCATTTCTTGCATAAACAGACAAAGATTAACCACCGTTCTGATGCAAATGTGGAACTGTCATCAATGATATTGCTTTGATCGTCATGTCCTGTGACATATTTGCATCAGATTGACTGTTAACCTCAAGACAACAGACAAAGAAAAATCATTCTCATTCCTTGCCACTCTAGTTCAGTACATCATTGAGTGTGCTCCAGAGTAATGATATCGAAAATCAAACAACTTTTGGTCAAACATGTAATACTGTTATTTCATGCATTATTCAGATTTCTGGATCATCCAATAGACAAGGATATGATATCTTGATGAAAAGTGTTTCATGATCGGATAAAGTTGTTGCATGAGTTTGTTGTTTGTTTGCATGCTCAGATTCTATGTCATGGTCTAGCTGTTTTGGTATGCTCTGAAAGTTAAGTGCCCCCAGTTGAGTTTTGCCCCATTTATTGACACAACTTGCGGAAAGGAATATGTACAAACAATCAAGCCATGGTAAGACGTTTTAACCCTCTAGGCAGATGGCGGCAGGATGATGCAATTAATGACCCTAAGATGTGAAAAAGATGCGGAAAAAGGGAAGCTTTGAAAAGAAAAAGTGCAAAACAGGAACTAATAGATGGAAAGGTATGGATAGCGTCTGTTTGCCAGATTTTCACTATCCGTATTTATTGCATTTTTTTGATTTCTTTTTTATTTTATTTTTGAATTTTTCTATCAATAGACTGCCTGTTTGCCAGGTTTTCACCCTATGACATTCTTTTTTGATTTTTTTTTTGTCATAGATTTTTTTTCACCCTATGACATCAATAGCACTTTGCTAGGTTTTCACCCTATAACATTCTTTTGATTTTTGTATTTTTCAGACTTTTCTGCATTGCTTTTGGATTTCTTCGTGGATTTCTTTTCTTCTGTTGTTTTGGATTTCTTCAGGACTTTTTCTGCTGTTTTTGGATTTCTTTAGGACTTTTTCTGCTGTTTTTGGATTTTTTTCAGGACTTTTTCTGCTGTTTTTGGATTTTTTCAGGACCTTTTCTGACTTAAACATAATACTTTTTAAGATGTATACTATTGATAGGTTCATCAAATAGGTCCCCGTCTGGCGTGGATAACTTGTATGCTCCTGAACCGTAGATGGCAATAACCACATAAGGGCCTAACCAGTTTGGTTCAAACTTTCCTTTCTTTTCTATATCTTGTTGATTGCGCGGGTTCTCTTTCAGAACTAGATCACCCACCTGAAAGGTACGTGGCTTTACTTTGTGATTATAGCTACGAGACATCATCTGTTGGTACGCTTTCAAATGGTCTGCTGCTCTCTATCTCTTTTCATCTAAAAGTTCTAACTCTTGGAGTCAGGAAACTCTGTATTCCTCATCTGTTATGAGACCTTTCAGTGATACTCTTAATGAAGGTATCTCTACTTCTAAAGGCAATATGGCTTCTGCTCCATAGACGAGGGCAAAAGGTGTTGCTCCTGTCGGCGTTCGGACACTAGTTCTGTAAGCCCACAAAGCGGGATTGAGTTGAACATGCCAATCCTTCCCTGAGTCATTGACAGTCTTCTTCAAGATCTTTAGTATAGTCTTGTTTGAGGCCTCTGCTTGGCCATTCCCTTGAGGATAGTAAGGCATGGAATATCTGTGCTAAATATGGAATCTTTCACAAAGTTCATCAACATCCTGATTTTTGAAAGGTTGACCATTATCTGTAATAATGGCATTAGGAATACCATATCGACAAATAATGTAGTTGAGTATGAAGAATGAGATTTGTTTTCCAGTGACTTTATAGAGAGGTACTGCCTCAATCCACTTAGTGAAATATTCTATCGCTGTGATAATGAATTTATGCCCATTTGAAGAGGAAGGATGAATTTTGCCCATGAGATCTAACCCCCATTGAGAGAATGGCCAAGTGGGTGTAAACGAATGAAGTTCTTGTGCAGGAGCATGAATAAGATTCCCATGAATCTGACATTTTGAGCATGTTTTAACAAAAGTGAATGATTCCCTTTCCATTGTAGGCTAGTAGTAACCCATTCTAATCAATTTCTTGGATAAGGTTAGTCCACTCGAATGAGTACCACAAATGCCCCCATGAACTTCTTGTAAAGCTTTGTCAGATTCATCACGCTCAAGACATCGAAGTAAAGTACCATCAAGACCACAGCGATAAAGGGTATCAGCAATAAGGGTATATCGAGAGGATTGTCGGATAAAGTTACGTTTTGGTTGCAGGATAAGTCAAGCGGTAAAGTATCATCTTTTAGGTAGGCATAAATCTTACCATACCAAGGTGAATCAGATCCTAGAAAGTGACAGATAATTTGGCTTTCAGGTGTGTCATAGGCAAGTGTAAATAATTGTTCCACTAGAAATTCATAGCGAGTCTATTTTTCTGGGAGTTGTATCAATGAGGCGATCGTAGCCATAGTGTCAGCCGCCTTGTTGTCAACCCTTGGAATTTGTGTGAACTGAATGTTTACAAAGTACTTTTTGAAGTCATCAACCATCTTCTTGTATGGTAACAAATTGTCATCCTTAGTCTGATAATCATCATTGATTTGGTTAATGACTAACTGTGAGTCACCATAAACTTGTAGCTCGGTAATCCTCCATTCCAATGCTATCTTTAATCCAGTGATTAGTGCTTCATATTCGGCTATGTTATCGGTGCATGGAAACATTAGCCTATATGACCGAGGAATGGTATGTCCTTGAGGGGTGACAAAGAGAATGCCCGCCCCCGATCCATGTTGAGTAAAAGAACCATTGAAGTATAAGGACCATAACTGCTTAGAGTCTGTCGTGAAAACATCAGCGTCTGGGAACTCAATGTGTAAGGGGTGCTCTGTTTGTAGAGGAGCGTCTACTAGTTGATCCATAATAACTTGTCCTTTGATTGCTTTGCGATCAACATAGTGGATGTCAAACTCACTCAAAATCATGACCCATTTTTCTAACCTTCCTGTTAGTGATGCTTTACTTAGTAGGTATTTGAGTGGATCAATTTTTGAAACTAGATTGATTGTATGAGTTAGCATGTAATGTCAGAATTTCTGTGAAGCAAAGACTACTGCTAAACAAGCCTTCTCAATAAAAGTGTAGTTAAGCTCGTGACTTGTCAATGTTCTGCTAATGTAATAGATTGCACGTTCTTTCCCTTCATGATCTTCTTATGCTAATAATGCTCCCAAGGATGTCTCGGTTGCAGCAATATACAGGATCAATGGTTTGTCTGGACTTGGTGGTACAAGAACTGGTGGGTTCATCAGGTACTGCTTGATTTTTTGAAATGCCATTTCACATTTGTCGTCCCATCTAAAAGGAACATTCTTATGTAGGAGATGTGTAAACGGTAGACTTTTGTCAGCCAATTGTGCAATGAATCTTCTGATGGACTGAAGTCGCCCTTGTAATGATCTTAATTGACTAATATTCTTTGGAGGAGGCATCTTCATGATTTCCTGAACTTTAGCAGGATCTACTTCAATTCCCTTTTTTGAAACAATATATCCTAACAGCTTCCCGGATGTGACCCCAAAAACACATCTCTTAGGGTTTAGGCGAACTTTGAATTTCTCCAATCTGGTAAATATTTTTGACAGTATCTCCAAGTGTCCTTCTCTGGTGTATGATTTTTCCAATATGTCATCTACATAATCTTCCATGAATGTATGCATCATGTCGTGAAAGATCATAGTCATAGCTCTTTGATAAGTAGCTCCAGCATTCTTTAAGCCGAAAGGCATGACATTCCAACAGTATGTTCCCCACGAACAATTGAAAGCTGTTTTCTCTTGGTCTTCTGGTGCAATCTTGATTTGGTTGTAACCAGAGAAACCATCCATTAATGAATACATGGCATGGCCAACTGTCAAGTCAACTATAGTGTCGATGCTCGGAAGCGGAAAGTCATCCTTTGGGCAAGCTTTGTTAAGATCTCTGAAATCAGTGCATACTCTTACATATTTGTCTGGTTTTGCTACTGGTACAATATTAGAGATCCATTATAGGCAATTGTTCTTATAAAGCCTGCATCGAGGAGCTTCTTGAGTTCTTCTTTAACCAATAGTGCTACATGAGGATTCATCTTTCTGAGTTTTTGTTTTACTGGTTTAACTCCCGGTTTGATAGACAAATGATGCATAATGAGATCAGGATCAAGGCCTGGCATATCTGCATATGACCAAGCAAAATTAACTTGATTTTCTTTAAGAAAGTTCATGAACTCTGGGATTTCTTTATCTGTCATTGATTCAGCTATCTGTAGAATCCTTGGATTATCTGTAGTTGTAATATTGATTTCCTTTGTAGGCTCAATCAAGATGGGCGATCGCTCATGAAAGTGCTCCGGGAGAGTGTCAAGGGTCCCATTAGGTGGTGCCTTAAAAAGGTTTTCATCCTCTGATACGCTCTTTATTTTATCTTTTGTTTGATCTAGTACTACCAGTTTCTGGTTTTCACCACTAGATCATTTTTTGTTATTTTCATTTTTGCAGCTAGGAGACTTGACACTCTCCTGATTAAAGACTTCATACCGAAACTCGCCAATGGAACAATCATTTACATCATCGGCAGAAAGGAAGTTTATGATAGCTTCGTCATTTGGAAAAATAGGTATATCCATAGGTTCAGTTAGATCCCAGTCAATGAGATCAGGATGGATTAATGGTAGGACGTCATCTGGTCGTGTGAAATCGGCGATGGTTAGGGTCAAGAAAGAGTTATCGGTAGGATCCGAGGTATGAGGTAGGTCAATGATGGTACTATTCTCCTGATAGTCTTGTTCGTTAAAATCTGACTCAGTATCACTAGACTCATAGTTGCGTTGTGGTTCAAATTCTTGTGGTTGGGATCCTGAACCTTCTCCTTTGATTAAAGTGGGCATATACTTATGTATGACCTCTACCTCTTTGTCCCTCCAAAATTCATCTTTGTGGATGGTATCCCATTCATATTCAACCAAATCGGTATCAGAATTATTTTCTATGAAATTCAAGACTGATACCAAACATGTCACTTTCTTATCGAAACCTTCTTATAGTGTAAAAACATTACCTTGTGATTGTTTAGATTGGGTAGCATCATAGCCTATTCTAGTTTTATCATATGCAGCAAGCCCTGGGAGATGGATAGGCTCAACTATGCCTTCTTTTCTTTTTCCAAGAGGACCATTGTCATATCCCATCTTTTGCATGATGGAATATCCTTTCCCATATTGATCTGTTGGTAAGGTGACATTTAGAACTACTTCCTCTTCATCCTTATAGAGCCAATCCAGAATTGTTGTATCCTCAGGATCTCCCATGGGAAACTTTTCTTTGATAAATTGTCCATTGAACTTGGTAGTGGGCTCTGTTTGTACTTGTGCCGATGTTGATGCTGCTGATATCTGTTGTGGTGTAATAGAAGGTTTTCCATGTGATCGAGGAGATGTGGGTAAATTAGCAAGACAAAAGGAATATTCCCCAACTCCACTTTCCTTGAACTGCAGTTTCTTGTCAAAGCTTTTAGCTAATTGACTGATTTGTGTATCATGCTTAGGAGAAGTATTAGCAAGTGCTTCTCGATTATTTGGAACCAAAGTATCCTGATGAGCTTTGAAATTGGCACAAGTTTGGGTGTTTGAATTATCAGCTGGTATAGTGATTTCCTGTCCATCATATGGAAACTTAAGACATTGATGGTAAGTGGACGGAACAGCTTGCATTTCATGGATCCAAGGACGACCCAACAAGATATTGTATGCAAGATCTCGATCTAAAACTTGACAAAAGGTTATTTTGATAACAGGTCCCACTTTGATTGGTAGCATGATTAGACCTTTGGACGTTCTTTCCTCATCATCATAGGCTTTTATAGTAATCTTCCTTCTAGGATCAATGGAGTCTTCTGCAAATCCTAATGCTTGAACCACCTTTAAGGTACATATATTTAGACCAGCCCCTCCGTCTATTAGAACACATTTAACATGGAATTTATGGATCATGACCTCTAAGTATAAAGATGAATTGTGGGGATGAGTCATGGAAACATCGTCTTTGTCTGAAAATGAGAGACACGTAGGTGAGGACAAATGCCCTACCATGGCTTGAAATCGGTTCACATCCAAATCCATGGATACAGTCATCTCAAAAAGGGCTTTGTCTAAAATTTCCTTGTGTGCAGGGGAAGTCTTCAGGAGTTCTAAAATGGAGATTTGAGCCAGAGTTTTTCGAAGTTGGTTAACTAAGTCATATTGATGTTGAGGGAAGGTCTTAGTGGATTTTGAAGAGGTACCCTTTAAGATAACTTTAGCTTGGGCTCTCATTGTGACATTCACTTGTCCATTGTCTACTTTCTCTTTGATTTTTATAACATTGACTCGCTCATTGTCTGTATAGAGATGACGGATTACATTGTCATCAATTTGGTTCACATTTTTGTCAGAAAACTCTCCCTTTTGATAATTTGGTGGAGGATTTCGAAATGCTTGGTGATCTTCGTTGGATTTATGTTGTCCTTCTACTGTGATAATTCCCTTGTCAATTAGATCTTGAATAGCATGTTTCAAACCTTGACAGTTGTTTGTATGATGACCTTTGCACCTATGGTAGTCACAAAAATAGGCCTCATTCCATGATGGAGGTTTTACACTAGGTTCATAATTGCGTTGTGGTGGTAACATAAGGACATTCTTTTCCATAACCTCTTTGAAAGTAGATTCTAAGGATTGTCCTAGTGGAGTGAAAGTTCTTCTATTGGAGAAGAATGGAAAGCATTGTGGTTTCATGTTTGAGGTATTCCCTAAAGTGTTGTTGTTGTTGTTTCCCCAGTAGTTTTGGTTGTTGGCAGTCCCCTGATTGTTGTTCGTTGAAGGGGGATGATTGTTTCCTAGATTCGCGAGTGAATTGACATTGTTGTAATTATTGTTACGAGGAGTGCTCAGGACAAATGGCCTATTCATGATATGATTTGCATCTACAACACCATCGTTTACAACGTTCTTGTTGCGGGTCCAAAATTTAGACTTGTCTTGATTGTTGTAATGGTTAGATGAGCTAGGGTTGTCCCTATCAAGTTTTATTGTCCCTCTTTTGACCAAAGCACTTTCGATGGTGATGGCATCCTCAATCAATTTCTCAAAGGAAGGTGGACAATGTAGATTTAAATGATAGCTCATTTCTGAGTTGAGGCTATTGATGAAAGTAATCATTTTCTCCTTTTCAGGAACATTTCATGGGTACCTAGGGAACATTCTCCTCCATCTTTGAAGAAAGGTAGTGAAAGATTCACCGGGTTTTTTCGAAACTTTGCAAAGATCAATCATGGTGATTTGGTGTTGAATGTTGTAGGCGTATTGTGTTATGAACAAATTGATCAATTCCTCAAATGTTTGAACAGGAGGTGTAATCTTAGATAACCATTCCATAGAATTGACTCCAAGGCTTCGAGGAAATAATCACAATAAATAAGTATCCTCGTGGGAAAACTCCAATGTCATATTTCGAAAGTCTCTAACGTGGTCAATTGGGTCTGATTTCCCATTATAATGATCAAATTTGGGAATTTCACAGTGTTTAGGAAATGGAATCATGTTGAGACTTCTATCAAAAGGATAAGGACATATGTCATCCAAAGTGTATTTCTTGGTTGTAGTTCCCCCTCGTAATTCTTTGACTGTCCTTGGAGTTCTTTAAGCTCTTGTTTAAAAAAAGCGAAATTAGATGGGGATGGTTCTTCTTCGTTGCTTTTTAATTTCTCAGTATCAAAGTCTTTAGGCAATTTAGCTCCTTGATCTGGTAAGAAAAGAAAATACTTCTCTTTGTCACGTTGTAGAATCTGTTCAAGGATTTTGAGAAACTTGGGGTTTTGTTCCGCCTCTCTAAGTTGAAGTTCTTCCTCTTGGTCATCATCACTATCTACGGGAGTTTTGTTCATGTTTTTGCTCTTATAAAATAGATTTTCCTCTCTATCAGCCATATTGTTGTCACTGAAAAGGGGATTGCGATTCACACTAAAAAGATGACTATCACGTTCACCCTCTTCTTGAATGTTGTGGGTGGGAGTTTCTTGTTGAGAGTTTCTTGTTGAGATGTTTCTCCTAGTTGGTTGTGTTGAGATCTTGTAAAAACAGGCATATGTAAGAAATCCTCGGATATGATCAAAGGTCACTGAAGGATTTGATTAGGACGCATTGAATATTCAATTGAAGGTTGTGGTATATTCTCAAACTCAAGAGGTTGATTAAGATTGTGACGTTGAGACAATGCTAATCTTTGATAATAAGCTTGGGTAGCCAAAGGTTCTACAACATAATCGTCGGTGAATCCCCTAATGTAGTCTTGGTATCTATGGAGGAATGTGCGATAATGGAGCAAGACGTCTCGACTCTTATACTGGAATTCTCTGCGATCTAAAGTCTTTTTGTAACTTAAGTTTGTTTTGGGCTTCTTGATCCTATTGAAAACTGATTTCTTGGTGAATTTGGTTGATTTCCACTTTCTCAACATGGGAGTAAAATCTCAGAGATTTGGGTCTGTGTACAAATTTTGACAGAAACCTAAAAGCGCTATTCTATTTCCTAAATGCGTTGCAGAAAAAGGTAAATGCACTGGAGAAAAAGTCAAATGTGCTGCAGAATACCTTATATGCGCAAAAACAGAGCACATATGCGCAACAGAATACCCTAAATGCGCCGAAACAGAACACAGATGCGTCAAAATAGAGTTTAAATGCGCTGCAATTTTTCCTAGATGCGCTAAAACAGTTTTTCTAAGGACAGTTTTGACCAGTTTTCAACTAAAATTTATCATGTTGGTTTTTGGATGATCCTTTATCTGAATTAATGTTTTTGAAAGCACAGCAAACAATCTGATTTAAGTTGATTCGTAACCAAGCATAGATAAGACAAGCACAACCTAGGTTAGGCCAGGACAATATCCGCTAGATTCCACGTGGGTTTCCCCAACCGCATATCAGTAGCATGTGAATCCAGAAGTTTGGCTGCACGGGCTCCCCCTTACAGTGCACTCTCTTCTCAGGCCAACCAAGCTTCCAACCCCCATGAAACTCCCATGGCGAGTTGATCACCTTTACTACTGACTGTGAAAGTGTGGAAGGCTTCACACCTACCGGTGTTAGACTAGCAGATAGAAGGTTTTTGGCTTTCTAAACAATGGTTTTTAGTTTGGGACCCCCATTCAAGTGGCCATACATGGGGCAAGAGATTAATCACCATTAAGGTGGCACTCCAGCCTGAAGAGGTTAAGCTCAACAGGGTTTAAGGGAGTAAAACTCCATCCGTATGACACATCCGCACAAGCAACCTTAGGTTTTCCCTTAAGATTTACATTTATATACCGGTTGAGGGTAGCTTGGCCTTCGCTCCATTGCTGGTTTGAGTCACGTTGGGGTGATGAAATCCCCAGGTAGGCCCAATTTTTAGAGTCAATAATCATTTCTCTTGCACCCAGGATCGCACAAGTGCGCAAGGGGAGAGGATACTTCGATTATCAAGTCAGGGTTACACAGGGAAAAGTGGGTCTGATTTTCTGATCACCTAGTTTGCACAGGGTGAGAGCATAATCACCTACCACTTTCAAGCACAGTCAAAAAGAGTAGACAAGTTCATTTTAAATGCACCAAAATCAAAAGTGATTTAATCTAAGTGAAGATTTTGCTTCACAACAGACATGGGGTTCATTTTAACTGCATGATGGTGTGGTGGCTACCCTAGATTGATTCATTTTAAACCCAACAAGAAAAAAATAAAGGAATTCTGTCTGCAGAAGGCGTCAGACTCAGAATCCTTGTTACAATCCAGATGCGCAACTCTGTTGCTCAAAAGCGCTAAAAAAGAATCCATATGCGCAACTCTGCTACTCAGATGCGCGAAAACAGAATATAGATGCACAATAACAGTACCTAAGTGCGCAATAACAGAAATTCATATGCGCAAAAACATAAACTAAATGCACCACCCTGTTACCAAAATGCGCAAAAATAGATCCTAAATGCGCTAATCTACATGCAAAAAAAAAAAATTTAGTTTTTCCAAAACATATTTGAATGTGCAAAAAAAATCCTATATGCGGTATCTAAACCCCTATATGCGCTGCAGAAAGTGACGGATGCGCTACTCTGTTTCCCAGATGCGCTGCAGAAACGTCCAGATGCGCTAAAACAGTCTTCAAATCCACCGAAATACCTGCAAAAATAAAATTTTCTGAATCTTCCAGATGCGCTGCCGAATGTCAGAAAACCTGCAAGAAAACCTGCAAGAAAGAAGTCTAAAATAGGGGCATAGACCCCACAGTGGGCGCCATTTAATGTGTGATTGAAAATCAGATGTGTAAATGAATTGAAACAAATATTCAAACACACCAATAGGACATTATAACAAAACAGAATATAAAAGGAAAAGAGACGCAAACTCAGTATCCTCCTTCCATTGTCGTCCTATCGTCCTCTATCTTTAGTGTTTTTGTCGATTCCAGCTTTGTGTTCTCAGATTGTAGGCTAGGCTCAACAAACTGTCTTCCTAAAGAACGAGATTTTGATATGATGTATGATGCAAGATTAAGCCATGATAATGATTTGAGCTAAGAAACTTGAAATAATCATGATGCTATGAGATTAAAGTGCTAAATGAACTAAATGCATAAACTCTACTTAATTGCCTATTACCAATGCTTGGATTCACACAGGTATTTATAGAGTTTTTCGATTGATTTTAATTGGCTGTCTTGATGGACGGTTGTGATAATTCCTGGCAGATCGAACGGTTGAAGAAAGATGAAATTGAAGAGAAAATAGAAGAAACCTAAAACCAGATTTTTCTATTTTATTATGAAAGAGGAAAAAGATAAGAATATAAGAAATCATCTTTCTTTAAAAGAATAAAAGAAAGATTTAAAGCTGATAAATAATTAATTAAAAAAATCAATTATTTATTTGTGGAGGACATTCAGCTTTTTCTTAATTAAATAAAGCTTTTAAAAGCAGAAGAAAATTTGTGATAAGAAGAGAGCTTTAATCATGTTTTATTGAAAAAAGCAGAATATCTCATAATTAAATAAAATATTTAATTATGATATGAGAAGATTTCATAATCAGGTAAAATACCTAATTTTGATTTAGAAAGAAAGCATAAAATATTTTTAATTAAATAAGATTTATTTAATTAAATCACTTTTATGAAATTAATTAAATGAAAACATTTAATTAATTAGAAGAAGAATTAAAATAGAAGAAAGATAAATATTTAAATTTAATTAAATCAAAAGATTTAACTTTAAATTCAAACAATGATAATTAACTTAAATAAAT
Organism: Sequoia sempervirens; assembly: GCA_007258455.2. NCBI lineage: Eukaryota > Viridiplantae > Streptophyta > Pinopsida > Cupressales > Cupressaceae > Sequoia > Sequoia sempervirens. Next base: position 208,891,161 of record VDFB02075321.1, on the reverse strand, counting down.
AAAATGTATTTATTTAATTAATTAAGTGGACATATGAAAATAATTAAATAAAATAAATTTATTTAATTATGGAAGAAGAATAAGATGAATGAACAATATAATTAAATTAATTAAATTTAATCATATGTAGAGGACTTTAGAAAAATTAATTAAATAATAAATATTTAATTAATTGCCAGGATTATAGACATGACCATTTTTATGCGTATACAGTATGCGTTGAAAGAACTCACGACCGCGCTAAAACGTCACATCTAGCTTATTCACAAAAAATTTTCTAGAAAATTGTTAACAATGGGGTTGTGCCCCATAGTGGGTGCCAATTTATGTGTGTGTGAAATGTGGGAGAGTTATTAAATCAATACTAAAGCACACAAACACTAATGAGACATATTATATTAAAGATTTGAATCAAATAACTACTCTAAAATACAGCTAAACAAATTTTCAAAACGTTCCATTGTTCTCTATTCTCAAGGATTTATTAAACCATATTGGCTCTCAGATTTTGTGTATGCACTATGGTTGTTAAAATGAAAACTTGAGAAATGAGATGTTGTTCTAAATGCAAGAAATATGAGTTCCTACATGAAACTATGAGATGAAATCTATGATGCTACGATAATGGAGATATTGATAAATGGATAATATTGCTAAACTATGTGATACAAATGTTGTGATAAGAAGTTAAAATGATTCTGCATATGCTCAAATGACCACTGATATGATGAACTAAAATGCAACTATAAAGCAATACATGAAATAAAATGAAACTTTATAGAAAAACATGATAAGTTAACATGATGCTACAATGCAAACTTGTTAAAATGCTAAACAATGCTAACTATAAACTCCAAATGCTCCAATGCTCCAAAACTATTCCTGCATAATAACTCTACTCAAATATGGGATGTCAAATACTATAAAAAATGGTTGTATTTATAGGATTCTCCAAGCATCGTGTGATGTGGCAATGATCGATGGCCCAAATTCAAACATGAGGGATGAACGGTGGAGATGGAGAGAATCAAGAAGGATGTTCCCTTGACCAAAGACAACATTCCAAATGGATGAAAGAATAAAGTGTGTGAGAAAAAGACCACATGTTCAAAGTTTGTTGAAGATAATTCTAATTTAAAATTATAATTATTTAATTTCATGTGACCTTGGTGAGGTGAAATGAAAAGTTGTAGACATGTGCTTGAATTCCAAATTTAGGATTAGTGAAAATTAATTAAATAAAACTAACTATAGAAATTTGTTTATTTAATTAAATTAGAGGAATGTGATTTTAGATTTGGAGAATTAGAAGATATGAACTATATAAATAAATTGAGAATTTATTTATAAGTAGATGAAATATTAATTAAATAACTAGTATTTAATTAATTAAATGTATTGATCGATTTTATGTGTATACATCATCAAATCACTTGGAGACAAGAATGATTATTCAATGGAAGAATTGTATGGAATGCATTGTTGAATGCCAACATAGATCTGTTATTTTGTTCTTTATGAGAGGCATTCCTTCTAAAAATTTTTTTTTCAAATGGGTTAAATTAAACTAGGAAAACAAAGGGTGGGAAACTGAAACAATGAGAGGGTTAGGAAAAGGATATGTGTCTTGCAAATTCAAATCTACTGAGCATGCTCAAGTGGTTTTGTAATATGGTACCTGGGTTATTTGTGGCTAGATTTGCTATTTACAAGCTTGTACTTCAAAGTTTCATCCTAAGGGTCCTTCTAGATCCTGGTATCCCATGTTGGTGGGACTCCCATTTTTGAATATGGCTTTCAGACCTTTCCTATGAGACATTATTTCACAACTTGGTAAGGTTATTTGGTGCAAGAATAACACTAATAAATTTTCTATGGTAAGATTCCATCCAAGAGTATGTGTTGAAATGGACATAAACTAGCCATTTCCAAAAAATATTAAACTCATTGGACCTGGTTTTGAATTTTATCAGCCTGTTGTTTATTTGAACAAACTGAATGCTTTTTTCTTATCATGGGCAACATGGCCATTCAATTAGATATTATCTTGTCAAAAGGAACAAATCAATTCAACCTCTTGTTGAAATGTCATTACATCAACAAAAAACTAATAGTAAGCTACATGTTTCTACCATTTCTAAGGGTCCAACTCTTGTAAAGTTGTTAGAGCCTCCTGTTGAAACTATAAAGACTAATAGCCATCTGACCCCAAATAACTTAGATCCCAAAGATGATGAGATGACAGATGGTTGGAAAGTTGTAAGAGAAATGAACCATCAAGTCTTGTTACAAGTTAGTATGGTGGTACAATGTCTCCAAGTTACCACCCTTCCTCCCCTCAAAATAACTATAAATCTAGAAGTGAGGAGCCCAATTCTTCCCCTCTTCTTCTGCACGGAAAAGATCTAGGTCCCCTCCACCTAATACAAAATAATTGGGAAACTCTGATATTTCTTTATCATTGGTCAATCAGTTTGATGATTTTCCACAAGAAGAAGATTTATCTATCTCTTTTGTACCATGAACTAAAAAATTATATCTTGGAATGTTAGAGTGATGTCTCTTCATCATCATAAATATGGTGTTAAGGAGGCTATTGGCAAGTGGAAATTGGATATTTTCTTTCTCCAAGAGGTTAAAATTAATGACATTCATCTTGCTTCTTCTCTGTCTGATGTATGGAGAGTTACTTCTTTTCTTTATACCTCACATTAAGAAGGTAGTGGGGAGTTGTCATTGGCCTTGTTGCTTGGGTCAGTAGGTTTACTATTGATAAAGGTGAGGACCCTTCACATAGTTGTGTGTGGTCCCTAACCTTTATCAATGGCCAACCTATTGGTTTTTTTTTCAAATTATGCTACAAAATCTACTAAAGATAGATCTGATTTGTGGGATTGGATGACTATAAATCTTCCTAATGTTGATTGGGTTATAGGAGATTATTTCAATATGGTGGAACACCATAATTATCATTGTTGGCTTAGCCATATCAAGTTGAGTAATGAAGGATTTGATAAGTGGTTGTTATGTCACCATATAATAGGTGTTGTTGATACTAGTCACAACAAAAGGGGCAACCGTGACTGTAATTGGTTCACCTAGTCTAATTGTAGATTTTGGGAGGATATGAAGTTGAGAAGACTTGACCGATTTAATATTTCTCCAAATTTTAATGTGGTTCAGGATTCCTTGGGTCTGATGGTCAGGGTTGACTATTTTGTAACTCTTTCAAATTATTTTCCTATCTTTTGCACTATTTTTGGTGCTAAAAATAGTAGCAAGGACTTCAATTTACCTTACAAGCTTAATGTTTCTTATTTAAAATTTTTATCTTGTGTGGAAGAATTGGTGGGCCTTTGGAATCCTTTCCCCAAACAATTGAATGCGAGTCCTACAAACAATGGTGGCATAACACTATTTCTAAATGTCCTAAATTCTTACATGATTATGGAAAAAGAAAAGCTTGTAAGTGGAAAAAAAATTTAAATCCCTTCAAGGGAAGTTAGAACACACCAGAAAAATACTTAATACCAACCCTTTTGATTATAATTTACAAACTTCAATGGCTATGTTAGAATCTCAAATTCTTAAAATGAATATTTATAAGGGGCGGGAAGCTAATATCATAGCCAAATTACATTGGATGAAAGAGGGGAATAGAGGTTCTAAATATTTCTTTAAGTATCTTAACTATAAGCACAAGAAAGAATTTATTGGTGCTAGATTCAAGATTATGTTGGTTTGGTTCACGTGCCAAACAGGCTAAAATAAAAGGGTTGTTTTTGAAATATTATGAGGAACTATTCAAAGAAGACCCTCATTAGCATGATGCAAAAGAAACCTTTGAAGATATGTTGAAATATATTATCCCTAAGAGGGTGGATTCAGAATATAGGCAGATTACAGATCATAACCTATCCATTGAAGACTTAGAACATGCTATGTTTTCTATGCCTTCTTTTAAAAGTTGTAGAATAGATGGGTTGTTAGTTGAATTTTATTAAAAAATGTGGCAACACATTAAAGAATATTTCTACATGGTTTACTTGGAGGATTTGGAATAGGGCTCTCTAGGGCCTAGTATAAACAAGGGCTTAATTAAACTCCTTTCAAAAGGGAAAAATGAGGATACTATTTTAGGTTGGAACCCAATCACCTTACTTAATACTTCTTAAAAAATCATTGCTAAATCATTAACAATGAGAATTAAACCAATTGTGAAAGAGATAGAGAGACTTGAACAAACTAGGTTTATTGACGGAAGATTCATCTTGTATAACCTTATTCTTGCTTGGGAAACTTTAGAATGGGCTCAAAAATCAGGCCAATAGGTTATTTTGGTCAAGCAGAATTTTGATAAAGCATATAATAAAATGTGTTGGAGTTGTATAATCAAGATGCTTCAATGGCTAGGCTTTGGTCCTAAACTATGTAGACATGTTCAAATGTTGATTAATGATACCAATGCTTAGTGATTAATAAAGATTTGACAAGCATCTTTCCTTTACAATGTTCAATTAGATGAAGTTTCCCCTTGTCTCCTTTCTTATATGTGCTTGTTGTTGATGCTCTTGGATATCTACTACAAAAATATAAGCAATTGAATATGATTCAAGGGGTTGCCATTCCTCATAATACTGTGGTGATAAACTCTCATTTTTCTAATGACAACATGTTTATTCAAAATTTTGAGAGGGAGATCAATAATGTTATGGGAGTTCTTAATCTTTATTATGAAGTGTTTGGTTCTAAACTTGCTCACCATAAGACTAAATTTTTGACGGTACAATTAGGTTCTACTCCTTGGTGGATTCCTAAAGAGTGGGAACAAATTAAACACAGGTAGATTACTCAGTACCTTGGCATCCCATTTGGGATGGATGTCTCTATTTCTGAGATGTGGAATTGGTACTTACAAAAATTAAAAAATAAACTGTGTAATTGGGGAAATAAATTTTATTCCCTTGTAGGAAAAATTCAAGTGGTGAACTAATATTTTTTGGCCTCACATGTGTATTATTCCTCAAGTGTTGGATGCCATAAAAAAAAGACTATGAGGACCTTTTCAAAATTGTTTGCAGCTTCTTTGGGCTAATTGGGGAGGTAAGGTAGGTTTTAAATCTACCTCTTGGCTACATTACATCCAACTCAAAACCAAAGGTGGGTTGGGTCTTTTGGATCCAAGGACACAAGGGACTTTCTTGGAAGTGAAATGGATTGTTAGATTAGTTAATGGAGATGCTCCATGGGAAAATCTAGTTTATTTTCAGATCTCGCAAGCTACTATCAAAGGTAAATGGCAAGTTGTAAGCTGGCAAGATAAAATATTAATGGTGCCTTTCTTCCATCTTAAAGCTTCCTTTCCATTATTGTCTATTTGGAAGGCATGTCAACAAGTTAGTATTTTTTTTAGATTGGAAAAGTTATCTTCAACATGGGCTCAACCTAGGTTCTTCATCAATTTGGTGGAATAAACTGGTTCAATATCAGGGGCAACCTCTTGTTGTGGTGTTTCCAAGGTCGGCTTATTACTTATTTTAAAAAAGAGTTCAAATTTTTGGGTACTTGTGGGATTTTAAGGCTTGGGAATGGGTCAATTAGCAAATGATCAATAATAACTTTGATCTAACTTGTATATACAAAATTTTTCTTATCTTTGTTATGTCATTGGTTCCCTTTGAGTTGGTCATGAAGATGTGTACCCCCCTTCATTGTAATCCTTTCAAGGATTGGTGATGGTTGTCCAAGAGTCAGCTCACGTTGTTTCTACTTAAAAAGGTCTACTTGAAGCTACTTCCACACTTGCCCCTAAATCCTAGATTGAATTTGAAATAGAATTACAGGTTTAAAGAAAAAACTTGGAAAATTTTGAGTTACCAAATCTAGCATTCAAAAACTAAAGCTAATGTTCAAGTTTTAGCCTAGAAAATTGTGCACTATAAACTGCCCATTGGTGATAGATTGGGTCTTATGCAGATTCAGCTTGTTAAATGCCCTTTTTGTAAATGAATTTAAATTTTGAACCATATATTATGGAATTGCTCTGTGATGAAATGAAAATGGAAGGTTGTTTTTGTTTATCTCCCTACAATTTTTTAACATGCTTTGAGCTGGAAAGAAGCCATTTTGGGTTTGGTCTTGCTGAACAATATTGTTGTTGATTCTATAAGGAAGATAGATTGTCTTGTTTAATATATGGAAAAGTAGTTGTATGGATATTTTTGCTAATCATAATGCTCATCTGGAATCATAAATGCTAAGGGTTTACTTTGACATTATTTTGCAAATTATTTTCTTATTTTCCCAACTACAGGGAGTTCCCAAAGTTAACATGAAAATCAACATTCATTTGGATAAGATTAAATGGAAAATATTATAGTTGCACAAAAATAATGTAATATGCTCCAAAAAGCTTTAGCACATGTTAAAATTTAGAGTTTGATGTGTTTTTCTTGCAGTTGTATGTTGTTGTTGTAAATTGTGTTGTGTTAGTTTGTTAGTGATGTCCTTGTCCAACATGGTTGTCTAGTTAGTTTAGTGTGGTTGGTCTTTTGTTATGTCATTTCATTTTGTGTAGCTTTTTTTTTATGAATAGCTAGCTATCTAAATTAAAAAATAAAGATAAAGTTACATATTCACAAAATAAGGGCGGGTGGTAAGAAGGCACACCCCGAGAGTCATGTGGGAAGAGCCCAAAAAACCAAAAACTAGAGTCACTTTGGCCTATCCCAAAATTCCATAATCATTACAAACATATAAAATAAAAAAAATTCATCAAGTGGCTAGAGCGGTGCTAGCAGAGGTAGGAGGGTCTCTATCATCCATGTGTTTCCACCATACATTAGCAGGGTTTGGAGTGACGTCGGGAGGAGGACCCCAACCATCATCAACATCTTTCTCTTTATCTTTATCTTTATCCTCACGTGGGGGTGAGATTACAAGCACCAAACACGAAAAACATTTACCAAAGTCTACCCAAGCAGTGCCAATAGTAGGAGTGTCATCAAAGGGCCACCCAGAGCCGCCACCGCTGCTCCCTGCAGCTCCTCTAGAGGGCCACCCCTGGCTAGCCCATAGAGGAAGGGAATGAGTCTACTAAGGAGGGTGGGAACCATGCTAAAGAGAAGGCTAGGACTGGGGGCGAGCAGAGCCACTCCACTGCAAGCCCCAAGAGGGTGACTAGCCACAAGAGGAGGAGGGCAAAGTGGGCACCCAAGCAACAATACACGGGGCATTTCCCCAATGATCCAAAAGAACTTGAAGGTGAGCCACCTCAAGTGCAACCTTGTTAGCCTAAAATTGAATCTAAAAAATCGCATTAGAGAAAATAATAGCTTTAGAATACAAAGAAACATTTTTATCCATTTGTGTGTTAGCAAATATGCAGACATTTCTGTCTTTCAAGATATTGAAGAGGATTTCCACCCTGAAAGTGTGCCAAAGCTGGGTATATTTATCAAGAAGTCTAGGTGAGTCTCCTAGCAGAATTATATGCCAAGAGAAAGCCTCTGGTCTGAAAGGTTGAAAGAAGTCATGAATCCAATTCCAAAACTGTTGAGCTCTAGTGCAAAACTAGAAGAGATGCTTAAAAGTCTCACCTTGCCTACAAAAAGGGCAATGAGGGTCCTAGACCCCCAAGTGAACAAGCCAAGAACCCATAGGTAAGCCTTGGAAAATAATACACCAAGCAAAGTGGGAAAGTTTTGGCAGACCAAGTGGCAGAGAATTTTTTTGCTAGACATGAGCGGAGCATTGAAGAAGCCACCTCTAGTTCAGACTTTCAATCATAGGATAGTGTGGTGAAAGCCATCTATAACCAAGCCTAGGCTTGTAATTTATAAAAGGGGTGTCTAGGTACCACTTCCAGTCCTTCCACTAGGGCTTGGACTCACGAATTCCCACCTTATAAAGAATTTATGTATGAATAGATCTCACTAGACTATCATAAGTGTCACAATCCTAGTTTTTAAGCCTGTAAAGGGCACAAAAATCTTCCCACGACATGATGTGAATTATGGGTCTATGAAACACCTGTTGCAAAGTTTAAATGCCCTTCTTGTGAAATTTTAGCACCTTAATCCAAGGCAACTTAGCCAACGGCTAACCATTACTAGCAAAGAGAGGCAACCACCAAACATTTTGTTGATTGAGTGAAAGCCCATCATGAAAACAAGAGCCAACCCAATGGAGCCATGGCTTAATCACTTCCCAAGCTCTCCAAATTCTCTTGGCCACGAAAGTTTCCACAATTTGAACTTGTTCCTTCATGACCAGAAGGGTTTGAAATCCAATCCCCTTCTAGGTGGGTCTGTGAACAAGAAAACCAAACTGAATGCAATGCCTAAGGAGAATATTTCAGGCTTCATCTCTAGTAAGAGCATGAATTACCCATTTCAAACACAAGGCAATCCCTTTTCGTTGAGTGGAAAGCAACTCAAGCCCTCCAAAGTCTCTAGGAAGGTAGCAGAATTCCCAAGTAATATGGTGAAACCCTTTGTGGGACTCCGTAGAGGCCCAAATATATTCTTGAAGCGGATTTTCAAGCTTGGCATAGGTAGCTTTTGAAGGGGCCCAACAAGAGTAGTAATATACATGTGTGGCTGCTAAAATCTTGGAGCATACTTGGAATTTCCCTACCAGAGAAAGAGGCTTGGTAATCCAATAGGTCATTTTTTGCTCAATCCTAAAGAGAAAAAATTTCTACAACTCAGCCAAAGAGGCCTAGAAGGAAAAGGGAATGCCCAAAAACTAAAAGATTTCCCCTAGCCCAATCCATTTCCATTCGTACTGCTGAAGCCAGTGAGGAGTGGGCAATATAGATTGTCTGTAGCACAAAGTTTTATGCCACTAAATGGTGGATCCAGATGCAATGAAAAAAATGTTAAGACATTCCAAAGCTTCGTTAATATTATTCTCTTCCTCCAGAAGAGAGGAAAGAGTCATCAACAAAATGGCCTTTAACTAGTTGAGCCTAGGAGTTAGGTAGAGAAATTCCTTTGACACACTATTGATAAACTACATTGGCCAGGAAATAGCCAAATCCTTTGGCAGCAAGCACGTAAAGAGAAGCAAGCACGCATCCTTGTCGAATGGAGCGAAAAATACCAAAGGCAAGAGATTGGCAGCCATTAATGGTGATACAAGCAGAGGTGTCTGAGAAGAGCATTTGGACAACCTGAATGAAATTAGGCCCAAACCCCAAGGCTTTGAACATGGTGAGAATAAAAGGCCATTCTATGTGGTCATAAGCTTTAACAAAGTCTATTTTGAGAAAAATAGCTTTATGGTCCGAACGTCTGGCCCACTCCATGCCTTCCCACACAAAAATGATATTTTCTAGAATAAATATGGACTTGATAAACCCAGTTTGCTCTGCGTGCACAATTTGAGGCAAAAGATGGCAGATCTTTAGAGCCAAAGTTTTGGCAATGATTTTGTAAGAAACATTGAGGAGCATGATGGGCCGCTAGTTGCAGATATCCTTGAGATCACCAGACTTAGGTATGAATTTAATATTTCCTTTGTTAATTAAATTACCTAGGGATTTGGAATGAAAAGCCTCAAGATAGACTTTATGCAAGTTGTGTCCAACATAGTCCCAAAGGGCCTTATAAAATTCATAAGGGAAGCCATTGATCCCCAAGGCCTTGTCATCAGCCATGGAATGAACAACTTCCTTTAAGTCATCAATTGTGAGAAATTGTGAGCAAAAGGATTTATGGGCTAAAGATAGCCTATTTGGCACAACAACAAGACAATCCTGAAGGGTTTGTTGTCGCTCTAGCATAAATTCCTGAGTAGTGAAAGCTTGTTCATAATGTCGAACAAAGGCTTGGAGAATGTCAAGCAGCTCAAAGAGCACCTGAATTCCATCTTTGATTTTTTTAATTCTTGGAGATAAGTGCCTGACACACAAGGCAAAAAAAAAACCCCTGGAGGCATAGTCGCCAAACTTTAACCAGTGCAACTTGGCTTTGATTTGCACACCTCTAGCGGAATAATTGTCTGCAACTTGCTTTTTGTGTCTTAGTTCTATCACCCTGACTTGTAATGATGGGGAAAAAGGGCTAGCCACCAGAGCTTCGATAGTTGATCATGGATCAATCGTGGTAGCCTCATAAGATTACTGAAAAAAAGTGGCCAACTAGCACCCATAAATGCGCAAAAATATTGTCGTGTGATCAATTACATCATTCCACCAATTAATCCAACATGTATTATGAGTTGTCCTACACTCCAAATTTCAGACTCTATGAATGTGGGCCAATGTGGGATAATGACAAAGCAGAGACGTGTTCAAATAGAACTACATTTTGCAAGCTTGAGGCTGTCTTGTCTCCCATTCAATGCAAAAAGAAATGGGTAATTGATCTTACAAAGTCACATCCACTAAGGGCTTAACCAGAGCAAAGAGCTATCAAAAGAGAAGAAAGATTGAGTTAATATCATGGCATGATCAAGACACTTAAATATCCTATCAAAGTTGGCCCTGTAATTACACCAAGTGTGTCAGAGGGAATGAGAATGGTGGTGACCAATATTGGGATCGAAAATCCCAAATTTATTATGCATGTAAAACCACGCTTCCCATTTGCTAGTTGTCCATCTGAATGGCAGAGTGCCATCTTTATCATAAGCCATCTCAACCATGTTGAAATTCCCACATAGTAACCAAGTAGCAACTGGAAATGAATCAACAATCCAACACCAAAGCACACAGCATTCCACAACATCATTAGAAGCATAAACATTAATAATCCCAAAGGAATGATTATCAATGTTGAGAAGGATCTAGACGAGTCAATGTGTGGGGTCAGAACCATGGTCAACCACACAAGCCTGCCACCATGGGGACAAAAGGGTGATAGCTCCACCACATCCAACATCATGAGTGGCAATATATAATATTTGACTGGCTGGCCAAATAGAGCGACAAGCCGATGTGAGCAAAAAACTAGAAATTTTAACTTCTTGGAGACAAAGCACTTCAATACTAGAATATTTCTTCAAAGTATCCCTAATAGAATACTTTCTGGAGAGGTCTATTAGACCTTGAACATTCCAAGACAGGAAATTCATGAATGAAACTCCTCCTCCTCATCATCTAGAGTAGAGAAGCGATTTTGTAAAACTTTTGACGAAATTGACCCAATTTGAATATTCAGAGCAGAAAGTCTTCATTTCTCCTGCACATATTCTCCCTCTTCCAATGGCAGAGAAGGACCACAAGACCATCATTGATGTAACATCACTCATCTTAATACTCAAGTAATCTCAAGAATTTACTAGAAGGTAAATAAACTAAGTAAACATGAGAGAAAAAATTTTTTTATTAAAAACATTTGTATAAGCACAAGAATTCAAAGTACAACTTTTCTAGATAGATTCAAACTTGAATTCACATGTAATTGTAACTAGAATCAAAAGAATTCCTTACACTTTTCATTTATATCACATAAGATATACTTAGCATAAAGAATAGTTTTACCTCATAGGTTGATTGTCATAAACCATAACATGGAGTTCATTGCATCTAAAATGTTGATGTCGATCTTCACGAGACTCAATGAGTCTTCTGCTATAGAGGGAGAGCATCATCCTAGTGCTTATCCTCCAACCGCAGACTCAAGTGGTCCCCTGCACATTTCCTAACTGGAAAGCACCCCGGCCCTTCACAAAGGGTATAGATATAAGGAGTTGTCAAGTTTCACTATCTAAATCCTAGTGATTTGTCCTACAAAACTCAATCGACCATACAACTCTAGATCCCTTCTAGCTAAGTATGATCATTCTGATTGGTCCTACCATCTAGACACACACCTCTGACTCGTCTTAGAACTATCACAATCTGAAGTTTTAATTACTCTATTGGTACTCTAGACACAACTAGTCTATAAAGAAAACCATTCAATTCAATTTGAATTAGAATTAATCCATAATTCATTATAAACATGTAATGTAAAGATTTAGATATTTCAAACCTTTTCAAAAGTCCCTTATTGCATTCTTGCAATATCTAGGGTTTATGACGTCCTATCATTTACTTCTCAAGATTCAATACCCCACATCTCGATGCGTTTAATCGAGTTTCAACATTATCGAAGAATCTCTTAAGGTGTTATAAATACTTCCTGTCTTGATCTATAGTTTTCTGGACCTTTTATTGACAATCAAAATATATATGTACAATGTCATATCTGACATAAGAGTTATAGATTTCCTACATCCTCCTTGTTTCAATACTAGGGTTTAGCTTCTCTATCCCAATACATGGAAATATCAAACATCCTTGTTCTCCAAAGATAATAGCATTAACGAAGCAAAACATAAGAGCAATTACTTCTAGTCTACCCAGACGACTTAGCATTTCTCAAATTCACATTTCTTATAACATGAATAAGCGTGATATCTAAGGAATATCCTCATTGATATATATATATATATATATCTTAGTGAGTGTCATTACTTCTCAGGGCTAGTACCCGACTAAGTTCAATCCTTCAACCTTAATAGGTTAGATTCGTAAGAGACAATAAATTGCTTCCAACTTCCTTGTCTACTCAATTTTATTCACATTCAAATAAGGATAGGGTATAAACTCGTATGATTATCATCCTTTATATAAGTGTGTCGCATATACCTTTAACAACAATCTCAAGTACAATAGACATGTAGATTGAGTTTCGGTTTCCCAACATCCCACTCTCGAAGTTGATTACGAAAATGATACCAAGTATTGGAATAACAAAATTCCTTTGTACACAGTTCTAAAATAAGTTTAATAAAGGCTACAAGATCAACATCATTACATTGTCAAGATCTCTCTTTCTCTTGAGAACCATGACATAAGCAACCAATGCTATTAAAGGCTATCTAGGGTTCCACATTCATGGATCACCTATTTCCTTAAAATGTAATACAAAAATTGACAAGAGGAATTCTATTTCCTACAAAAAAATCTTTTTCTATGTTGCAATCTCCTTACTTCAATATCATGATAATATTTTCTAATCCATAAAAGTCCCTAGAGAGAACTAGCAATATTTCATCTATAGAGCTATCCTAGTCTTTAACATAGACTTAAGGATCTATTTCCATTTTCTTAGTTACCCATTACTATCTTAAAAACCAATTCCAATAATATATGACAATACAACATAAGCATAATGCACTATGGTTTTCTCCAAACCTCTTAGGTGCTATATAATCCCTCATTATTCTATGAATGCGAATACGTTATACAATAACCATTCTTTGACTGACGTCAATCAAATAATCCTAGAAGTTCTATTCACATATCAATAATTACAATCATATTGATAATCCAATGTGCACTATCTTCATCTTAGATGAATTATGAACTCATACAAGTGTTTCCTCGATATCCTGAATAATCTAAAACATAGTTGTTAAATTCTTTAAGTGTTATCATATCTCCAATCTTGGATATTCCAAAAGAGATCAATATCTCTCTATTCCTCTGGATGAATGGGTTTCTAGCATAAGCTTGTCAACATATCCATTCCTTATTCTCGTGTTTGGAAAGTAGAGCTATCTGAATATCTTTATTATTGCATAGGCCCTCCAATGAGAGATTCATCTCCAGTTACCGTTAACCACACTAGATATAAATTGGAATGACATAATGAATTTAAATGTTATTGCCGAACAGACTTTAAAGCTCAAGATGTATATCAATTTACATGAGACACTCAAGTTTACGTCTATTTCAAGACTTTACACTTGTCTTTGAGACTTTATATCTCTTAGGAATTTCCATTTCCAAAATGACGCTTAAGCTATAGGAGTTTATGGTGAACACATAGGGTAATAGGGCTGATTCATACCTGAGGAATTCTCCCAAACATACTCAAATGATACATTACATTTTATTGGCTCCTCTAGTCTATGATGACCTTCTTGTGATACATCACAACATTAAATGTCTTCCGACTGGGCTCAAGCTTCCTCCTTCAGTACGCACCCACCCATATGAATGGTATTCAAGGACTAAAATTAATGCATGATATGTACAAAAGGGATTTTCCTCCATATGCTTTTGAAACTCTCCAGCAAATGACATCCCCCCCCTCTGTCCATTGCAGGATCTCCTTTTCTCTTTTTCTTCCAATGCCCATCACCTCCACTCTTTTATAACTGATTCTTGATTTGTTGCAAACAGTTTCATTCTTTTTTTTATTCTCTTTTCCATTCTTCAAGGTAACTAAGGGACACCCCCGGTGGTTTACAACTATCCTCTAATTACCGTTTTCTTTTACAGGTATCTCCACCATCCTGCGGATACATAGGCAAAGTCTTTGCCTTGAAGCGAGTTTTGTACGCAAGGAAGGTGTGGAGTAGTTGGTCCTTTTGACCACTCTCCCATAATACTTAGCAATCTACAAGATAAACAATTATCTCTCGCATGCGAAGGAAGTGCCGCCACGTGGGACCAAAATATTTCCATAATAGACCCATGCCATCATTGGATAAGATAAGCGTGGTCTAATATGGGCCCTATCATTTAAATCTTTGCCACATATGTCATTGCCAATTTTCACATATAATTTAACATAATAATACTTTAAGAAATAATAACATCATGGGAAATGTTGATGACATAGATCGTTACATCATCTAAACAGTATATTCATCAAATGAACGAATTCAACGATGATCATAAATGATCAACGTCCATATGTAATATCATAATGAGAGTCATTAAGTTAAAGTGTCTAAAGATTGAACATATATAGATGACAATCATTTAGAATTAAGAGTTGGTAATACAATCTTACACGATCGATGACGTTGATCTTTTGTTGTCTCTCATGTGTATTCACCCCATAAAATGAACTCAAGGATGATCGTCATAATGACTTCCTTTTACAAGGAATCAAGCTACAATAATAGTTCCACGACCTAATAAGCCAATTCAAACTATTATAAAGAATAGAAAAAATGAACAACCAATTACGCAATTGATGACATGAAATAAACTCGTTACGACATAAGAAGCGGCGTGCTTGACAGAAAATTGTCTCATTCGTAAAACAACTAATGTTCAACCTTGATGACACCACTATCCCCAAAATGACTAGGTTGATGTTAAGCAACTAGAAATAGACTTAAGATGGTGACAACCTATTCTACTCCTTGTATCTATTCCATTCTCTCTAATGACGCTCTCCCTCCCTTTCTCGAAGGACGGAAACCTATTTCCTGAATGCAACTTGCAATCAACAACACAAGATTAGTGTTTCAGTAATCATTTTCATAATCCTCACGAGATCATCACATCTTGAAAACTTTTAAACACATGTCAAATTTTAGTCAAATAAACATGACTCATGAAAACATTGATTTTTCTAGCCATTTTAACTAAACGTCAAATCATTGAAACATGCATAATTATCTACTAACTACTTCAAAGTAAAAAGTAAAACATAGTTAAAGTTAGGGATGTAACAGTTGAGCTCCCATCATGAGAGGAGAAATATTAGGGTGTGCCATCATAACGACAACAGGCTGAGGCATAGCCTTCAGCCTAGGCCACGCTTGAATACTATCAACCCTGACCGAGGCTTCTTTCCCCTTCACCGAAGGTTTTAAAGCATCTTTTTCTAGCTCTAGGACTTTGGGAACCATCTCAAAGCCATTGGACTTGTGTTTACAATTCGTAACCTTGGTCCATTTCTCATCAAGTTTAGCAACATAATTATCCACCTGACAAGGCTTTTTAGATTCCTGCAGTGGGGAAGGAGTACGAGACACTACCAAAGGGTAGTCCCTAATCTTGTGGTTTTTGGACTAATATCTATATCATGTGTTTGACAGATTAAAATAAGTGACCTTTTGGGTATGCCGAAAATCTCCAATTTGAATATCAATGGAGTCTTTCAAATCTTGTGAAAGGTCCACTTCAACATAGACCCGTTTTTGGGGTTGGGCCTGGAAAAACCTATCTGGCTCAATGCAAATAACCCTCCCTAGAGAGGATGCAATATGATTCAAAAAAGACACACAAGGCAAGGGAAACCCTGGAAACTCAATCCAAACTAGGACCCACAACTTGGTGTCATCTAAGACAACGAAGTCACGGGTCCACGATTGGAAAACCAACAAAGAAGACCTGACATACCAGGGACCATGATTCAACATTGCTTAAACATGATTGACCTCCACAAAACGGAAAAGAAAAAAACCCTTGGTTGAATTCTAGACCATATCAAGGTAGACCCCATGAGGGACCCAAGCCTTGTGGACCCATTCTTGAAGCACACTTTCAAGGGAATTCCTCCCAAAAAAGTACCCAACAAGAGTATGTTGCTCAAGCCATTTACAAGTAGAATCAAAATCAGGCAAAGGTAAAACCACATTAGCTAGGGAGTCAAAAGACTTACCTCGTGAAACACTTTTGGAATAAATTTTTAGGGTTGTTTGTTCGAAGGAGGAGCCATTGAGCAAAGCCGTCGAACTGCCAACACCAACATGAATTGTTGGATTAGAGTTCGTTGAAGGCATATTAAAACAAAAAAATTGTAGTAAATGTGGTCGTACACACAGGAAAAGAGGAAATTCCTGCGGAGTAAGCACGGTATGATGCAAGAGGGGCTAAGAATGACTGTAGACACAAGAAATCCCTAGCAAAGCTCATACACCTCTAAATCCTTGTTACCCTCAAATTTGTGACAATTTGGGGTAACTTTTGACTGCCATTCTTTATGTAATTTATTACTTTGATTCAATATAAAAAAATATTTTTTAATTATTTAATTAAATTCATGCATTCTTCTCATCTACATAATTAAATAATTTTAGTTATTTAATTAGCTAATTATTCCTCCAAAATTAAATAAATTATTTAATTTATTTAGTTTTCCTTTGCACATTCCTCTAAAAAATAAATAAAATCAATATTTTATTTATTTCCTAAAAATATTGATTTTATCTTTATTCCTCTAACTTTAAGTTTAGTGACCCTCTCTAAATTTAGTGAATTGACTAGAATTCAACCTCAGTTCACTCTCACTCACTTCCACTTCATCTACCCATACAATCAATCCTCTAATTCATGCAGTCACTTAACTCCTCATTATAGCCCCTCATCTTGTCACATGTCAAGTGCACATTCCTCATGATCTCTCAATAATTTTCATCCATCGATAGATCATCTCTCATCCTACACCATTGATATCATATCATTGAAAATTATAACACACCCATCATTTAGCTCTTTCTTTAATTTTTATTTTTCTTCTCAAGTTCCATTTAGTAGTTGCAAATGTTTTCTCCCTTTTATTTGTTCTTTTATTTGTTCTTCCCTTGTTGAAGCATATTTCTATTTTCTTCAAATACTAGTTTCTTTCTTCCTTTAATTATTCTCTCTTTTCTCAAAATTCTATGAGTAGTTGCAAATGTTTTATCTCTTTTATTTTTCTTTCTTCCCTTATTGAAGGATCTTTGTAGGTATCTTTATTTTGTTTTTCAAATACTAGTTTCTTTTCTAGTATTAATTTTTCTTTTAGCAATGTTCCTCTTAGATCTTCCTCATGTAAAATTTCTCTTGAATAAAAGTGCTTCTATGCCAATTTGTTAGATTACTTCAATGAGCTCATAATATTGTTCTTCTAGGTTTTCTAAAGCTTATTATGTTGTAACAATACCCAACCATGTAACAACTACTTTTGACCAAAAAAATGTTTTGATAGGAAAATTATGATTTGTCCCTAGATAATACGTTGCATAAGGTAAATTGCAAATATAGCATATGAAATATGAAAGGGAAAAATAGAATAGTAATTTTTTAAGAATATGTAGAGGTGGCTTTAAAATTAACTTTTGGAGATAAGTATTGTATATTTTTTCTTTGGATCTAAAGTGTTAGGATCTAGAGCATCTAGCTTCTTTTTTATGTGATTTCTATTTTGATAAAGGCTTGTATTTTTAGTGTTGTGAGGTATTTTATTTACATGAACAAATAGATCCAAAATTGAATTTTCCTTTACATCCCCAATTTTTTTTAAATGAATATTTTTAAAAAAAATCATATGATTAAATGAGGAATTATAATCCAAATTATTCATAAAACATTGTGATTTCAATTTCATTTTATTATTCCTTTTTCATTCAATAAATACAACTTCTTATACTTATAACTAATTTTCTTTCTTAAATAGGATTTTTTATTCTTCAATTTTGCATGGAAATGATGAGAGGAAAAAACTTTTTGTTGTTAGGTCATTTTTCAATGTGGTTGAAAAAAACACTTTTCAAATACTAGATAGTATTCATAAAATATGAACAAATCACAAAATTTCATAGTGTAAAGTATTCATTTAGCTTCAACAACTAATTGTTCTATTAATTCATGTTTTAGCTATGGTAAACCAATTTTTTCTATATCTTCTCAACCCAAATCTTTTGGTTCAATTTATCCTCTCGTATTTCTTGGTCTACTTCTATTAGACCCTCCCACCAACTTCTAAGATTTCCTAAAAATAACCACATTGGATAGTGAACATTCTAGGGATTAGTCCATGTAATTCTCATTTCAAATATATTTTTAAAGTTTTCATATCATTTGAATATGATTTCTTATGGATATATTATTTTATCAATATTGATAATGAAACCATTACTGGAATAGGTCTTATTTGTTCAAGCTGAGAATTTTCTTCTAATGATTCTTCCATAATGTCCACAAATCCATCCTCAAATCCATCAACATCTATTTTTACATTATTTTTTCATTCATTAATGGTTTCTAGCTCTTATAATAATATCAAATGGATTTGTAATAAAATCTTAAATTTTAGTACATATTTTTTTTCACTGGAATCCTTTTTTACAAAGACTAGTTCTAAAATTTGTCAATGATGTTGGCTTCTTCTAACCAATCTTTCTTATTTTCAACAACTTTTGATTTGAATTGTTTAGATAATTATTCTCTATCAAATTTTATTGTTATAAATGTAGTGGCCTTGCAAAACCATTTTCTTGTTTTGACTTTCATTGGAGGTCTATTGGGGATTGTTGTTTCCTTACCATTTTTTTCATCAAATCTATCTTTTTTTCTTTTGTAGCTCTAATTTTCTTTATATAAGCTCTGATTTTATCTATTTTTTAATAAATTATTTAAAATAAATTTATTACCACCAATCACTTTTTGAATTATCTAGTGATTATTGTACTACTCATCTTTTACATGATCAGGAGTTATCATCCTAATTTAGAAGGAAAAAACTAATGCAAGAAACACAAAATGAAAAAGAACAAGGTACTCCAAATCAAAATAAAAATATTGAGAGGGTGATCCCACAACAATGTGTCCCACTTTTTGATCTAAGTGGGACATTCAAATAAAACATTTGACCATATTTTCACTTTGTATCACTTATAGCTAGTAAACCATGAATAAATTGAAGATGATATGAACTAGATATTTTTTAGATTTTGTTGTGGATACTATCATTTATAGCTAGTAAACCATGAATAATTTGAATATGATGTGACTAGAGACTTTTTAGATTTTGTATGGATTTTAAATTCATTTTTTTATTTAAAAAATTATCATTTTGTAAGATTTCTTTAATAACTTGGTTTCCCTACATTATTATAGTATTGGAATTGAGTTATTTTTTTCATAACATGCATATTTATTAGAAATAAGATAAAAATCATAATTTCTTAAACATAGATCACTAGCAAATTGATATCTAGTGAATGCATATTTTTTTATCTTTTTTTACCATGTTTGACATTTTTGCAAAGACTAGATTAACTTGCTTTACTAAACATGTGTTATATTTGTCAAGAAATTTACCCTAGAATGAAGGTTTCTTGAGCACCTAAAGGCCATATTTGCAATAGATATTGATAAGAGAAAAATCAACATCAATTTTTAGCATCAAATGACCAAATCCTAGTCAAAACCCACTAAAATGTGTAAACTTAACACAAGTTAAGTAAATGGTGATAGCTTAAATCAATTTAATCCTTCAAGTCACACATGTAACTAGAGATCAATATATAAATATAAATAGCACGCCATATTTTTTCCAAAGGAAATAAAATGAATAGAAAATATTTTGCCTCATCAAATAAAAGATTTGTAGATTATTATTGTTTGAATGAGGGATATGTATAACAAATTATAATTTTATAATAAATATGAGTGGATACACAAGACACTTAAATACAAAATAAAATATGGTTTAAGTTCTATAGATATGTTCAAATTGATTAAAATACTCTTATTAAACTTGCATCCAATTCAAATAAAAATATCTTTAACCAATTAAATTTTATCCATATGGAGCTTGATTTTGATACAAATGAATACACATTTATGGATCCAAATATGGAGATGGACGAAGGAAACATTATCAATCACAGGATGTTAATGGCCTCCAAAAAATAAAATTCTCCAAGAGGTGCAAAATTAGATTGCTAATTAATTGTCCAAGAGATGGATTATCTCCTAGGTGAATGAGTAAGTCACAAAAGGGTTACTTGATATGGATTTTCCAAAACTATTTATAAACGGATAATTTAATTTTTTAGAACTATGATTAAGGTGGTGAATCAATGTAAATGAAATATGATCGCTAATTCTCATGCCAAAGACCTCACCATTTCATTTGACTCACCTAGGTCTAGTAATGCAACCACAAATCTTGAGGATATGCCAGTGTTCACTTCGTATTAGTCATCTGCTTCCATGAAGTCATAGTCAAGAACCCATTTTACCACCCACAAGACCAAGTCGTGGTGTACTTTGAGAACCATCTTCAGTGGATGGTATGTAATCTATCTAAGGAAGGCCATTTGCCTCTATGTGCTAACCAACCTTATTAGAGTATCCATCCCAATTTTGGCAAAGAAATTTTACCTAGAGTATCAAACAATTATTACTCCTTTAACATGATGTGCATTTTATTTTTCAATATCATATAATGTCTCATTAAATGCTTCAATAATGTTCAATATATATCATAACTATTATACATTCAGATGAATTTGATAAACGCCCTTATTTGTTGAAGGAAAATATAATTTTACAAAAATACAAAAAAAAAAATAGATGCTAAATTAATACTTTACATGTTACACCTACAAATACTACAAACATAAACATTTTAAATACATCTATCTAAAAATGTCAAGAAATTTCAATCTCAAAACACCTTCTATTCTAAACAACAAATTTAATATAAACACTTCAAAATTATATTTATTAACATATTTTAAAATACCTATACTAATGTTATGCTAATATAAAAATTAAAGAATAATTAACATACTAAACAATCAAAATTTATGGGTCCGGGGGTCTAGTTCGATTGGCTAAAAACATCAAGTTGAAGGCAATAGGTCTAGTCTCTCCTCGTCCTGTGGTACCGGAAGGCATGTCACGCCAACATCTCTGATCACGTGAAAAAATAATAATCAAAATTTACTAAGATGAATAGTAAACAAGTAGAAAAGTGCTAAATATACACTTTTGATCTATACACTTTCATGCCCGTTATTCAAGAATTTGAAGAGGGACCAATGCAAGTTGAAACACTAATTATTAAAGCTTTTTTTCCGTATGAGTGGTGAGCAATAAATTTTTATATCCACCGTTAACTTAACGTCAACAGGTTGCTTTCAACGTACTCCACTAAAACATCATTACTTGTTCCCCACGTTAAAAATAGCCGTTGTCAAAACAACTCGACGTTCCGTAATGCCTTAACACAAAGTCAATGTTACCGATTTGATTTATCCACCTCTAAATGGGCCATTATATTAAAAAAATAAATTATAAAGTCAAATGCTAGGTATGAAATTGATTTATCCACTACTTCTCTCCAGCTAAACATGTGAACTGAATAGGGAAAGTTCAAGAGAGTTGGAGAAGAGACAAATTAACATGTCTTTTCTTTGAAAATGTAGTTAATTGTTAAAAGGAATTTAGTTTAATTAATGAGGATGAGAGTATGTCTTTCTTTTATATTATTTATAAGATTTGAATTCTTGAGTGTACAATTAGGTTAGGTTTGATTCTTATGTGATTTTAATTTAAGAGATTCTCATGCTCGTGATTGTTTAGTTGAAGGACTATTTATAGTTTAGATATGCTTACTCATCACATTGTAATCTGCTTGTAAAAAAAGACAAGTAAGATGATATATATGTAATCTAGTTGTTTCCATTACAAAAATGTAAACAATTAAGGTTCTCTATTAAAACAAAAAAAGAAATTAAACATGATAGATAAGAGATATATTTTTGTTATTTTATAAGTTTGATATGATAAATATGGGTGTTGACTTCTACTTAAGGTGTTACCTCTAGTGTTTTGATTTTTATATGAGGATACTAATAAACAAAATACAAGATAACATTTTTTTATGTTATAAGTGCAACATACTTATGTCACAATTCATGCTTGCACACATGATGTTGTCAAAATTGAATAATATGTGACCAAGCACATGGCAATACTATCAAGTGCATGGACTACACATGATTTGCAAGCATCAAATAAATCACATCAATTGAAGACTTACATGACCATAATTGGATGAGACCAATACAATCATGGATAGATGAGATGGAGTATCCTATCAATTGAGAATAAAGTGCTCAACTCTCATCATCAACATAAATAGAAGACAAGGACATGAAGATGCTTAAAGCACAAGCTATGCTCCATCCCTCACACATCAAATTCTACAAAAAAACACCCAAGGAATGGATTCACAAACCAAATATCCTCTCAAACATGTCATGAGCAATTAGTTACAAGAAAAATACAAAAACTCCTCATGGTCCTACCACATACTAACCAAGCATATCTAGTAGCATAAGAAAACCTTGAAAATGACTAAAGGATTACAAGAACATCAAAATATATCAAACCAAGGAAAAGCAAACCCTAAGGTAAAACTTTCCTTTAGATTTAACTTTCCAAAAAACATTGACAACTACTCATTATCTCAAGGTCACCCCTTTTACTATAATGACCAAGAAGATACCTTGAAATTGCCTAGGTAGCTATCTTGAAATTTCCCCTTTCAATAGTAGAATTTCTCCTAGTCAAATTAGGCAGTTCCTGATAGTATGCATAGCCTCAAATGAATAGTGTTGTTCCCAAAGGCACCAAACATGACAACAAAGTTTCCAATTGGATTCAAAATAATAATAATAACCAAAATGACATCTAGAAATATATTTCAACACCAAGAAACATGAACAAGTGCTTGAAACAAAAATAGGTGCATGACTAATCCAATGCAACCTCTATATGTCTAACACTAAACACACCCAAACTCACTAGACTTTCATGTTGTTAAATAA
This sequence comes from Sequoia sempervirens, assembly GCA_007258455.2. Taxonomy (NCBI): domain Eukaryota; kingdom Viridiplantae; phylum Streptophyta; class Pinopsida; order Cupressales; family Cupressaceae; genus Sequoia; species Sequoia sempervirens. Next base: position 208,867,812 of record VDFB02075321.1, on the reverse strand, counting down.
TTGTTTGCAAGTTAATGGATTTCAATATGATTAAGAAAGGTATTCAAATTCTAGAACACCTATTATCATAGTTTTAAAATATAAGGATTATTTTACCTCCAACAACATGACCAATCACTACTAACAACAATACACATTTCATGTATCAAAAAGCATATATCAATGAAAATATGATGGCGACATTAATTTTACCAATATTTTTAATTTAATTATAACATTTAATTCCTTAGTTTATCCAACTATATTAATCACTTTCATTGTAAACCAAATGAACTAAAACACCTAAATATAAGATTTCTTCTCAACATAGGTGATTTCAATATTAGTTTGTTTCAAAGGAAAATATAAATTATAAGGAATTATTATAACTCATGAATCCATGTCATAGAAAGATCTATAAATCACTTTCCAACAAGAGTACATGTAAAGCTTATTTGGCACAAAAACAAGACTATAATCCATGAAATATTTCATTAGAATTCAATGTATGATTTCAACTCAAAAGATAATTATTGATTACAAGGTAGTATTCATATCCAAAATATGGATCAAATACACTCCAACAAAATGTTGAACCAAATTTATAATTACAATATTTAGGATTTCAACTTTCTTAAATATAACAAGATATGATGGTACAAAGCCATGTAGAGCTACAAATAGAAATGAGTTATAGGAACCTTGCATGAAATCCATGATGCTCTATCATGATTCTAATGTGAAATCCAATGGTGATCAATACTAGCCAACCATGTGGGACCTGGAGGCCCACCTTTCTAGACTAGGAAATGTTCACCATTGTTATCAATCACGCTCATGCCAAAGTCACAAGTTGGCCATAGTCAAGAACACATTACACAAAGTTTTCTCACTCACAACATGGACTACGTGACTCTAAATAATAAGATATGGATATTCTAGGGCAAGGATAGGTGTTCCCTTTATTCTTCAATACTATGTTAGAGTTCTAATTAAATCATTGGTCTCAATAATAAAACTCCTTATAGTAACACTTCTAATTTAATACAACACATCCTCTTAGACATTACACAATTAAGTTTCTTAATTATTTATTAAGAGGTAAGGTGTCCTTTTCCAAATATTGTATTTGATTAAATCTTGTATTTGTTATTAGTATGTAGATCATACTATTTCATGCACTACATAATTTAATTTGAATTCTTTATTATGATGTAGAGAATCCTATTTTAGATGCAACGTCCTACTTTGTTATGATGTAGCACACCATATTTCAAATGTTGCATCCCAAAACTAGATCCACAAAATCTAGGTCCTAGCTTCTCTACCATTCCTACTACACATTCCAAGGAGACTAACTCATGCGATTAGCCTATGGGAGGAAAATGATACAATCTACATGCAACATGCATCCTAAGAGTACACTTCATTTTCTTTGGAAAAAATCATGTTTCTCTAAAATAATATCCCATGTTTTAAATTATAAATATAAATAATTTAAGACGTTTAAAAAAAATCTTTCAATATATAGGTTCCATTATTGATGGACATTATATTTTTTAACAAAACTAAAATTAAAAATTCTCAAATTTTAAATAAATAAAATTGTTCAAGAGAAAACACATTTACAAGTCTAGTGTGCATGGGATCCATAATCATGATTGATTTGGACATTAGTTTTATTGGTTTTGACATCACATGTCCTACTACTATTCTTGGAACAAGATATGTTTACAATGCCAAACAAACCATGTGACCACCTCCAATTAACAACTATTGTGTTTTATTTGTACCTTCACACTTTGGTTATACATTATATTTATTTTTCCAATATGATCAATAGTTAAAGCATAATAAAATCAACCAGTAAACACATAATTTAAATTTCTACAATAGTTCAATTATGGAATAATGATATGATCAATATAAGATTTAATCATTTAACAAATTAATATTGGACAACCATAGAATTAACCCAACTAACATAACATTTTAAAAAAATAGTGAAGATAGAAGAACTACATATTAAATATTGTGTGTGTATGTATATGTATATATTTATTTATGTTTGTATATGTTATACATTTACAATTATATATACATATATATATAACTATATATATATATAGTTATATATAATTATATATATTTGTATATGTATATATATTTGTGTAATATACACACACAAATACACAAATATCTAAGAATAAATACAAAATATCATCAAATATCCTATAAATCTCTAAAAAAAAAATAATACATGCAAAAGATATAGACATTTGTAAATTTTATATTACTATTATTTTATTAATATTTTGTCAATTTTGTCAATTTTTTATTTTTTGGTAAATTGCTACCAAGGGGGTAGCTTCCATTAAATTAATTCAAAACAAAAATAAGCTTATGTTCCTTGTAAATTACTACATGTTGCATTTCAAATAATCCTATTGGGGTTTATATTGAATGAGCGTTCTTAAACCATTTGCTAGTTTAAAGCGGGATTATTTAAACTAGTCCTACACCAATGGAGGACACAAGAGGAACCTCCTGCCCAATGAGATCAAGCACAAAAATTCTAAGTGTTAACACTACTTTTAGAATGGGAACGAAGATGTATGTTATGTGTTGTTGGTTCATTTTTTATTTTTTCTTTTCCACAACTATCCAGTTTTCATTGATGATCCCAACCTCTGAGGCTACACATATAGTTGAGGAACCATCCTTTGTAAACTATGATTGTTTGGTTGACACTTTTGAAACTTTTATATATGGATTCAAGGATTGTTTAGACTTGGACACCTTCATGTCTGAATCTATTTTTCTTTCCTCCCAAAGATAAGAATTGTGATTGGTTGCAGGGAAGAATTAGGAGGAATTTTGGCTACCCATGTAACAGAAGTCCACATCCTTGGAGGGGATTCCTTATTGTTTATGAGGTGAAAGTATGGTTTGCATCAAAATGAATCAACAAGATGATGAACCACTAATGTTCCACCATTAAACATGTGATTATGTGTGTGATAAGATGCAAATAATAATAAAAAACTAACCCTAACTGTTACAACAACTATGAGGGGAGTTTTTAAAGCTTAAAATGGTGTGTACCTTGTTGCAAGAAGCCTATTTTTAGTGCACACAGAACTCATTCGCCTTTAGTGGAAAATGGGTCCCTATTAGGGTTTCTGAAACTAAGATCTAGGTTACTTTCCTTGAAGTTTGCACTCTTAGATTTCCGGTTGGCAACTCCCAAAAACTTGTAATTAATTTTGTAGCTTCAATTCTTTGTTTTTGCACTATAAAGATCAATCTTGCAACTTGAAAACTTTTGTAATTTTGCTCCAAACTTATTCTCCACTTGATCTTCAACTTGCAAATCTACAAATACACATTCAAGCTAAAACATAGATTTTTGGGACCCTATGGACTACTCTTGCACTTCTAGGGTTTTTCACCTAAAAGGAGAGAGATAGGGCCAAAAATGCTTATGTATCACTCAAATTAGGATGTATACAATGTTGTTTAATGTAAATAGACAAGTAACTAAATGCAATGGATTAGTCTAGATGAATGAAAATGAATGCAAAGCTAAGATTTATGCAATGTTTGAAAACACAGTTTTGTTTGCAAAAAGACTAAAATAATGAACAAAAATGCAACTTTTAACCAAACAGAAAGCTATTTCTCAAAATATGTGCACCTGGAAAGCTATAGAGGACTAGAGAACAATCTGGAAAGTTGATGAATTTTAAACTTGGGCTAATTGGGACTCATTCGCCACCCATGGCGAATGGGTCCCACCTAGGACCTAAAAACAAGTGTTGGGAAAAATGTTGTATTTGATGTTATTTGTTAGGATAATATGCAAAAATACACTTAATTAAGTCATATGAGGGTATAAAGGGACAAAATAAAGCATGAGAAGGGTGTAAATAGTGAAAATATGCCTAGAAGAGCATGAATGCTTGTTACAAGAGTTTACAACACTTCAAAATAGGGCTTGTTGATGAGTGAAAAGGTGGTTTTTAGGTGAATTGCATTAAATAGAGTCTAGAAGAATGTAGAAATGTCTTACAAAACTTCACAACATCTTCACAATACATCGTTCTTCGGGTTTTAGTACCTAAAATAAGCATGTTCAAGCCATGATACAACATGAAATCAAAGCAATATAGTTCCAACACAATGAAACAAGACCTAAAAGGCCATGAAAATGACAAGGGACCATTTTTCTACAGCACACAAGCGAAGAAAAAATTGTTGATTGTTAGTGAATAGAGGTTTTCCTAATTCAAACCCCTTGTAGGTAATCAAACCAAATGATGAAATAATGAAATTGAAGCATGAACATGAAATGATACAATGTTGATACCTTGGAAGTTGTCTTGGAAGATAAATTTACAATCTAACATGTAGTGGCCATGAAGAATGTAGATCTTAATCTCAAATAATATGTGTAATAATGCTTGCAAGTAGATCTTCAATTCTACATTCACTATCTTAGCTCAACAGCATGCATGAATGCACTAAACCCTTGGCATGATGAAATGATCTTGAATTGCTATAATAAGACCTTGATAATATGCCTTGAAATGCCTTTGAAATGCTCTTGTGAACTCAAATTGTCTATAATGCATGAATGCTTGGAAGTCTAGGATTGCTTAGGATGAAACTAATTGAATTAACCCTGTATTTATACTAAATCAAGAGATTAACCTTGAAATTCAAATAATTCAAGCTGACACTAGATCTGGATATGAATGTTATTAAAATAATGTCAGAATTAAATCCAAAATGGGGGTCCTCATTAAGGGAGGACTCATTCACCACCTAGGGAAAATGGTTCCTGGCATAATTTTCTAGGACCTTGCCTTCGGGGAGTGAAAGTACATCAAAAACCATGTGAAATATGCAAAGAAAGAGGGGTCTTATAGATGGAGGACCTATTCACCCTAGGGGGTGAATGGGTCCTAGCACCAATTTCTAAGACCTCAAATTTTCCCAATTAAATGTTATGTAATTTGAATTACGAGTGTCGGAGTGGATCCTCAGAAGGTGTCATAACTAAGGCTTAAATTTGAATTAAAGGGGCTAATTAACTCTAATTAACCACAATTAATTAAGAGGACCCTAGATAAATGTGAAAGTGTGTTACAACAATTTACAACACCTAAAATAAGGTACAAGTTAGGTACATTTTATTAAAATGAGGCCCAAGATCAATGTGAATGTGTTACACCACATTACAACATTAAACCTAGGAAAAATTAGGTTAATTCAATGACAATTATTCCCAAATCAAGTAATGAAAAAGGGATAATTTTTTCGTTACTACACTTATAACGAAGTTCCTATAGAATACAATTCTAGGAAGAAATAGGATCCTCTTTTTCCACAAAGTAATGGTGGACAAAGAAATCTTTCCACCATGTGGCTGGGCCAATCGACTTATGTTTGGAGCATTGAGTAGTGATGTGGCCAATGAAAAAGCACCTACGACAATGCAAAGGTAGGCCCTCATAGTCTAAAATTTGGATCTGGTTACGGTTGGAAATTTTTAGAGAAATGTCAATTGGAAGATTTTTAGATGTGTTTAAATCAACCAGTATGCGAGCAAATGTAATATGGAGGAAATTAGAGGAGCCTTCAATAGCCAAAGACTTCCCCAAATTATCTCTAATTGCTTCAAAACAAGATGTGAACAAGAATTAGAGGGATATTTGTGATTTGTACCCATATAGGTGTTGTAGAGAAGGATTTAGAGGTAGGATTGAAATTTGAGTGTCATGATTTGAGCATGAGAAGTGTTGATCCTAGCTCCAATGATGGTTGCAACTCGAATTGTATTTTGGTTCCGAACCTCATAGAAAACCATAATAAAAAATCAATGAGCACAAGGGGCTGTGTGCACCAATCTGTAACACAAAAAAGGTGCCACATTATGCAAAAAACTTGAAATTAAGCATTTTGAGCTCACCAAATGCCTTAAGCATTTTGAGCTCACCAAATGCCTTAAGCATTTGGAGAGTGCCAAATTTGGTGCTCGCCAAATGACTTAAGCATTTGGAGAGCGCCAAATTTGGTGCTCACCAAATGCTTAAGTCATTTGGAAAGCACCAAATTTTAAAGTTGTTTAAAAAAATGACGTTACAAACTCATTTTTTTGCAAACCCACTACTTGAACTCTCATTTTGTGCCTTTACAACTCACCCTCACCAAAAGGAGATCGAATTTTTCTTTTGATTCTTTGTTAAGATTCCACCAAGATGTCAAAGAGGTTGAAGAGATCGAAGAGGTATGTATTTCTATTGCTTTAATTTCGAGTTTGAATTAAAATGTCGATTGAAATAAGTTTTTTAAATAAAATTTGTTTTAATTTTTAGGAAATCAATCTCCAATTCCAAACATTGAAAATTCACAATCACCCCCTCACAAAGACCCTCCCAAACAAGAACCTCAAACCCCTCCCTGAGTTCGTAGGCATCCACAAGGAACCTAAGTAATTATTTTAAATCAAATTGAAAAAAACTAAAAGAGAGATTGAACTATTGATTGGAAGATTAAATGATCATTCTACAACCCACCCTTATCTTTTAATCTTTTGGCTCACCTTAGTGCAAGTGATTGATGAAATAGAACAATGCTCTTCAGAATTGTCAGTGTAAGGAGGAAAACCACATTCCTAAATAAGGCCAAGGAGTCATATCATCTGCAATATTCTCATGCACAAGGTGAAGCATGGACACAACTAAAGATATCAACCGCAAGTCTTGAGGTGTGGTGGACTACCGAGTGCAATCGTTGTCCATGCATATTTGGCTCAATTTCCATTGAAATGGTATTCAAGGTATTAAGGTCCACAAATTAGCTGTTGGGAGTGGCGTTGGAGTATTATAATGTAGAAATGAAGACCTGCCATTATAGAACGCTATCCTCTTATGTATCCTCTTTTATTCCCAGTATTTCTCCCTCACAAGTATATCTCAGTCTCCTTCTCCTCTTCTTCCTTCCGGCTACTTCACCGACCCGTTCCCCCTCATTTTCATCTCCCAGAGGCATAAAAATAAGATCATTTGAAATGAACTTTCCCACCGTTACCAAAACAGTTGCTAGGAGGATAAAGATTTTCCCTCGTCGCCCCACAAAGACCCAAGCTTTTGGAGAAAGATTCCTATTAAAAATGGTGGTTATCGTACTGATTTAACTCCACCTTGGATCGAGATGGATGCTGCCATTGCTATGTTCCATTCCCATCACTATCCAATCAATCTCTTCTACCATTGCTACGTGCCATTCCCAAGTCGGTAAGCCATGCCAAAAATTTCTCAAGATCAGTGAGTTAGGAAGGATCCATCATACCCACCGTTATCAATTGCACTCCCTCCCACATTTCCATGATGGAATACAATGAGATGGGTTTAAAAAATTAGTTACCAATATTTGGTTTAAAGAATCGGTTTAAGAAAACAACGAACTTGATTTACGTGGTAATTCTTTGAATTACTCCTACATTCTCCCATGCCACACTAGTGATATTGTCTGCGGCCTTGAGTTGGCTTTCAAGATCATTGAAACATAATTAAAATTTTTACCCGAATTCATTTATCAAAATGGTTGTAGAGCCATATAAACAATGAGATATATACATCCCAATGATCTCCTCCTTGAATTAAAAGTTGAGCAAGACAAGTATTCCACATGCTCCTCTTTTAATAAGAGTCGAGCAAGAACACAAAACCCATGGCCATGTTGGCCGATAAGCATCTCCAATGTCACCCATAAGTTATCACTAGTTAGCAATTAATTGAAATCTTCACATATAATATGCAACGTATAAGCATATGCGTGTATTAATATCAAAAGTTGAGACATTTTGCCCTTCATGTTAGAAGAAAATCACGTCATTTTTTATTAGAGTAAATCTGGAATTCGACATCAAAAATACTAACAAGGAACACATTATCCCTAAAACCGATTACGCAATAGGTCACAACATAGACTCGTTTACGACCTAAGAAGTGACATGTTAGACAAAAAGTTGTCTCAGTTGCAAAACAAATAATGTTCAACCTTGACAATGTCGGGTTCCCAAAACGACTAGGTTGGCATTGAACAACGTGAAATAGACTGTAAAAGACATTGACAACTTGTCGAGTCGAGGAATAAATTCAGACCAAAAGGGGGATTGAGTATCATTTACCCGATTCAACTAGGTTCACCATTTTGCATCAACAGTAGACCTAAGATGGGGACAACCTATTATTTTCCTTGTATCTATACCCTTCTCTCTGATGATGCTCTCCCCTCCTTCACAAAGGGTAGAACTATGTTTCCTGAATGCAACTTGCCATCAACAACACAATATGAGTGTATCATTAATCATTTCATATTCCTTACGAAATCGTTACCTCTTGACTACTTTTAAACACATGTCAATTTTAGTCAAATAAGCATAACTCATGAAAGCATTGATTTTTCTAGACATTTTCCTAAACATCAAATGATTGAATCATGTGTAATCATCTACTAATTACTTTAAAAGTAAAAAGTAAAACATAGTTAAAGTTAGGGGTGTAACATATCTCCCCCCATAAGAGTCATCATCCTCGATGATCCAATGCATCTGAAACTTTAATAAGATGAATTTTTTTTGTTTTATCCTGCAAAAGCATAAGCAATTTAGATAATCTTTCATATAAAATCATGGTAAACTTTCCATGTCATATTACCCTTTGGATACTGGTCCCACTGGACCTTGCATTTAAGAAGCTCAATCATGACCACACCTTGGTCTTGTACCTACAAAACATTATGAGAATATAATTATCATCTGTTATATACTTGTCAAATGTAATTCATATAAAACATTTTACCTCCTGGTAATGGATGATAATAGAATGATTATGTAATCAATTGAATTGATAGCTTCAAGAATTTTGAGGAGTCCTTTATATCTAGGAGCTAGTTTGGCAACATTCTTTACTTTATGAAACTTTTCTTCGCTAACCGAGAACTGTGTTAGTGCATGATTGACATTTACTTAGCTTTTCTATCTATTATTAGCTTGCACCAGTCTTTTTTTTTTATTGGTTTGATTTGTTTATCCATTTTAGACAACATTTATGGACTAATGTTAATCCTATCTTCTAGCTTACCTAGCTTATAGGAGTTCGGCATCATTTTCCTGACCAATTTTTATATGGAGTTATCTTGATAGTAGAATTATAGAAGTTATATCAAACTCCATAAAAAAGGTGGACACTCTTTCGACATGTAGCAATCAACTACTTTTAACATAGGTTTACCAAGAGAATTTCATCAAAGGTTAAAAACATCAAGCAAGTAAGGTACCACTATTCATCAAGTAGGATACAAGAGTAACATCAACCTTCACATTTCTAGCTGAAAAGGTTATTCAATTAAGTACCAATTTCATTATTTCATGCATCATTAAAATAAGCTGATAAGTGAATACCAGGGAAAGGATCAAAATTCCTTTTCTAGTTCAACTGTCCTCCAAGACTTGGCATGCCACTGAAAAGAGCGAAAGCATCACCTGGCTATTTTTCCTTCCAACCACAGACTTAAGTGGTTTCTCCACATAGTTCATAATTGGAAGCAATCCTACCTTTCGATGAAAGGTTGTGTTGGAAACCCTCACAGTTGCCATCTGAGCTCTGGTGTGTACCCCCACTTAACCAACTCTGTCGCACTATTAAGGATACCCTCCTACTAAGTACGACAACTCTAGTTAGCTAAGTGCCTAGAGTACTGTGAACTGACGAGTGCACACCATGGAAACAACACTCACTATGGCCATAGTTTCATATACATACACTTTGCAATCCACGTAGTAATGGTTCACCACCCTGCTCGACTTGGAGAGACTATTCACTTGGGCTTATTGGACTACCTGTCCACCCACATACCATAACACAAGGTTCAAAAGTGATATTTGCATAAGACCTTTAGATAAATTACATATCAATTATATAACCCTAAAAGGGTTTCGAACCAATTCCTTTCCATTTAAGGTTTCTTTCTTCTATAAAGCTAAGGACATATCAAGTGCTTTGTTACAATTTACTTCCTTACACAATTCCATCAGAGGTCCATCCAGGACATGATAGAGAAGAGCATTAAATCAAATATAGTGAACAACCAAAAAGTTCTTGTATAGCCACCACAAAACTCAACTCAATATCAAAATATAAGCAATTTTAATTTCAACAATAAATCAAAGAATGAGCTCTTCCAACAATAAATCAAATTTTGACCAACTGGCCATAAGATAAACAATCTTCAAAATTCGGTGGCTAGACCATTTCAAAATAAAGAATAAAACAATGACAATCCTTGCCAATATTAAATAGGAATTTTACCAAAAATTCAAGGGAGTGTCACAATCCAGAAGAACACTGTTAATGAACTACGTGACTTGACTAAGTCACTCCAGGGAGTAGATTCCAACATTGTATTCAGATTTTCCAAAAGCTTACAGTGGTTTAGAGATTGCGTTACAAGTGCATCAACAAATAAGTCCCTTAAGACTTTCATTATGCTCAACATTTTTCAAATAAAGGGGTTATATCAGATTCACTCCTATTTCCTGGAGTATCTATCATTCACCTATCAGATGATATCATAAGATCATTTTATACAAAGATTACAATTGGAACACAAACTTCTTTTCTTGATTTTATGTTATAAAACTCTATTCTTATTGATTCATTTATTCCACTTGGCTCATTCCAAGACATCTAGAACTTAGACTACATCCCATCTTATCTAGGTGTTGTGGATATAGTTTCTAGGATTTCCAACAATTAGATGCTCCTACACCTGTTTGATTACTTTCGGATCTTCCCATCCTTAAATTATTGATAAAGAAGAGTAATCTTAAATTCATACAGACACTACTCTACCTGAGCTCTTAGTCTGATTAGTAATTGACCAAGGTTTTACCTTTCAAGTCAAAGTCTCAAAATCTTTCAATATGTAACCTTAACAGAATGGTTTTTCTCTTATAGTTTTAACTCCTGAGTTGGCTTTCTCTTAGCCATTGACTTGGGTAAGTGTTGCAAAGATAGTCTTTCAGACAGTTTCCTTGGTTTCTTTTTGTATGCCATTTCAACATTAAATCAACTTTAACCTTAGCCAATCTACTAAATGTTGAATGAATTTTCTTGTAATGAGCTCATAGGTCCACGTGTTGAACCCAATTAGCTCTGATACCATATGTAACATCCATCCACTTAATACACAAGTAAACTCAAGAATTTACAAAAAGGTAAATAAACTTAGTAAACATGAGAGGGAATTTTTTTTTTTTTAGATAAAATTCAAACTTGAATTCACATGTAATCATAACTAGAATCAAGATAAATCCTTACAATATTCATTTTTATCACATAAGATACACTTAGCATAAAGAATAGTCTTACCTCATAGGTTTTGACTATTGTAAGCCAGAACTTGGGGTTCACTGCATCTAGAATGTTGATCTCTATCTTCACAAGCCTCAAAGAGTCTACTACTACAGAGGGAGAGCATCATACGAGTGCTTTTCCTCCAACCACGGACTCAAGTGGTCCCCCGCGTACTTCCTAACTGGAAGTGACCCAACCCTTCTCGAAGAGTATAGATATAAGGAGCTGTCAAGTTTCTCCATCTGAGTCCTAGTGATGTGTCCTACAAAACTCAATCGACCATACAACTCTAGATCCCTTCTAGCCAAGTATGATCATTTTGATTGGTCATACCATCTAGACACACACCTCTGACTCGTCGTGGAACTGTCTCATCCTATAGTTTACTTACTTTATTTGGTACTCTAGTCACAAACTAGTCTGTAAAGAAAATCCATTCTAGCCAATCTGACTTAGATCTAATCCTTAATCTAGGATATTTATTTAATGTAAAAATTTAGGTATTTCAAACCTTTTATAAGTCCCTTATTGTATTCTTGCAATAGATAGGGTTTATGACTTCCTATCATTTACTCTCAAGATTCAATACTCGAATATCTTTGATGCATTACTTCAAATCTCAACATTATCATAGAATGTCTTAATGTATTATAAAGACTTCCTGTCTTGTTCTATAGTTTCCTCGACCTTTTGTGGGCAATCAAATAAGATATAAGTATAATGTTATATCCCACATAGGAGTTATAGATTTCCTATATCCTCCTTGTTTCAATACAAGGGTTTAGCTTCTCTGAACCAATACATGGAAATATCAAACATCCTTGCTTTTCCAAAGGTAATAAAATAAGTGTAACAAAACATAAGAACAAAACACAAGTTCTAGTCTTTCCTAAACTGCTAGGCATTGTTGAGTTCACACTTTACGTGCATGATTAAACATAGTATTCAAGGTATCCCCTCACCAATATAGTATTTAAAAGAATACTATCCTTTCCAAACAATAGCCTTGATCTAAGTCCTCCTATCAACCCTTTAGGGTTTGATATATAAAACATAATAATCTATTTCAACCCTTTGGTCTACTTGTGACAATTGAATTCCAACATAAGTTAGGTTTTAGTCCTTCATGCACTTCCATATAAGCTTGTTAACTTGGGATAAACACAATTGTAGACCAGCCAGTCCCATGTTACAATAAATTGCACACATAAGTGCTTACTCATTAAGTTTGTAATTTAACTGGTTTAGTTAAAAGACTTATACATTGAATTCCTCATTACACCTTTGTAACATCTGGGGTCTAAGCTATTTCCTCTAGTCCAATCTCTAGATGGGTTTCACTTTCTCATCTATTCTTAGATTTCTTAACAATACTAATGATATTATGCCATCGTCATGATGTACAATGGCCATAAAGGAGAATTTTGGAATTATGTCATCCAAGCTTGGTCATAATAACATTTAATCCAATAGGGGTTACTCCCTCTTACTCAAGTCTTCAAATACCAAATCTCATAAGAAAAGTATGGTTCCATGATACATACATATATATATAGATGTATTATCGCCTGGGTGATTCTCTGACCTTCTCGATCATATTATAGTGTAAAGGAAACATAAACTAACCCCCATGCTAAGGAGTATATCCCATGAAGAATATCTATCATTTTTCGGGTTAATTTATCATGACTCATAAAGAGGTCTAGCTTAAATGTTCTCAATGAGATGCATCTCTTTCGACTTGAAGTAGTGAACAAGAATACAAAGAGTAACTAATATAATGTTCTGGTTAAGAATTCTAATAATGGTCTTGTACTCATCTACCAACTCATATGGTTACAACAACCTAATGTAAGGCTTGAATAATAATAAGGAAACTATGGTTCCAATTTCGCTCAAGGATGATGTCTTAAATTTATAATTCTATTCACAATTATTCTCATACCACTGCAACTTCCCCACTGAGAGGAAAAAGAGACAATTTATTTAAATTATATGAAGGAAGACTCTCTAATTTAAAGTGATAGATTTCATCTCTTACTCTGCTATATCAAGAAAAAGAGAGAGAGAGAGTTTAAAAGCATGACCTGCTCAAACTTCAACTGCACTACCCCGAACATTGTACCATCTTTTGGCTCACCTTAGTGCAAGTGATTGATGAAATAGAACAATGCTCTTTAGAATTGTCAGTGTAAGGAGGAAAACCACATTCCTAAATAAGGCCAAGGAGTCATATCATCCGCAATATTCTCATGCACAAGGTGAAGCATGGATGCAACTAAAGATATCAACTGCAATTCTTGAGGTGTGGTGGACTACCGAGTGCAATCGTTGTCCATGCATATTTGGCTCAATTTCCATTGAAATGGTATTCAAGGTATTAAGGTCCGCAGATTAGCTGTTGGGAGTGGCATTGGAGTATTATAATGCAGAAATGACGACCTGCCATTATAGAACACTATCCTCTTATGTATCCTCTTTTATTCCCAGTATTTCTCCCTCACAAGTATGTCTCAGTCTCTTTCTCCTCTTCTTCCTTCCCGCTACTTCACCAACCTGTTCCCCCCCATTTTCATCTCCCAAAGGCATAAAAATAAGATCATTTGAAACGAACTTTCCCACCGTTACCAAAATGGTTGCTAGGAGGATAAAGATTTTCCCTCGTCGCCCCACAAAGACCCAAGCTTTTGGAGAAAGATTCCCATTAAAAATGGTGGTTATCGTACTGATTTAACTCCACCTTGGATCGAGATGGATGCTTCCATTGCTACGTGCCATTCCCATCACTATCCAACCAATCTCTTTCGCCATTGCTACGTGCCATCCCCAAGTCGGTAAGCCATGCCGAAAATTTCTCAAGATCAGTGAGTTAGGAAGGATCCATCATACCCACCGTTATCAATTGCACTCCCTCCCACATTTCCATGATGGAATACAATGAGATGGGTTTAAAAAATTAGTTACCAATATTTGGTTTAAAGAATCGGTTTAAGAAAACAACGAACTTGATTTACGTGGTAATTCTTTGAATTACTCCTACATTCTCCCGTGCCACACTAGTGATATTGTCTGTGGCCTTGAGTTGGCTTTCAAGATCATTGAAACAAAATTAAACTTTTTACCTGAATTCATTTATCAAAACAGTTATAGAGCCATATAAACGATGAGATAAATACATCCCAATGAGCTCCTCCTTGAATTAAAAGTCGAGCAAGACAAGTATTCCACGTGCTCCTCTTTTAATAAGAGTCGAGCAAGAACAGAAAACCCATGGCCATGTTGGCCGATAAGCATCTCCAATGTCACCCATAAGTTATCAATAGTTAGCAATTAATTGAAATCTTCACATATAATATGCAACGTATAATCATATACGTGTATTAATATCAAAATTTGAGACATTCTACCCTTCATGTTAGAAGAAAATCACGTCATTTTCAATTAGAGTAAATCTAGAATTCGACATCAAAACTACTAACAAGGAACACATTATCCCTAAAACCAATTATGCAATAGGTCACAACATAGACTCGTTTATGACCTAAGAAGCGAAATGTTAGACAAAAAGTTGTCTTAGTTGCAAAACAAATAATGTTCAACCTTGACAATGTCGGGTTCCCAAAATGACTAGGTTGGCATTGAACAACATGAAATAGACTGTAAAAGACATCGACAACTTGTCGAGTTGAGGAAAAAATTCAAACCAAAAGGGGGATTGAGTATCATTTACCCAATTCAACTAGGTTCACCATTTTGCATCAACAGTAGACCTAAGATGGGGACAACCTATTATTTCCCTTGTATCTATACCCTTCTATCCGATGATGCTCTCCCCTCCTTCACAAAGGGTGGAACCCTATTTCCTGAATGCAACTTGCCATCAACAACACAATATGAGTGTATCATTAATCATTTCATAATCCTTATGAAATCGTTACCTCTTGACTACTTTTAAACACATGTCAATTTTAGTCAAATAAGCATAACTCATGAAAGCATTGATTTTTCTAGACATTTTCCTAAACATCAAATGATTGAATCATGCATAATCATCTACTAATTACTTTAAAAGTAAAAATTAAAACATAGTTAAAGTTAGGGGTGTAACAATTAACCACCAGTGTATAATCAAAACCCATAAACACATCTGCATAATTGATATAGAAACAAATCCATCATATCATATATATATCAAAATAATAATGTCATGATACAAAATGTATGACAGTCTCTCATGTGTACAAAAAGCCAAACCCACCCTAGGGAAAAAATCTAAAAAGTCATAATAAATATGCACTATCCTATACTCCCTATATCTAACCGCCTGTCAAGTGACCTCTATGATGGATCTCTTCATGGTGCCTGTGGAGGACCCATAGTAACTGATGGCCCTGAGCGAGTTGGACCATGTGAATCCTTCACTCTAGCGACACAACCTCCTCATATGCCTGCCTCCTGGGTAGCATGACCAAACTTTGCAAACCCAACTGCCACTCCACCATCCAACATATCACATGCTACATCCTACTCCCATTGGAGTCTCTCCACCTCCCTTTGCAACTAATCTAACTGTAGACACCTAAAAATAACCTAGGCCTACAAGCTTCATTTTTACCACTTTCGTCCTAGCATAATTAAATCATTTAATTATGTCCTTGGTCCACATTCGACTATTGATTAAATAATTCATAATTATTTAATTAATTCATGTCATTTATTCCTCATGATTATTAAATAAATAAATTTTATTTATTAATACGTCATTAATTGTCTAAAGTCTTCCTTTAATTAAATAAATTTCTTAATTTATTTAATTCCCCTTTTGTCATTTATTTTCCTCTTGATTAATTAAATAAATTTTATTTATTTAATTACATCACTAATTAAATCCACTTCTTTTAAAATTAAATAGATTCTAATTTATTTAATTTTTATCCACTTTCCACTATAGTTAAATAATTATTTTAATTATTTAATTATTCATTAGCCTCTTCTCTCATAAATTAAATAAATTTTATTTAATTTAGTCCATTCTCTTGAATTTTGAATTAAATCATCATTTAATTCAAAATAATTCTTTTTGTCACATTCCTCTATAATTAAATAATATCTTTATTATTTAATTATTCATTGGTCACCTAAATTAAATAATTTTATTATTTAATTTCTCCAGCAACCTCTTTTTCTGTGTCAATCTTATCTTCCAAATCAAATCTTCTCTCTTGACATCTCATTTAATTTCGGCCCTTGATTGAATTATCTCATAATTCAATCTCAACCCTTCATCTTTATCATTTGCCCTAATTTTGACCTAACCGTAGTCCATACTACAATATTCAATCTTGACCATTGATTCTAGGGTATTTGTCATCTTCTCATCCTGGCCACACATTCAAAATTGCAGTTTTTATAAAATGGCAATTTTGTTCTTATTTTGCTCTATCTCTCATGCTCATTCTATCAACTTAGGTTATTATTATTGTCATTTGCAGTCATTGTCATTTTAGTCTATTGTGAGGTCATTGCTTTTAGATAATCCTTCAACCTTTGCATAGGACTTTGACATTAGTCTAGGTGCTCATTTGAAATCTGAGGGCCCCATTCGATTTGCTGCAAACTAGAAGGTGTAACAAAGGTGAAGCATGGAAGATGAAGATTTATGGTAACATTGTTCCTTTTATTTTCATGTTGATTTCCTTTGTACTTTGTTACTTTAATGGATTTCAATGTTATTGTGCTAACCCCTTTAACAAATCATTTTAGTCCTCACCTTGCATATCTTTAAAATCCAAAATATTGTCATCATAGTCCTCATATTGGCCTTGACAACTTTGTCATCTTGCATTGGTCATTTTCTTTAGGAACACGTCATTATCACCTTGCATTGTCATCCTTTATTCCAAAAATACAAAAAAAAAAAAAATAGTGACATAACTTGTCATCTTAGTCTTCATTGTCCTTTGGCATTAGTCATTTTCTTTAGACAACATTGTCATATTGCATCCCTTATTGTTAAAAATCCAAAAACATAGTCTTGCATTGTCATCCTTTATCAAAAAATACAAAAACATAGGCTAGTGCCATCCTTGCATTTACTTATCATTCTTATCATCCTCATTTGAGCAAATCCCTTTTACAGTTAAGACTAGGCTTCAAAGACAACAACGACAAATGGCAAACTTTGGACAAGATTCTTATCCCAACATTGACAATAACACTTACGACACGAACAAACATTGGACCTTTTCCAACCCATTTCACAACATGAACATGCAACCTCCCATGAACATGCCATCTTCATCAAAAAACATTTTTGAACCATTCATACAAAGAGACCAAAATGGACGAGTATATTTCAAAGACATAGAAGCTGCAAAGCAAAATCCTGATATATTCTCCTTTGTAAAAAAATTAGTCTTACGTGACCCTCAAAGGTATCTAGCCATGCTTTTGGACGAAGGGGCTAAGTTACCACAAGGCTTTGACATAAATACTTTTCCACCATCCATCTACCCTCACCATCAACAATCACTTGACATAAATCCCACCAATAATTCACAACAAACATCCACTTATCACCCTTATCCTAACCTTGACAAGGGAAGCCAACTGTCCAATAGTCCATTCCAAACCTCCATGTCATATTTTGACCCTTCACCTATTAATTCGGTCCAAGTCTCTGCATCCTATTTCAATAAACCTTACACCAATCCAGTCGAAGTATTCATGTCATATCCTTGTCCTTGAACAGTTAATCCAGTCCAAGACTCCATGTCCTATCTTTGTCCCTCACATGCTAGTCCAGTCCAAGTCCCCATGTCCTACCCTTGTCCTTCACATACTAGTCCAATGCAAGTACCCATGTCATATCCTAGTCCTTCACATACTAGTCCTATCCAAGTCCCTACGTCCTATCCTAGTCCTTCATCCATTAATCATTTTCAAGTCATCCCCTCACAAGCCACATCTAGTCATGAAAATTTTGTCATTGCTCAAAGTCAAATCCCATTGTCTAAACTTGAGGATACATGTCAAAATGAAAGCCCAAAGCATAACCTTATAATGTCACCCTCATGTCAAAAACAAGGTAGTTCATCCCATGACCCAAACTTTCAACCCATCCATGAAGTCCTTCAAGACAATCATGACATCCAAAACACACCTATCCATGACAACCCCATCTTTGAACAAGACCCTACCATTGACCAAGAAGTCCAAATCTATGACAACCCCATCCTCGACCAAGACCCTACCATTGACCAAGAAATCCAAAATGATCCACTCCTTGACCTTTACACCATTCGTGATCAAACACTTTCCAATCCTATACAAGCCTCGACTATTGATAGTTTCCAAAATGAGACACTTGCCTCCATTACACACATAGATGATATTCCTCAACCACAAGAGTATTCCAATATGGACATATTTGAAAATGATCAAGCTATAGCTGAATTTACTAGACTCTATGACACTGACCATAATGATGGCTTCGACATTTGTTTGGAAGCACCAACAGAATCATCTGAACCTGACATGTCACAAGATTAGACCACAGATATTAGTCAGGAATATGTCCAACAAGACAATGAAGCTAAGACACTTTATCACTTAGGGTCATCTGTCTTTGTCAGAGCAGGATTTCTAGTAGATGAAAATATTACAAGTGACAGTATCCACATACCTAATGATGGGTTAGCATCTTGCTTTCAAAACAACAAATACCCCATCGCAAACAGAATCTTTCAAAGCATGCAATATCAAGGCAAAGGACTAGGCATACATGAGCAAGGCATTCTTGAACCAATACAGCTTCAGGAAAATTATAGACATCAAGGTCTTGGCTATTCCTCAAACAGCAAATCAAACAATGTCAGTGGTACCTCCTCAATACTGGGGGCAACCTTGTCAGATACAAATGTCAAAATGGAGTCCATGAGAAATCCTTGTCATAAGATTGCTGCCAACACCCCCTCCACCCACACCATAAACCATCATTCCATCATAAATAAACCTTCCCTTTGGAACCAACAAAAACAAAAGTCTTACAAATCAAAAGATCAAAATCAAATGTCAAAGGCCATTGAATCAAACAAAAAGACAAGTGGACAAATACAATTAAAATGGATCCCAAAGAAAGATGAATCAAAAAAAGACACCAAGTCAAATACAAAAGTTAATCACAATGTGGAGCCACAATACAAGAGGACTTCCACATTTAACACATGTCCACCTCCTTCAAAATGGTCATCAGTCAAGGCATATAAAAGTGTTGGTTCCAAACACCATCCCCCCAAAATCCGTCATACACCATACCAAGTTTGGAGAATAAAAAGTGATTCGTCCAAATGTCCAAACAACCTTTCCACATCCACCATCATTCGTCATAATCCTACATCTCACCTAAAGTCTAAAAATTCTACGTCACAAATCCGTCACATCATGGCAGCAACTCTTTACCACAAGGACTCTCATGGCACTCTATTGCGATGTGCGTATTTTGATAAGGCCAACTCTAGTATCAGAAAGGATCACAATGACATCGATCAGTTGCATACAAGTGCTACAATCCTGACAAGACAACTCCTTCAGCAAGGTCATTATTGGCATATCATGGCACCAGTCTCTACATCGGCACCGTCAGTGGATTTAGAATAGTTAGTGGTTATCTAAAGCATCCAGGCTATCCACAAAATCAGAAATACAAAAAAAATCAAAAATCAAAAAATCATCACCTTGATGAAAACCTGGCAAACAGGCGTGTCTTGGTGACACCAAAAAAAATCAAAAATTCAAAAAAATAGTAAAGAGAAAATTTTCATCCAATGGTGAAAACCTGGCAAACAGGTGCCCTGGATAAGTACCACGATGAAAACCTGGCAAATAGGCATCATGTGTAAAATAAATCATCTATGTGGACTCTTACACTTGGGGGCAAGTCGTCTCATTTCCCATGCCTTCCTCATGACATTGACATCTATCTAAGCCCTATCATTTTTGTCCATTTTCCCACCTACCATGGTCTTGACATACAACTGGCACACATAAATCATGCTTTGGGAAAACTCTTGACATGTCTATCCTTCGGTCATACACGATTTATGAAACATCATGTCATTGACCATCATAGTCTTATTGTCCTTGTACAACATAGTCCTTGAAAATCATATGAAAATTCCCTTAGTCTCATGTCTCTCGTCTTTTACCAAGGCCACCCCCTGTCCTTTTATGCTTGTCACCTATCTTGGCTTTCCCTTGTCAAATGGTCTAAGGATAATCATCATCCCATCTAGTCCTAACCAAGTCATTCCAAATGCAACGAGTCTAATCCATACAAGCATATTATCCAAAACATTACTTGACTTCGTTCCTGGCCCGGCTGTAGACCTCGATACTTTCGTCACATTATTGTCATTGTCCTCACGTTGTTTCAGGATGCGTCCTTCCCACGTCAAACAACGTTGTCATCACCTGTCAATTGGTATTCAACTTGACTAGGGGCACAATCATGTTTGTCCTTGGATTCTCATGTGTAGGCATCAGTCATATGCATTTGTCATGATCCTCTTAAACATCAAAATCCAAAAAAATCATAAAATGACAAAAAGACAAAAACATCATAAAATGTCCTGAAAAAAGACAAAAACATCATAAAATGTCCTAAAAAAAGACAAAAACATCACAAAATCTCCTTAAAAAAGACCAAAAAAATCATAAAATGTCCTGAAGAAAGACCTAAAAAAAATCATAAAATGTCCTCAAAAATCCAAAAATCATAAAATGTCCTGAAAAAAGACAAAAATATCAAAAAAGTCCTGAAAAAACAAAAAATCATAAAATGTCCTGAAGAAAGACCTAAAATCATAAAATGTCCTGAAGAAAGACCTAAAAATCATAAACGTCCTAAAGAAAAACACAAAACATCCAAATCAATGTCAAAGTCAGTGATGTCAGTCAGTCCATGTCATTGTCGAACTACGTTGTCTCTAAGCATTTGCTATGTAGGCAAGGCCATCACGATGAGTCCCCGAGACATAGGTCAGTCCTTTTAGGTTGGTCAAAATAAAATCATGGCATTTGTCACAATCGTCACATTGGTCAAATAAGTCAGACATAGTCAAACTCGACACAAGACAGTCATTTGAAACGTCAATGTCAAAATTGGTCAAAATTAGACAACATAAGCCAATCAATCATACAGTCAACATCAATCAACTTGCAAAACAATGTCAATCTCGTCACTCTTTGGTCCTCTTCAAGATGTGTCCTTCTTGGAGTTAGACCTCGTCAAAATGTCCTTTGCCTTTTAGGGATGTGTCCTTCCTGACAATAGGCCCCGTCAAACTGTCAACACTGTCAAATTGGCAAAACTCTTAAACTGTCAAAACTGTCAAATCAAACAAGAATTCAATCTTTGGCAAACAAACATTGGCAAACAAAATTACATGGCTGTTAATCTTTCTAGTCTTTCTTATCTTATCTTTTGGCTATCTTGGCTATTTTGTCTTATATTTTTTACTATCTTGTCTTTTTGGTCATGTTACTAGCTACCTCGAGGATGTCCCATGAAGGATTTAGAGGTGCGATGATGTCTCCTGGCCTATTTTATTTTCTCTGACTGTTGTCTGTGGGTTGTCTTGACAAAAAGACTGGGGCAACTTCGCCCTTAGTATGAGTTAGGACATTCCTTGTCTGTGACTGTCTGTTTTTCAAGTGGATGACCTTGCACACCTTGGTCTACGTCATATCATGGTGTTTGTTGTCCATTTGTGTCATTTTTACCGCCCAATGATGATTAAAAGCAATAAATATTAAAGTTCTATGGCAATATTTTGAAGGATTTGGTCTAGGAACTAACATGCATCTTCTTTAGTCTTGTCATCTTCTCTCACTCGTCTCATATAGGCATTGCATTCATATCATCATCCATATCTTTTGCACTAACATTTCTTTGTCTCTTCATATTCTAGTCTTCTCATCAATTTCGAGAGCACACTCATGTTCTTGGAACCTGTCTGTCCTCTCGAGGGGGCATACCGTAACCCTCCTCGCCATTCTTCCTCATCTTATTTTGCATTGGGGCATATCTTTGACTTATTTTTCTTTGTCACAACGCGACAAGCGACATTATGACAAAGAGGGGCAAAATATAGACACCTAAAAATAACCTAGGCCTGCAAGCTTCATTTTTACCACTTTCGTCCTAGCATAATTAAGTCATTTAATTATGTCCTTGGTCCACATTCGACTATTGATTAAATAATTCATAATTATTTAATTAATTCATGTCATTTATTCCTCATGATTATTAAATAAATAAATTTTATTTATTAATAGTCATTAATTGTCTAAAGTCTTCCTTTAATTAAATAAATTTCTTAATTTATTTAATTCCCCTTGTCATTTATTTTCCTCTTGATTAATTAAATAAATTTTATTTATTTAATTGTGTCACTAATTAAATCCCCTTCTTTTAAAATTAAATAGATTCTAATTTATTTAATTTTTATCCACTTTCCACTATAATTAAATAATTATTTTAATTATTTAATTATTCATTAGCTCTTCTCTCATAAATTAAATAAATTTTTTATTTAATTTGGTCCATTCTCTTGAATTTTGAATTAAATCATCATTTAATTCAAAATAATTCTTTTTGTCACATTCCTCTATAATTAAATAATATCTTTATTATTTAATTATTCATTGGTCACCTAAATTAAATAATTTTATTATTTAATTTCTCCAACAACCTCTTTGTCTGTGCCAATCTTATCTTCCAAATCAAATCTTATCTCTTGACATCTCATTTAATTTCGGCCCTTGATTGAATTATCTCATAATTCAATCTCAACCCTTCATCTTTATCATTTGCTCTAATTTTGACCTAACCGTAGTCCATACTACAATATTCAATCTTGACCATTGATTCTAGGGTATTTGTCATCTTCTCATCCTGGCCACAAATTCAAAATTGCAGTTTTTATAAAATGGCAATTTTGTTCTTATTTTGCTCTATCTCTCATGCTCATTCTATCAACTTAGGTTATTATTATTGTCATTTGCAGTCATTGTCATTTTAGTCTATTGTGAGGTCATTGCTTTTAGATAAATCCTTCAACCTTTGCATAGGACTTTGACATTAGTCTAGGTGTTCATTTGAAATCTGAGGGCCCCATTTGATTTGCTACAAACTAGAAGGTGTAACAAAGGTGAAGCATGGAAGATGAAGATTTATGGTAACATTGTTCCTTTTAATTTCATGTTGATTTTCTTTATACTTTGTTACTTCATTGGATTTTAATGTTATTGTGCTAACCCCTTTAACAAATTTGATTTTCCCTTGATTACACTAACTATCCACCATCTCCCCCACAGCCACCCCTTGCATCCAACAGTCCCTGTAATCTGGTTGCCTCTACTCTGGCAGCATCTTTCTCACCAACTAAGGTGACCACCTCTACTTGGGCTACGTCTCTCTTTGTTGTCAAAGTAGCAACTTGACTATCCATTTGACCTTGTAATCAGACCACATATGACAGTTCCATATCCCTCTCTCCCACAACCTATAAGTGGGCTTGTCATGTGTGATCAAACTCCTGATAGATCCAGTCCCTCTCCAATGTCAGTGCATCCACCTAAGCTTGTAAATCCCCACCTCTCTGGCACACACAACACCCCTGCTCTCCTCCAGCATCCTCTCCTCCAATATCCTCCCTGCCTAGACCCTGATCTCCCTAGTCACAATCACCTCTGTCATCCCCACCACCATCATCATCACCATCATCCTCACTCTCATCATCCTCACTGTCACTATCGAAACTATTGTTGCTCTTTGAGTTGTTGCTACTGCTCCTCTCATCACCACTGCCATGTGCTACTACTACTTGTGCATGGGGCATAGTCAACCAAATCGGTCTAAACCTCCTCCACCAAGTATCGTACTCTGTTGTAGTACCTGCATCTACAACATCCTGCCTCAGATCTTAAGCCACTGTTAGTGTGTCCCTCCAACTCTAAAAAGTTGTATCATTCTCAATGAACCTGCCCCACTATCGTCTCTCATAGGCCACCCTGCCAAATATTTCCTCTATCTGTGGAACCTCTTGTCATTGACCAAACTGTCATAGTAGCCGCACTGGAAAATACCTCTCGGTGATAACCCAAGTCCACCCTATCAAATAATGTACCCTCTGAACATACAACATATAGAGGTGGTCACCCTCCCAATCCTTACAATCAATATATGGCCGCCAAACAAAGGAATCCATCTCATCAATAAATCTACGCCAGTGATCCAACTCACCCATATGATCCTGCCATTGAAACCCTACATGCATAAAGACATATGCATATCTGGACCCCATCGTCTGTCACACACTGGTCGCAACACAACAATATGTTCAAATGCCCACACATGTAATAGATTCACCCCTGCAGTTAAGCTCCACCCATCTCTGTACACTATATAATGGAGCTCTCTATACAAATCTCTTAATACTGTCACCCCCATGCATACACTATACCATGCTTAAACATAAGATCCATAACTCCTACCTAGCCTATCGTGAATCCCTGTGACCTCATGTCTAGCATGAGAGTCTAAGTAATAAATACAGCTACAAAGAGAAACAAATCTAGCCATATCCCCAATCCTACCTCCAAGTCCAACTCCACACCTCTGATAGGAAGATCCTGACAAGCGAATACATTTTGCAATGTAACCCTTGCCCCTTAGAGCTGATACTCTACTATCTCTCTGCGAATCGGCAGTCATAGAATTCACCACACATCCTCTAATGTGACTATAGCCTCCCTAGTCGACAGATGAAAACTATTGGTCTCACTGTTCCACCGCTCTACTAATGCTATCATAAGTGACCTATGTGCTCGAATCTGAGGCATGCGGGAAATGAAGTACAACCCTTTCAAATGTAACCACCCATCATCATCTGGTGTCAGCCTCTATCATAGAGTCCCCATAACTACTATCCACTTCTCACTTGACTGTAGAACCTTTAGGTCCTCCTACATCATTGCACACACTAACATCAGTCCTCTTAACCAAACCATGACCTTTATCTTAGCTTAATTAACCCACCCTTCCATCCCCTGTGAAATTGTGCCTCTATCTTGGCACAAGCATCGTTCTATTAGACACATGCATTCCAATTTTTCACCCAAGCACCACTTTATGGAGGGGCAACAATTCCCCACATAGGCATGTCAATTTTTGACGCAGGCACCGCATTATGCATGGGCCATTTCCCAAAGCCCCCAAGAACATGTGTGTCAAACGCATGCACGCTAAATGCAGGCGCCATGATTTTTAACACAGGCACCGAAATTGATCGTAGGTTCCTCATTATGTAGGCATGATTTCTTTGTATGCAGGTGCCTAAGGGCATTGTGCCCTTAGGTGCCAATTTATAAAATGATACATTTATTTCCTAGACTTTGACCCCTAGTTTGACCTACCCTGGACCCACCTAACCTAACCTAAACCTAAGGGATAGGTAACGTACCAGTTCTCCTGCGTCCTTTTCCTACTGATACTCCTGAACTCTCTCCACACGATGTGTATCATGAGGAATTTGTGCCATTGCTCTACTTTGTCACCTTAGCTTCACTCCTCCAATAAAAAGTTGAAAATGACTTTTTGGGCTCCTCCAAACCTATTTATAGGCTATTTAACCCTAATTAACCACTGATTAAGTCCCCAACCCTAATTTCTTTTCCATTGGTTGCATCAAAATCTTGTTCTCTCTCCCTATTCCACCTCATTTCTCCATTTTTTCTTCTGATTCTTACTAACTTTTTCTTCTACACCAATCCCTATCATTTTAGCCCACCTATTTCAAGATCCTAACCAAAAATATTTTTTCAATTTTTTTTTGCTTAGTCTCCCGAGGGGGCATCACCTCCTAAGTAACCCTTCATCTCACTAGGGAAAATTTTAAACTTCTTTGACACAGTATCACTTTGGACACTACATCAAAGAGGGGCAAAATGCAGTCACCCCAAATATGACTTTACTTCATCTCAAGTAATTAAATAATTTAATTTAATTTATTCACCCATTTCTCCCTTTCTAATTAATTAAATATTTTATTTAATTAATTATGTCATTACCTAAATCTATAGTTCTTCTAATTAATTAAATAATTCTTGTTATTTAGCTAACCCCATCTAAATCCCATTTCCTTCTAAAATCCAATTACATTAATTAATCCCTGATTAACTAATGAACTAACTTCCATTAGCCCATTCTCCAACTTTTGATTCCACCTAGGTTAATAAACCCATGGTCTATTAACCTCACCCACCTAATTATACTAATTAATCCCTAATTAACTATCCTAACCCCCATCATTACTATATCCTCCAATTTAAAATTCTCTCTCAACCCCCTAATCTTGTCGCATTTGATGAGTCTAGCTTATGACTCAATTTTGATAGAGTTTATTATCCATTTGTTGTAGTTGTCATAGACTTTGATACTTGGATGTTGACCTTTTTATGATATTTCCTCAAAACCATAAACATTGGGCATAAGCTTATTTTTTGTAATCTTTAATGACATTAACATGATATATGAACTATCTATGTTAATTTTACGTGTGGATTAATGAATGTTACTTTAAGATAGTTACAGATATGCAATTGTTGTGTGTACTAATATTGTTATGCAGATATAATTAAAAGCCTACAAAATTGGAGAAGATTTTTCCAGCTGGTCATTCACCATGAAGGTCAACAAGGTGATCGTTCAAAGGTCAAATGGAGGGAAGACTCTTAGCAAGAGGGAAATTCCTAGTTCAAATCGAAGGATTATAACCGCCTTGTAAATGATCTTAATTGTTTGTTGAGTGAATATAGGAGTTATTGTTGTGCTAGATCTGCGTTAAGGCAAATATGCTTGACCAAATTTCACACATGCATAACCTCCTCTCCACTTTTTATGCTTTCCCAGAAGTGGTGTCCTAATTTGTTGGAGTTGACTGCCTTGCTAGGTAGTTAGTTAGTAGCTTTTATTCCTATAAATAAGACTCGAATGCTCCTTCTCAGAAGGTTGATTAATCTGATGATGTACTTGCATTATTAATTTTTCAGTAATACAGTTATGTTGCTCATTTGTACTCATGTTTTTCAATGAATAAAATGAAGTTATAAGTTTGTGCATCTGAGTTTACATTTGTCTTAAGGGATACTCATCCAAGGGGGGCCACTTGGTGAGCATTCCATCCTTTAGTTTAGTTATTATTTTCTGTTTAGCAATTAGTAAAAATCTGGGACTGTCTATTCCCGCAACCACTAGAATCCCATTATGTGATTGTTCCTACAACCAAAGCAGATAGAGTAGTTTCTTGTTTGTTTGCCCGGATTTTCATTTTTTTCATGCACTTCAGCTTAGTATAGTTCTTGGTTGATGTTCAACATTTATGTTATTTCTTTCCAAGCAATTTATTTTTAGCATTATGTCTTTCTTAGCTATAGAATGAATGTGGCTACTTTGGGATTCCTAGTGCACATACTATGTTGACCCATTTCAAGTCTACGTCCCTGGGTTGACAAGTTAAATGCACCTTCATGGTGATTAAGATAGCTATTTAGATTAGATTTCCAATCTCTGAATCACAACTTTATGGTCTTAGTTGTTAAATAATTGTAGGAGGCCAATATTTTTTCTGCCATTGCTAGGGATGGTTTCAAACTAGGGAGCTATTTAGAGTCATTGATAGTTTTTATTGCTATAGTATTTCTAAAAGTTTTTTCTTAGTATACCCCTCATTTAGGAAAGTAATGATCCACCATTCCTTTTCCAATTATTTGTGTGAGTTGGCTGATAGTGAGTTGATACCGTATGTATAGAGGAAGGAGGAGAGATGCTC
This sequence comes from Sequoia sempervirens, assembly GCA_007258455.2. NCBI lineage: Eukaryota > Viridiplantae > Streptophyta > Pinopsida > Cupressales > Cupressaceae > Sequoia > Sequoia sempervirens. Next base: position 208,839,515 of record VDFB02075321.1, on the reverse strand, counting down.
ATGGGAGATTCCTTCCTAATAACCTTGATCCATTCTAGATAGTTGAGCATCATAATATTCCAAGAGAAGAAGAAGAAGAAGAGCCACACCCCTTTGCTGATGCATTCCTTGATCTAACTAGTTCTGAAATTTCCTCTAAAGACCAAAATTAGATTGAGAATCCCTTTTCTTTGGAACTACATCAGGAATGAATGGGTGATGCAAATAGAAACAAACCTAACCAACCAACTTTTCCTTTCCCCATTGCTCATCAAAATGAATTTGGAAACCTCAAAAATATCCCTGCTTTAGTCCTTCCTAAGTTCTATGGACTTGTCACAAAAGATCCTGATACTTTCTTGTTCGAGTTTGACATACTCTACAGGAGTTGTGACTATACCACTGATGCCCATAGGCTTAAGCTATTCCCTACCACCTTGAAAGAAGCTGCATCAAGATAGTTTATGAGCCTAGGTAGAAATACTGTCGAGACTTGGGAGGACATAAAAAAAAAAGTTCCTTGAGAAGTACAAGGAATATTGTAGGGGCAATGACATGAGGGGAGATGATATTTTTAGGATGCAACAATAGGAAGATGAAATTTTGGAGGATTACATTTCAAGGTTTATGTTTTTCCTACATAAATCTCCACACCATACACTCAATGAAGAATCACAAAAGCTACTCTTCCTAAGAGGAATTAATGATAGTTGCACTAATACCTTGGACCTGATGGGAGGAGGAGATATCACCCAAGTTCCTTGGGAGGATATCAAGAAGATATGTCAGAACTATTCTAGGGCAGCCTCAAAGAAAGAGAGAGCTTACCAATCCTCTATGGGTAAGTCATCTACCGGTGGAGTTTCAAGGATGGAGATTATTCACTTAATGGAAGACTTCAAGTAAGACATCATAAACAATATGGCTACTCAACTAGATACACTTTAGGCCAAAAATAAACAAGAGGAAGCAGAGGTAATGTTAGCAAAATATTTCCCTCATTGCAGACAAAAGAAGGACTACAAATGCAAGATGGTAGCTAATATTGACAGTAAGCAGATTCCACCTGAGTTCAAGCCAATCCAGGTTGAAGAGGATCAAGTATACTATGTTGCACAAAGGAGGGAATGGGCTCCAAGACAAGGTATGCCACCAGATCCACTATCTTTTGTTGGGCCATATTTCAATTCTTATTCATCTGGTAACCAATGGCAGCCCCCATATCCATCCAATTATGGAGGATATCCACCACAACCTTGGAGTAACCCTCCAAATACCTAGACTAATCACCAAAACTCTCCACCCCGATGGCAACAACCTCAAGGGAATTGGAAATAGTTTTAGGGCAATTGGCATCTACCTCTAGGAAATTGGCAAAAAACATCTCAATGGAGGGGAGGAAAATAATGGCCAAACTAGACAACCAATTACATGCAACCACCTTCTCAACCCAACAACCTGCTATAATACCTCCTGCTAGTTTAAGTTCAAATACACCTAAACCTACTTAGCTACTAGCTCAGCCCACACCTAACCCAAATAACTAACCACAACATGACCCAGTATACTTTGTTGATCCAAATCAATTCCCTACATATGTTGTGAGTGTAAGTGACATCCACTTGCATTCAAGAACTAATTTTCCATCTCTTTCCACACCCATTATCACTATGCTTCATGTAGAAGAAGAGGATCCTTTGAATGCCCCCATTCAACCAAGTGTACCTAAAAATTTTGAACTAGCCCCAGTCAAGCAGACTGAACAAGAACCACCATTTTCCCATAGATTGGAAACTTTGAAACAAAAGGAAGAGAAGGAGGAACCAACCTATGACATTTTAGATTAGTTGAAGCATGTATGTTTCTAGATACCTCTATTTTAGGCCATAAAACATGTTCCTATATATGGCAAAGCAATTAAGGAAGCATTCCTTAAGAAGCTAGGTAGAAAGAAGAAAGACCCCACTACGGTTCATGTGGTGGGACAGTTGGCTAACATCATGCTTGGGAAAATGACTGTTTCCAAATATAATGATCCAGGGAGTCCTATGGTAGGAGTTGTTATAAATGGGGCCCAAATAAGGAATGCTCTGATTAATTTGGGAGCAGCAATAAATGTAATGACCAAGGATATCCTGCAACAACTAAATGTTGCAAGCATGAGACCTACTCCTACTGTCTTGTAGCTTGTTGATAGTTCTACTGTTAAACCTGATGGGATAGTAGAGGACCTTGTGGTAACTCTAGACTCTTGGGAGTACCCAGTAGACTTCATGGTTCTTTCTCCTAAAGCTACACCAGGCGGGTACCCCATTATCCTAGGAAGGCTATGGTTAGCAACAATAGATGCCCATATTGGATTTCAGACTAGAGACATGACCATTCTTTATGGAAAGAGCACCAAAAAGATCATTCTCTACCCTCCTACTCAGCCATCCCATGACATGGATAATCTTGTATGGCCACATGTTGGTGAAGAGATTGAGGAAGTTAATTTTGTGGCACAAATTATGATGTTAGGAAGAAGCTCTTTCATGCAACTTCAAGAGGAAGATGAAGTATTGTCTAACATAATTCAGAACCCTTGTGAAGTAGAGGAAGCCTCATCCTCTCATGTAACTAATTTTGTTGATTCAATGAAGACACTTCTGCCTGCTCTTCCTACAATCGAACTTCCTATAGCAACATGTATGTCTCATACATTGTTTCCACATGAACTCAAAGTACCAAGCATTAGTGAAGCATCTATGGTAGAGATAACTACACAAGTTCAAGTGTCAGAAGGAAAATATCTAAATATTAACAACAAATTGAGTGAACAACATCAGTTGTCATTGAAAAACTTACTGAGGACCCACTAGTATGCATTTGCATGGGACTATCATGATATGAAGGGCTTGGACCCTAATCTTTGCACTCATAGGATTTACATCAGAGATGATTGTACATCGGTGAGGTAGCCACAAAGAAGAATTAACCCTGCACTAAGAGAAATTGTAAAGGGGGGACTACATAAATTGCTAGATGCAGGATTTATTTACCCCATTTCAGATAGCCAGTGGGTGTCTCCATTGGTGATTGTGCCCAAAAAGGGAGGGAAGTGGAAAGTTTGTGTTGATTACAGGGAACTCAATGCTGCCACCAAAGAGGACCATATGAGGTTGTTGAAGTTTTCCCCAATGGTGTTGTTAAGCTCACCACCATTGACCCTGTCAAATTTAAACTACTTGTTAACGGTCATCGCCTGAGGTTGTATCACAAGCCAACTTCCAAGGAGGGATTCTTGTAGAAATTCACTCAACATGCAACACCCAAACTTCCTGCAACTGAAGGAAGCAGACCTAGTGTCCCTCCTTCTGGCTAACTAAGGTACGTAACTTGTCATAATAAAGACTTCCATGGGGTCCACTTCATTCATTCACCCATTTTCCCATCCATCTCCACCTTTCTCTCTCTTCCATCATGTCGCCATCACTTCACTTCATTCCACTCCACTTTCATTAATTGCTCAACTAACTTCTTAAAAGGTGACCAATACTTTCTCCATAATCTTTGCAACAAATCTTCCAAGAATTTAGGTACGTGCGCATAAATTTGTTATATCTTAATTGTCTCTTAGTACATTCATTTAATTGATGTACATTAAAATAGATGTTCTCCATAGCATGTAATTATTCCCTTCCCCTGTCAAGTCATCATTACTCCCGCACATGTGAGGACACATGCTCAAATTTAGGTTGTGGGGGAGTGTGAATAGCATGTCCACGTGTTAGTCCATGTTGGTTCACATCAACAAAGTTTAAATTGAGCCAATTTGAATTATGAGCGAAATGATGGCTGGCATGTGTGAGGTGATATCAACCACCGCCATTTTTCTTGATCATAGATTTCATTTATTATTCCTTTACTTCCTTTATTGCTCATTTCATAATCCTAAGTCACCAAAAAAGTAAAATTTAGATGACACTGGCGTTGGGAATTTAGTAGTGTTGCAGGAAGGTGAATTTGGGCTTTCAGATGAAGATTGAAGGAAGGAAAATTTTGTTGAAGTGGTTGTTTAATTATAGACAATTGAACAATGGGAGGTGGGTTAATTCAAAATGAGCCCATGGTTCATGATGTATTACTGCAGGATGCACCTTGCCACACCAAGTTCAAAAATTGCAGATAGTTAGATTATTTCTTGAAGCTGAATGGTTTTAATGAGGAGGTTGTGTTGGAATTTTCCCAAACATTGTTTGAAGGAAAGGCCACAGTAAAAGGGTTGGAGGTAATGCTACTAAAGAAAGGATTGCAAAAGTTATAGGGTTACCTGCCGATGATGAACATTACCCTACTACTAGAGACACTAGGTCCACTAAGGCTGAATTTACAGAACCTGGTGACCCTCCATTGAGTGTGGACAAGCAAGGAGCCAAGAGAACTTCTCTTCCTAATCCATGGAAGCAAACAATTGTTTATGTTGTGAAGTACATTACCTGTGAAGGTTGTTAGTTGAATCTACATTATGTGCACTTCAAACTCCTGAATCATATGAGGCATGGGAGAAGAATGAATGTGCCAAATGTGCTATCCCACCTTCTCTTAATCATGACATCCAAGACCCAAAAAGGTAGGGATAATTTTGTTTCCCACCATTTTTTGATCAAATTATTAGTTGAGAAGTCTCTGCATTATGTGTATGACATAACTTGGGAAGAATTCTTAAATATTGATCAAATTAGACCTCATCATTTGTGACCTATGTTTTTTCCTCAACCTCATAGGGCTAGGAGAAGAGTGAGTTTTGTTGAAGCCACTCCTAGAACCTCAACTTTTGGTGCAGGCCCTAGTGTAAACCCTCCTATAGCTGAACAAACCATATAAATTAGCTCTTCTGAGACAAAACATTCAGACAAAGAAAGTTCCTCTTCAGATTCTGATGATGACGTCCCTCTGAGAATCCTAATTTGAACTAGGGCACAAAAGAAAGAAGAAAAAATAAGGAAGGGAAAAGCTAAGAATCAAATGGAAGGAAAGGAAGTGTCAAGCTCTAAGAAACGAAAAGTTGACACTGTTCTTCCCGCAACCAAAGAAAAACATGAGAGCCCTCCTAGAAAATCAAGACCAGCTGGGCGAGCCTTTGGTGTATCTTCGGAAGGAAGCCCTGGGATTGGAGAAACGTCACAAGAAGATAAAAAAGCTCCAATGGGGCAGGTGAATGTTGAGGAAAGGGACATATTTGAGGAAGCAACAAATGTAACATTGGTAGATCTTACTACCATCACAAAACAAGTTGAAAGTCAAGAGTATGAGGAAAATCAGGAGCTCCTACAACTAGAGTAGAAGCAAGAGTTCCTATAGCAAGAGCAAGAGCCAAAGCAAGAGCCCTTGTAGCCAAAACTAGGAGAACAATTAGCACCCCTACAACCGGGATTGGTTGAACAAACATAATCCCTATAGTTGGAGCCATATTAAGAGCAAGCATTAGTGCCAGGAATTTTTTTGGTAGGAATACATAAGCCCTTTGATTTTTCAATGCACATGGTAGCCATGAACTTATGGAGAGAGATGCAAAGGAGGGAAGAGGAATGGAAAGAGGAGAAACATAGGCTGAAGAAGGAAATTGAAGAGAGATGAAGAAATTGCTGCTTTAAAGGAGAAGGTGGATAATATGGCAGCCCTAGTACCTCAAATATTAGAGTGCAAGACTCCTCCAAGGGTCTATGCTCTATATTTGAAGGAGAAAAATCTTTCTCTTAAACTAGCAAGAATTATCTCAGGTTTGAACCCTTCCATTGAGACTCCTCTTGAATTTTTCCATGCTTATCAGATTGCTCCTCCTGAGATGAAGAATTTTTTGTGTGAATTATATTCACATAATTATGTTGTGACCCAAGATCATGATTGGAATCCATTGTTGTATGTTGGGGATGTCCAATTAAGGGCATTTATGTCTTGGATATAGAATGAAATTAGTTGGGGACAACAGTTCAAGGCTTATAGGCAAATAGAATCCAACACTCCCCTGTCCATCAAGGCTGAATTTAGAAATCTAGGAGACATTTTCAGTGATTGGTACATAATTCTCTACAGACCAAGCTATGGCAATAGGATCTTTCCTGAGAGAGAATTTTATAGAGAATATGAGGAGGTAGCAAAAACCACAGGAGAATCTATAAAGGGATATTTGGCACAAAGGTGGAACAGTCTAACTGATGAGTTAAAACAAGTTGAGCCTTACTCTCTGCATAACTATGTTGTAGCATGTAAAAGAGTGGATAGATATATACAGATTGGAAGGACAAAAGGACAATTTTGGCTCCCACTAATTTTTCAGCCATCTATCCTATTATGGCCTGTGCCAAATTTCAGGTATTACCAGTATGATATAGCTACAAAAAGAAAGAGATGGAGAAGATTGGACAGACAACAAGGGTTCTATTGGGACCCCAATTCACGCACTGCAAGAATTGATGAGAACAACTAGAAATTGCAAATTTTATGGCATTAACCAAGCAAAAGAACAATCCTTCCTCTACTGGAGGACCAACAAAGCCTTAGGTTGGGGGGAGTGATGAGTCCAGTTTATGACTCAATTTTGATAGAGTTTATTATCCATTTGTTGTAGTTGTCATAGACTTTGATACTTGGATGTTGAATTTTTTATGATATTTCCTCAAAACCATAGACATTGGGCATAAGCTTATTTTTGTCATCTTTAATGACATTGACATGCTATATGAACTATATATGTTAATTTTACATGTAGATTAATGAATGTTACTTTAAGATAGTTACATATATGCAATTGTTGTGCATACTAATATTGTTGTGTAGATATAATTAGAAGCCTACAAAATTGGGGAAGATTCTGCTAGCTGGTCATTCACCATGAAGGTCAACAAGGTGATCATTCAAAGGTCAAATGGAGGGAAGACTCTCAGCAAGAGGGAAATTCCTAGTTCAAATCAAAGGATTGTAACCACCTTGTAAATAGTCTTAATTGTTTGTTGAGAGAATATAGGAGTTACTGTTGTGCTAGATTTGCATTATGGAAAATATCCTTGACTAGATTCCACGCATGCATAACCTCCTCTCCACTTTTTATGCTTTCCCTAAAGTGACATCCTCCTAATATGTTGGAGTTGACCACCTTGCTAAGTAGTTAGTTAGTAGCTTTTCTTCCTATAAATAAGACTCAAATGCTCCTTCTCAGAAGGTTGATTAATCTAATGACGTACTTGCATTATTAGTTTTTCAGCAATACAGTTATGCTGCTCATTTGTACTCATGTTTTCCAATGAATAAAATGAAGTCATAAGTTTGTGCATCCAAGTTTACATTTGTCCTAAGGGATACTCATCCAAGGGGGGCCCACTTGGTGAGAATTCCATCCTTTAGTTTAGTTATTATTTTTTGTTCAACAATTAGTTAAAATTTGGCACTGTCTGTTCTTGCAACCACTAGAATTCCATTCTGTGGTTGTTCCTACAACCAAAGAAAATAGAGTAGTTTCCTATTTGTTTGCCCAGATTTTCATTTCTATCATGCACTTCAACTTAGTATAGTTGTTAGTTGATGTTCAACATTTATGTTATTTCTTTCCAAGAAATTTACTTTTAGCATTATGTCTTTCTTAGTTGTAGAATGAATGTGGCTACTTTGGGATTCCTAGTGCACATACTGTGCTGACCCATTTCAAGTCTACATCCCTGGGTTGAAAATTTAAATGCACCTTCATGGTGATTAAGATAGCTATTCAGATTAGATTTCCAATCTCTGAATCACAACTTTATGGGCTTAGTTGTTAAATCATTGTAGGAGGCCAACATCATTAATGCCAAAAATCCCACCTACCTCCACTATCTTACACATAGCCTCCAACATTAAATGAGGTGTCATTCCAATGTGTGCTCACACATGTGTGAGTACACCTCACTCTTCTCCATGCTCCTAATTGTGACACTTTTCACAATGCTAATAGGCCACATCCATTGATCCATGCATCACCTCCACTCTCAATCCTAGCCCTTCATTAACTTTCAATCCTAGCCCTCCATTTTACCCTCCAATTTTCTATAAATTGGTCCTCCATCCTCTCATTTGATCATCTTGAATTATGCTAATCTTATGCTAGTGCAATTAAGAGAAATCCACATTTCAATCTTGAGAAAAATCAACAAGACTTGGGTGCATCTTGGAGCTCAATCAAGGAGGACATCAAACGTATAATCATTGTGTTTTGTGGTGATGGTTGTTTTCCCATTGATTTATGCTTTTGATAGTGATTTCTAACCCCTCCACAATCAGAGGATCAATTTTTTATAATTTTTTGGTGGTTAGCATGGATGATATTCCTTTGTTCACAAAACACATAATACTTCATTGATTGTTGGAAACGATTTTTTTCCTACATTTATTGGTTTAATGGTTTGAATTGGTTTGGAGAAGTTCATCCCTTCCTTCATGATGGGATCATGTCTCATGTGGTTCCCTACTCTTTTTTAAATTTGTTTCATTCCATTGGTTCTATGTTCGCCCCTCCTATGAGTATGACTATTCACTTGGGTGATGTTGGATCTCCTATAAGGGGCGTTGTGGGTATTGTGCCACCAAATGTCTACATCATGTTTTTTCAAATTGGAAATCTTGTGTGCTCTACCTCCTCTGATGGTGGTATTTGGAGATGATGTATTAGAAAATGAGAAATATATCTCTAAAAAAAGAGTGATTTGTATATTTGATAAGTTTTAGACTTGAATCCCATCTTTGAATAAGTAGATTGTAAGTTTGTGTCATCCCCTCATAGATAAAAAATAAATAAATAAAATTACCCTTATGTAAAGGGTTTCTTTCAACATGGTGTTTTTTATTCAATTTATGATTAGGATGTTGTGGTGGTAGGGAATTCCTAGTTCGAAAACCATCACCCTCTCTTATTGAAGCCCTAGTACCCCAATTTTAACCCTCTTACCAAATCATTCACCTCTATGTTAATATGGATTTATCTCTTAAACCCCCTCTCTATTTCTAGTGTGATTTTAGTTACAAGGCTATCAATAGTTATTTGGGATGATTTATTCAATTGGAGTTGATCACTTATCGTTTCTCTCATACTACCTATAATCATGTTGTAGTGGACATAGATTTATCAAAATATCTTCTTGTAGGGATTGTTCTATAGGTGATGTATTAGTCTTGGAGATAGACTCTCAATTATGAAGGTATCCCCTTTCAATGTTGGAGGTTCTTTGGTATAGGACATATGGCATTAGAATATCCATACCACAATTTTTGAAGATCTTCATCTTGGTGTAAAAATGATCTACCAAAATACCTTACTACATATATTCTATTAAATATTCTATATTAGACTCTCTTGAATTTTGTATGGCATTAAGGTGGGGACACCTAAGATAGTTGTTATGGTTTCATCCACTATTTTGATCATATTTGTTCCTGCTTTAGATCTCACCCCCTCTTGGTAGTTGGTGTTTGTGATCTTTCCCTAGCTCTAGCAACAACTCCCATTTACTAGTTGTCTCGTCTAGCCAAGCATCATCATGTGACTCCCTTAGTTGGGGCATCACAGATGGATACCCATCCTCTCTCTCCTCAATTTGTGGATATGAAGAATGATGTATCTTAGAAAATTGTACATCAAGGTCCTCCTAATTCAATTTCTTAGTCCCAAACTTGGGCCAAGAGTGTGAAGGGCACACAATCTACTGAGAGGGGGTGTGAATCAGTAGATCAAATCTATTTAAACTTCTTAACTCAAATGCACATATAAAAAATGAAGCCTGAAACAAAGAAAAAAAACTAATGATCAAGGAACGACAGAAGCACACACATCTTCACAACTGAACACTAGATATATGTGGAAAAACAAAGATGGGGAAAACCATGGTGAGAATAGATTCTTGGATCTACTGTCCAAATCCAACCTCATATTGTAGAAATATACAAGTGAATTTTACACACTAAAGTAGGCACAAACCTACTAGAGATAATAATCCCCTAATGTTCTTGTAGGGACCAACCTACTAGAGACACCAATCCCCAATTAAACAATACAAGAGGTAGAACACTAGATAGTCCCACTAGAACACAATGATAAAGCTTGTGGATCTTCAATATAACCTAGCATGTGCCAGAGTTATAGCTGACACTCTTCCTCACTGCATATGATCTTCTAATATAGGAGCACACATTGAAATGAAATCCTCCCTTTTATCTTTACCACCTTCTCTTTAATTTACACCATCAACCAACTCTTCTTCACACAAGTGTAATTATAATTCATGTCATCACACATTGATACATACAATGCATCTAAACATTTGAAATATATACATGACATTACATTAATACTCTTCTATGTCAACTAGAGATCTACAAATAGCTAGAAGGACATAAGATGGACCTAAATCCAATTTACATGAAATGTGTAATAGGTCAATCCAAAAAAAAATCTTGCTACCAAAAGAACAAGATACCATGCACTAGCACAAGAACCTTAAGCAAGTCATATCTTAACACCACACACAAGATTTGAATTTTGTATGCTACTAGCCATTACCGCACACACCTTGAATTGCAACTAGTTTACATAAAGACACATAGAACCTTTTGTCACTTCAATCTTTTTACATGCTAAACGTATCCTCTAAAAACTTAGGAATATGATAGAACTAGTGTAGACATAATCTCCTTTGAAACCGCAGAGTGAATCTGAATTTCTAAAAGAAATGTTGACCATAATTGTATTTCTAGAGAAATCTCTTTGTCTAGAAAATATCCCAAAGTAGACATCTAGACCACCACTATCATAGAGAATAGATACAATCATGATATTGCAAGCATACAACAGTCATGCAAACACTCCTCAATAACTGATAGTGTATATTTCTTGATTTTGCATCTTGATAGTAAAATTACCAACACAGAACAAGCTGAACTTCTAACATCAATGAAATTACTAACAACCTTTAACATCAATGACATTACTGACAACCTTTGACATCAATGGCAACCTATGTTCAATAGGGTGTGAAAATTTCTAGGAAAAGGAATGGCATTGTCTAGGGTGGCAATTCTTTCTTGGATTTTATTTTTGTAGCTTATCTAGAGATTATTGATTCCATGTTGTTGCTATAACTTGCTTTTGAGTATTTGGTGTTTCTTATTTCTATATTTTTTGTTAGCTATTTTGTTGTTAGTTAGTTATTTTTCTATTGAAATAAGAAACACCAAATACTCAAAAGCAAGTTATAGCTCCAACATGGAATCAATAATCTCTAGATAAGCTACAAAAGGATACTCTAGAAAAATAAGAGATTATTCAGAAGGTAAGGGTAGCTTTGAAGCTTCTAACTAAAATGGAAAAAGGTTCACAAATTTATGTATGAGAAATTAATACTAGTGGGGATTGCAATGATAGAGATATCTAAGATCCTAAGGGTAATTCTATAGAGAGTATAGGATCCTATTATATAAAAATCCAAAGTATAATAGTACATAATCTCCCTAAGACTCATGAGAATGGAGGTACTTATAACATAGAAGCTTCATAGATTAGAAGTCATTCATTGGGAGTTCACTAAAGATTTGATTGGTAATGGAATAAAGAGTTGATTGGGAGTGGATGATCAATTCCAGGGAGAGGTGGATTAATCATAATAAAATAAACTCTTAATCAAAGTAAAATTTGGTGGAGAAATGGTTCAATGTAAAGAAATCACATGTCAAAAAATTAGGGTCAAATATATCAAGGGTCTAGGTCACACCTTTTGTTTGGGTTCATTTACTGGGCAACCCTAAGACTTAAGTTAGGTCACTTAGGTGACCTTATATTGTCTTGAGGAAACCCCAAATCAAAGGTATATACAAGGTATTTGGAGTTGCAGAAGTACTTGGAACCTAGTATAGGTGATGAAAAAGATGGGGAAGTCCACAAAGCAAGGGGAAAATATCATGAAGCTAGATAAAATTGAGAGGAAGTGTAATTCATGCCTCATGGTCATGAGCTAGACCCTCTAAATCATCATTAGACTTTCATGTTAACTAGTGAAATTTTGGACACTTAAATATTTTCCTCCTTAGGTGTGATGGTCTACATAATAGGTAGGTACCATTTCCAAATATTGGAAGTATGTGATTTGCACTTATTTGTACTTACCTTTGTCATTTTCCTACATTAGGACCTACAAAACGAGTCAATTAATCACTCAAAGTATGATAGTTTAAAAAGTAAAAATAAAAAATGATGAGAGGACTTCCCTTGCAAAGATACTATCTTGTTTTTCACCCCCATTTGTCTTCTATAGATTAGAAAACAAAGTTTGAAAATTTGACTTAATTGTGTATTGATAAATAATTACTTAAAAGTAAATGTGAAATAATGATGAGAGGGCATAATAGTGATGCATGGTTTGATGTTTACCTTTGTTACCTCAATGAGCTACAAGATCGATGAAAGGAAATATGAAAAAAATAATAACTTTATCCTACAAATACAAAAATGGAACAAAATAAAGATCACTTTTACATGCAATGGTGAAGAAGAAGGAAGAGGGAAAAAATAAAAAGAGGGAAAGTGATAAAAGGGACAAAAAACTAAATTAATGAGTAGCTAACATAAAGCACATAATGAGGAGATTAAGATCACTACCACTTCTCAAGCTTTTGTAGATCCCTAAGTGTGAGAATTGAGAAAAACCTTTTTCCAAACCTCAACTTTAACTTTTTCTCATGTCAATTGATAACATATATTGATCTTTAAAAATATTCAATTAGAATTGTAGACACCTATTTTTAATCATTTCTTAACATCACCTAGTACCATGTCACATCCTAGTCATAACCCATTCCCATTTCCTAGTCCCCTTTTGAATTCAACTTTCATTACCCATCCTTAATAAAATAATTATCTTCAAATATTATATTTTTCATTAAATACTTAAAAAATCCATTTTATTATCCATTTATATATGAGAAAATAAATATGATATAATTTTTCATAAAATCTCTAAATATCCACTCAAGATTCCTTTGTAACCCCCCTCATTATGCCATTTATATTTTTACCCTATGGACGCCTATTTGTCCAAAATAAATAAAAAATAGGAGATAGCTATCCTCATTGATTTGTAACCCCCATGATTATTCTTATCCAATGAATATTCCAAAAAAATTCTCAGTAGATATCAACCGTCCATTGATATTGAATCTCCTTTGTTCACATTCCTCTTTCCAACTCTATAAATTTACACCTCCATCCTTCATTTCTAGACTCTTGAATGATCACTTTGCAAGTATATGTTGTTGATTTGAGCACCTTCATTCCATCCAATAGCCCATCCAACTTATTAGAGGTTTGCATTTGGTAATAGTTTTCATATTTCTATTTTTCTTTTTCTTTCCTTGTTTGCTCTAAGGTGTTTATCAAATTGGAATAGATGTAATGAAACAAATTGCACAATAGAAGAAAATGATATGAAATATGTTGCTAATACTTAATAATAACCGAGAATAACAAGCTACTTCAAGGCCTGACAAACCTCCAAATATCTCCAATGAGAACACAATTCACAATATGATGATGAAATAAGATTCACATCCTCCTATATATACCTATTTATGCATAGGATATCACCTAGGCTGACTTAGATAATCCTATATAAGCCATAGTCTAGCCTAACTAAATAATAATATAATAATGATAACATGAATTAATTAGGAGTTAAGATAGCCACAAGCTAACTATTCATAACCCTATGTACTCTAATATTAAGGACATAGCAATAGGATTCTTAAGTTTAGTTTATTTTCCTATTTTGATTTTGAATCTAGGATATTCATTTTGGCATGTCAAGTGGGACATACAAAACCAAATTAAAAATAAAAATAAGAAATGTAAATAAACTTAAGAATCCTATTCCAAATCGAGAAATGTACCTCAAATAGAGCAAACAAGAAATGCAAAAGCAAAAAATAAAAAATAAAAATAATACCAAATGCAAACCTATAATAAGTTGGATGGGCTCTTGGATTGAATGTAGGTGCTCAAATCAACAACACGTATACATGTAAAGTGATAATTCAAGAGTGTATCCAACTTATTAGAGGTTTGTATTTGGTATTATTTTTCATAGTTGTATTTTTCTTTTGCATTCATTGGTTGCTTTTTCTAAGGTATTTCTTGATTTGGAATAGGATTCTTAAGTTTTTTTTTTTTTCCTAGTTTAACTCTGAACATGAGGATATACATTGTAGCACACCTAGTGGGACCTTGTAAAAAATGCTCTAACAATGTAACTTTGTCTATGTGAATGTAGTTTAAATGGATTTTCCTATGAATGCAATGTAACTATTATTTTGGTTTCTTTTGTATTTTCTTGGCTAAATCTAATATACATAAAGTAAAAAAATAGTGTAACTAATTTGAAATTGAAATTGTTGGAATTAAGAAACTTCTAATCTAACCAAGAAATGCAAGAAAACATTACTTCATGGGAAAGAAATATTTTCTAATTAATACAAATATTTTCCAAAAGAGATATGTAAAATATAACCTATAATAAAAATGAAGCTTTCAAGAAGCTTTTGATGTTGCTTATGTTAGCTTGTATCCTCAAAAGGTCCAATTTCCTTCTTCCTTTGTAATAGTGGGATCATCTTCCTTAATGATAGAGGGAAATTAGGGATACTATAATTTTTTTATAGATTATCTAGAAGGTAAGGGAAGATTTGAAGCTTCTTATTAAATTGGAAAAGGCTCATAGAGTCTTGCATGAGCATGTAAATGCTAGTGGGGATTGTAGCAATAAAGATACCCAAGATCTCAAGTGTGATTCATAGAGATAATGAGAGCATATTATAGAAAAAGATAAATTGTAGTAATACACAACCTCCCTAAAAGTCACTAGAAGGTAGGTATCATATAGTAAATAAGCTTCATAGATGGGGGATTGATTGAGAGTGGATTGAAGAGTTTATTGGGGGTGCAAGATTAGTTGAGGGGAGAGGTGAATTAGTTAGATTTGAATAAAATATTCACCGTGAAAAAAATTGGTGGAGAAACAACTAGAATTGAAGAAATATTTCATCTTCAAAAATGATAGGATTACCCTTCTCAAGGGTCTAGGTAACCCCTTTTTCCAAGGTTAACTGCCTAGGTAAACCTACAACTTAAGTCAAGTCACTTGGATGATTCTCTTATGTCTCAAGAAACCCTCTAATTAAAGGTCTACAAAACATCTTTGCAGTTTCACAAGTACTTGGAACCTAGTACTGTAAACATTGAATAAGATAGACAAGTAGGCCAAGAATCAAGGGGAAATTATTATGAAGCTAGATGAAGTTGAGAAGAACTATAATTCATTTCTTATGGTTCATAAGTTAGACCCACCAAATCATCATCGAACTGTCATGTTAGCTCATACAATTTTGGGCACTTATTTAAGCACTATCAAATTAAGAAGTGGCTTTCTAGCGTAGAGTGATAAAGTTATGTTGGAAAGATTGCATTGTTTTATTGAGAAGCACTTGAATGTGGTTATTATCTAGTGCAATGCGAGTCTAATGTTTCAAATTGAGAACTTGGAAATCAAAATGAAATTGTTAAGGATTTTTTGCTTCTTGTCTTGAGGGAATTTGATGCTTTTGATGTGCACATAGATGTTTCCTAATACAAATGTAAATTTGTAGAGGCTTTTTCTCTAGAAAGATATACCTAAGGAATAGTAAAATTTTCTTGCATAGATTATTATATGTGGTGGTTTGTGTGAATTTCCTATTGAAGATGTAGTTTTTGTGAGCTGACTAGAAATACATAGATGTTGCTCTTGTTGTCATTTGAAGAGTAGGGAAGGAATCCACTATACTATAGAGCATAGTGTGAATAAATGTAAAATTCATTACGTCGTTGACAATAGAGAATGTATTGTTACAACCAACCTAGGATTGGCTTGGTGGTGTTGGTGGACCAAGTGAATATTTGGATCTTGTAGCCTTCATTATGTGTGCATATGACAAGGGAAAAAGATTTTAAAAACTTCTCCCTAGATTTTTTCATATCTATAGAAGAAAGCATTTAAGGAAAATATTATGTATCATAAAGAGTTCAATGTAGCTCCTGCAAGAAACACACGGTTATATCCTTAGCTATAGTGAATCTATTGAGGACTAGGTCAATGAAATGCAACTTTGTGTGTGAAATGTAGGTCTTGTAACCACCACTTTTGACATCAAAGTGATTTGGTACTTGGGTATAACTAATTGATTCATATTATAGATGTCAGAAAAAATGTCTTTCCTTGGGAGATACATAGCTTTGCATCTTCTTTGCATCTTCTTTCTCCATGTGTTGGTGTAAAGAAAGATAAGAATGCTAGGATGCTTGGATCCTAAATAAATGTGTTTGATAATAGGTAACTGAGATCAAGAATTTACACTTCAATATTAATCATCTAATATATTTCTAAGATCAAAGGATAACTTTTCATGTAGGAAAAGTTATAGCTAAGCTAACAAAAATAGGTTTATTCCAATGAAAATGTTGAGCTAAGGAAGCATTGTTATATAATGCCATGGCTACAGCAAAGTAGGGACATGAAAAATGCATGAAGAATATTGTCTTATATTCATTGATGTTGCATGTGTACAATGTATAAATAGAGGTTACGTTGAGAAGCAAGATCATGTGATCAAGTAGTGAGAGAATGAATACACCCAATTTACTAGATTGTCTTAGAGAAATACAACCCATTATAATTGTGGTTCTATAAGTCTACATATGTAAATCTACAATAGATTGTATTTGTAGTGTGAGTTAAAAATCTTCTTAAAAAACTATGTAAAAAAGTTTTACTTATATAATTGTTAGATTTTTTTATTTTATTTTTGTCATTGTTGGTCAATAGTTGTTGAGGAAGTCTTAAAGATTTTCAATTCTCCAATTTTAAAGTTTTCTTAGGAATCTTAGTCTTTTTCTTCAATTAAAGTCACTTGCAAGGGGTTTAGGCATCCATGAATGAAAATGAAAAGAAAAATTGAACTTTTAATTTTTTCTAAATCCCCATGCCAAGGAAGGGAAAGCTTGAGTTTTTCCTCCTATTGATTGTCTTGAAGTTTTGACCCACGTTGCATGAGTTTCTAGGATTTTGTTTTGCTAGATTTGAAGGAGTCTTCCTCCATTTTGGCGTGGATACACAACTGGTTTGGAAGGGCACGTTGCAGAGTAAACAGAGAGATACATGGCATGTTGCATGACGTTAGAAGATTTTCGGGAGCTTGAAGAAGGGTTTCCACGTGCCCAAATGTAAGGTACAACTTCTACGTGGTTTTCTATATGCTTTTGTAAAACTATGGAAAATGATAGGATTCTAAGCTCTGTTAACTCTAGCACCTTCGTCAAAATCTATGTAATCCTTCCATGAAACCCCCCTATTAGAAAGGGAAGCACAACCAAGGTCAGCATGAACATTTTATGATCATATAATGAATAAGGTACAGTGTCTCACGATGACAGTGAAGACACAATATCTCCACAGGACAGTCACAATCATAGAGTTCATGAGAAGGAATCAGTGAGAAGCAAATATCATAACAATATATCTAGGGTGAGATGAATATGTGGCAGTACTAATGAAGCATTCACAAGTTAGACATCATGAATCTCATCACTGCATTTCAATGACAGACTCTATACAGAATCTTATTAAGTGTAGGAAAGTCATCATGAAGTCCTCACAAATACACGGTTTAAAGACAAAAATTAAATCCAATAAAATGATTGCCTACGAGTCATGACAGCTCACAAAATGAACATGATAATACTGTTCACTGTAAAGGAAGATAATGCCAGTTAAGTAAAATGTTGTGGAAGACAGTTGGCATGTGAAGAGGAAAAGACAGCATTAATAATGTATGGCATATATTCTCTCTGATAATTGAAAGGTAAAGGAGGATAGGTGAAGTGGTTGCTAGGTGAGTCTAGAAGTAGTAAGAAGGTTTGGTGAATAAAGTCCATGAATCACAGCTAGACTCTAATTATCTATGAATGAGCATATGACAGAATGTTGGATGCAATGAATAAAGGACAGTCAACAGTCATCCATATGACAACCCATGAAATACTAGAAAAGATAATCTATCAAGAGGACAACTTACAAGTGAACAAGAGGGTTTTCGACAATGATGCACAACCAAGGGATAAAGAAGAAATCCAATGCTAAAGAACAACTTAGAGGGAAAATTCAAATAGCAGGACAGTTCCTTATGATAGTCATTAGTATGACAGTCAGTAAAGACAAGAAGATGAGACTGTCACAGCCATTTCAAAGAAGATAAACCTTGTTAAATGATAAGTGGCAGTCCTTTGTGCTCTGTTGAAAGAATTTAAAGGACACTTCAAAGAAAATTTCAGAGAAAAGAAAAACATAAGGCAGTGAGGAGTTCTTCAAACAAGTTTAGACAGGTATATCCATGTATTGCTAGCTTTATCATGGGTTATATAATAGATTCTTGATCCCATTGAGTCTTGAAGCCATGATAGCCTGTATATGCACGAGAAAAATGATTTTGAGTATTATAAGAGCAGGTGGTGGTCTTAAGATGTGCATGACAGTGTTTATTGTTGAAGAGGACAGTCAATGATTGTGTCTCTAGGAGCTTATCAACAGTGACAAGGTTTCATAATAGTACAGTCATGAAACAACGAAAGGCAATAGAAGATAGTGATCCCTAAGTGTAAGATAGGTCTGTAAACCTTTTTTGTTGCCAGAATTTGGAATACAGAGGTGTTGACTGTTGAAGGACGCACTAGGACAACTTGGTGTGAAATAGTAACCAATATGACAGAGAAAGACAACATGACCTGTAGATGCCATGAACGACAGTTCATGAGGGGGCACTATACAAGAGAGTCACTATGTGACAGTGGGTATCAAGCTGTAAGTGACAAAATCAAGCAATGAATAACAGTTCATGACAATAGAGGCAGCTGACAATCTCCTTCAAGGTAATTGTAAAGGGCAGTTACCAAACAACTATCATACAAGGTAGCCACAAAGGCACTATCATGGCAATGGTGATAGCAAAGAAAGGTATAGTCAGGAAGGTATACTCTATCCAATGGGCAGGCCTGTCATAACAGTGTTGACTAGGTAAGGATATGACAGTGGTATATCATTGATTCTAAGTGAGAATAGTGGGGCAAACAGAGAACAGAGGTGCAAAAAAGTCTATAGGTCCTATATGCCCAAAATAAGAAATGGCAATCTTTGGAGAGAATCTTCAAGACGGTGCATTTGTGAATGAAAATGTAATAGAAGCAGGTGACAATTTAGAAAAACTTGATTCTACAGCCTCCAAGGAGTCCTTATCACGTCAAAATCACATTTCGTATCATCTTGCAGATGAGGTTATGGTATTTGGTATGAGATGGAGCATTTTTTAACAGCTGGAAACCATCATTTATTCATGCAAGAGGTGGTAACATTAGTTTGAAATGTGTAAGGAGAATTTGCATACCTCTCAGTTGAATAAGTCAAAGACCATGTTCTACGCCTGGTTGGAGCATCCTAAGGAGTCAAACAAGGAGCTTGTTTCCCAAGCGCCCAAGGAAGTTGAGTAACCAAGTCAAGGCAAGAATCTTCATTCATTGCAAGACACATATCCTATATTTTTTTTATTCTTGTTAGAAGTGCAAGTGTACGCCTAGTAAAGTTAAAAAGAATTGTATATGAGGGAGAACTTCATTGTAAGTTATGATTAGGATCTCTCAAACATTGCAAGCTCAGTTTTTGCTGAGAGAAGTACTGTATAGACTTGTTATCTGTTGTAAAAATGCCTTTTGATTAATAAAAGAGCCAATATTTTTCCTATTCTAAGTTGTTTTTTGGTGCATGTTATGAAGTGATTGAATATGTTTTGTGATAGACTATTTATCCTTGATTTATGTCTTAATTTCTTGCTTTTTATGCGGTAAAATATTAGTTTATAGGTCATAGTCTATGTCATTTTATTAAAATATTAGTTTATAGGTCATAATCTATGTCATTTTATTAAGTTTCATGTTAGAATTCAATTGCGAATGTTGTTTTTTTTTTAGAATTATCATAAATTTGATTATTTTTTTTCTATAAAACACCGATGCAAATATGTCAAAACCTGAATTGTGCATAGTCTATTAGTCTTTCTAAATCATATTGTGCAAACTAAAGCAGATACAAGTCACTAAACATCTAGTGTATCACCCCTTTTAGGCTTTAAAGTTCAGTTTTATGTTGTTTTCTGCTCCTTGTCTTCGTGAAACAACAGTATGATAGTTTAGTTTAGGTGATAACCAAGGGAACTAGCCCTCTCTAGAGACTCACTCCAATCTACAAGCAACCCATAATCTTGGAGTGTTTCCATGATACTATCAACTAAAGAGAGAGTCAACCCCTCACTCTCTCTAGGGTGCACTTGGTATTGATAGCAATAACGACCATCAACTAGGTCTACAAATAGAAGGTTAACAAATATTATGTTCATATGGTCCACTTTAAAGTTGGACATGAATGGGTGACAAATGTTAAACCTGTATGGTGCTAAGTGGATGACTAACTCATGTGGCTATATGTGTCACACATGTCTAAAGCACATGATGCCAAAATAACATGTTATATCATACACATGTACACCCATGTTTTGACTGCATGTATTCTAGAGTAGTGCTATAGGATCAAACCATTTTGTTGTCAAAGCTTTATATATTGATCCTTGAAGTTGTGTGGTGTGATTGATGAACACACATAGTTTTCTTGCACAAAATTACAGAGAGTTGTTAAAAAAATTGCTTGTGTAATTGTATACAAAGTCATTTTACCATAATCTTGTTCATGTCCAAAGCATATTGGCACTATGTTGAGCATGGAAGGGAAGGTTACAACATAAAATGACCTTATGCCTAATCATTATGTAGGAGAAAAAATTGTGTGGAAATACACATGGATCAAATATGACATTCTAAAAGTTGTCAAACCTCTAATATATAGACTCCACAAACATCTAGTTAGAAACAAATTTAGCCACTTGTTTTGTTAAACATTTACGATGTTTAATCAATAGTTGCATATCTCAATGAAACATGTTTCATTTGTAGATTCAATATATAAATGATTAGTTAGTTCTTCTATATATGAATGAAATGCCATAAAAATTGAAAACAATTATTCTTATGCTCAATTATTTTTATTTGCTCATATTAATATATAGAAGAATGTGCAACTATTCTCCAACAAAATACTTGCTTGTAAAAAAGAGTTGCATTGTTTCTAAAATTTGATAGAACGATTTATATTCTACTACAAACTTTTAAAAAAAAAATTCTTATATAAGATTGTCAAAACATCTTTTATATTTTTGCATTAACATAATTTAATAATATAAATTGATGATACAATTGAAAAATAATTATTTTAACAAAATATTTATATAAAATTAAAAGTACAATTACAACAATTACCATAATAAATTCCAAAATTTTGAATATGGTCATGTAAATTTTTACTTGTATGAGGCTTAGGGAAAACATAGTCTCTCTAACTAAAGATTTATTTTAGATGATGTCACTGCATAACCACAGATTGTTTTTAGATTATGATGTCACGAC
This sequence comes from Sequoia sempervirens, assembly GCA_007258455.2. Lineage (NCBI taxonomy): Eukaryota > Viridiplantae > Streptophyta > Pinopsida > Cupressales > Cupressaceae > Sequoia > Sequoia sempervirens. Next base: position 208,817,893 of record VDFB02075321.1, on the reverse strand, counting down.
AAAAGCAAAATGAGATCTACTTGGTGGGAGAATGCTATCATAAAACATCATTGTGTTGATTCACATATAATAATTTTGTAAGAGAAAAATTTAAAAGAGCTAAAAACATTCTCCAATAAAAATCTCAAAATGTAATAAAAATTGTGTAATATAATCTCATAATTAGTAGTACCTTTTCTTTTCAAAATTTTGAAAAACCATCATACTTAATTTATTACTAAACAAAATTTACATACAATTATTTTCAAGATATAAATTAAATATATAATAAATAAAATTTTAGTTTTACTTTAAAATATATAATATTTGATTGTGAAATAAAAGTGTATGATAATATTTCACCATAATAATTTAAGTGTTAAGCATCAACATATAAAAAATAAAAATATATTGATTATTATCTACTTTTTCAAATATATAATATTTTTTAATATTTATTTTTATTGAAAATATTTTATATTTATATATTTGTATTTATATATATATAATTTAAATATAAGAGTTATTGAAAGGTTGTCGTTCAATTGATTGGACACAATTGGTGAGGGTGATGGTATGTTCTTTGATTGTGTTATCCATCAAGATTCAAACTCCCAGATGTATGATATATAAAGGAAGAGGTTGTGATTGCACCTCAAGCGACTTTGGTAGAATGAATATTGAGTGACTTTGGTAGAATGAATATCCCTTAGCCCTTATCTCTTAGCCAAATAGATATTAGCATAGACTTGTACTCTCGTATCAAGATTTAGTAGAATGGATACCTCTCAATCTTTGGCTCTCAGCCAAAAAGGTTTCGGCATAAACTTGTGCTCTTGTATTGAGATTTGGTAGAATGGATACTTCTTAGTCCTTGACTCAGCCAAAAATGTATAAGCATAGACTTGTGCTCTAGTATTGAGAAGAGGTATCAACATAGACTTCTGTTCTCGTATTGAGAAGAGGCATCGACATAGATTTGTGCTCCTTGACTCTCAGCCAAAAAGGTATCAACATAGCCCTATGTTCTTGTATTGAGATTTGGTACAATAGAAACCCCTCAATTCTTGACTCTCAGTCAAAAAATATCATTATCAACTTATACTCTCATATGAAAAAGATGTATTAATATAGACTTATGCTCCCATATTGAATAATAAAACAATCTTATAAATAATATAAAATCCTAAAAGAATAAAACGCAAAATATATTTTATTTTGATAATAAAGGGATTCATTTAGAAAATACCTACTACAAATTAGCAGTTGATAAGAGTAGTCTTCAACCACCACAATAACAAATACCAAGAGTAGGAAGTAGCGAAAATATAAAGTATGAACAGAAAGAAAATAAGTTCAATTTTTTTTCCCAAACTTGGGGTTATTTTTTCTCTGGGATTACCTAACCGTAGAATTTGGGACAAGAGAATCTACAACTTTTGCACTATCTTTTGAAAAGATCTTTAAATTCGTGCGTACGGGTAATGCTTTTAGGCTTGAGCTTGGCCAGTAGAAAGCTAAAAACATTTAAAAAGTCATAGAAATGAAGTTCCCCTCCACTCCAGAGAATAGTCAAAAATGACAGACAAAATGGTCTATACTTTTTATCTCCCATCATTGTGTGTGTCATCATGGCTTTTAACTTTTTTCCAAAGGTCAAAAAGTTTAATGGCTATTTGTCAAACGGCTTACAAATCTAGGAACTTCCATGACTAGCAGATTTTTTATGTTTATCTAGATAGAGATAAATAATATAATATGTTTATTTTATAATTTTTAATAGTTATTTAATAAAATAATAATTGCTTACAATCAAACAAAACAAAGGCCTTTCAATTCAAAATCAACTCTATTTAAATTAACTAATTAGTTTGGATGTAAACCAATGGATGGTAGTATGGTTTGAATATTTATGGATAGGAGTATAAGTCATATAAATGAAAAAATAGTATATAAGAATGTTGTAATGTTTTTTGATGTAAATAAATGGATTATATAGTTATTAGTATTTATGTATTTTTGAATAAGTATATTATAACATGGTGAGAGAGTTTAGAGTGGTGGGATCTTGTATGTCAAAGTCAGTTGGGATTGAATCTTGCCTAAGCGTGCCATCAGAAGAGATCTTGTATGTCAAAGTCACTTGGGTATTGAACCTTGTCTAAGCGTGCCTTCATAAGAGATCTTGTATGTAAAAGTCATTTGGGGATTGAACCTTGTCTAAGCGTGCCTTTGGAAGAGATCTTGTATGACAAAGTCATTTGAAGATTGAACCTTGTCTACGTGTGCCTTATGAAGTTTATGACTTCATGAATGATGTAATTGAGAAACACACTATCATCTTCGTCAATTATATTTAACCAATTGAATGACAACCCTTTGAAAAAATGTTGTAATGAAAAAACTTCAATTGCTTAATTAGCATAAATAGAAGACTAAGTTTGGAAGTCACTAGCAAGATCCTCATGGGGGTCAGGTCATTATTTCCATTAGCGTGGTTGACTAGAAAACATAAAGGAACTTTGACGACACAAACCCATGTCTACTAAATGCAGAGCAGAAAAAGTAAAACTTTGGATTCCTCACCCATGGCTATTATATTAAATTTACTTGCGCATTAGCTCTTGTGGGTGTGGTTTGTTGTGTAAGAGGCAGAGAGAGAGAGGGAGGGAGAATGAGAGAAACAGGTAGCAAATCCAGTAGCATGTCCCCATGTGCAGCCTGTAAGCTTCTCAGGAGGAGGTGTGCTAAAGACTGTGTCTTTGCACCATATTTTCCCTCTGATGAGCCTCAGAAGTTTGCCAATGTTCACAAGGTTTTTGGAGCCAGCAACGTTAACAAAATGCTTCAGGTTAGCTTCATCAGTAAGAGTTTTTACAGATTTATTTGCAGAATGATCGTGTAATGTTCATTATGGTCTGAAAGCTTCTCCAATGATCCATGGAGAAGGATGGTTGGAAGCCATGTTGAGTCTAGGTTTTAGGTTTTGGGTCGCGTCTTTTATTACAATTTTTGATCTATCATCAGAATGATCGATATTATGTAATGATGTTTCTAGATTTAAATTAATTATCTTTGTCAAGAGCTAAGATGGGTAGAATTCCAAAAAAAACTTGCTGAATTCTTCTACCCAAAACTTGGTGAATTCTAAAGGGGAAACACTCTTGTAGTTATGTTTCTTAATAGTTATCTGCTTTCGTCAGAGACTTCTGGCTTTTCCATAGAAATTGGACAGAATTGCACTATATACTTATGGAAATGAAGAAAGGCAAAGTCTTTTATGAATATTCCATCATCTATCTGAGCTTAGTCTTTAGGGTGGCTTGTCTGACTCTTGATGATCCATCTGAGCTTAGTCTTTAGCGTGGCTTGTCTGACTCTTGATGATCCATCTGCTTAAGTGCAGGGTGTATATTATCATTTATGAAATAGTTTTATATGTTATTACAGAAATAATCCACAGATTAATAGGTTTAATGAAATAATTCTCAGAAGTCAGGAAAATCAGGTCAATTAAAAACATAAAATTCCACAGTTCATAATGTTAGCATGAAGATTTTTAGATTAGATTATTTAAGTTTTTTTTTATTGATGTTTTGGATCACACTCCATGATTTTATTTTCTTTTTTTGCTTGCTTATCCTAATAATAGATTGTAGAGCATTTCGATCAGATCACGTCATGATCCGTTTCTCTTTTTCACTTGCTCATCCTGATGACAACTTTTGCTTGCTCATCCTGATAATGGATCATAGAGCGTTTCGATTCAGATCACATGTCATGATCCATTTCTCTTTATTCACTTGCTCATCCTGATAGCTTTTGCTTGCTCATCCTGGTAATGGATCATAGAGTTTTTTGATTCAGATCACACGTCACGATCTGTTTCTCTTTTTTTACTTGCTCACCTTGATAATAAATCTGAAACGTTGACAAAGAAAAAAACTTACATAATCTAATTCAGAAATACTCAAGTGAAAACTAAGTCAAATTTAGAAAGAAGCAAAGAGGCAAGAGTAGGGTATGGATCCTAATGAATTGAAGTCTGATGAATTGATGTTATGATTGCAGGATCTTCCACTGGAGCAGAGAGGGGATGCAGTGAGCAGCATGGTGTATGAAGCAAATGCCAGAGTGAGAGATCCCATATATGGGTGTGTGGGGGCCATCTCATCTCTTCAACAGCAAGTGGCAATCTTGAAGTCCCAATTAGCTGTTGCCCAGGCAGAGATTGTTCAACTGAGAGTGAGGCAGAACTCTCTGTCTCATCTAGTAATGAATGGGATGATGCTTAATGGAGGTGCCACTGCTACTGCCACCACCACCACCACCACTGGAATTGCTTCTTCCTCTCCAGACAATATCAGTCACAGTGGGTGAGGACTATTCTTAGAAAGGTGCATGAACGACAGAGCCTCCGCCGCCCATTGATTTGGGCATAAACGTATCCAATCTGGCAGTAAGAGTGAGTGATCATATCTATCATCTCTATTCTGGTCGATCTTGTCTCTCAGATGTCTTGTCATAACATGGGTAGTTGTATATACCAACAACTAAGATTTAACATTGTGCTGTTCATATACCTATGCTCACAAGATTTCTAGATATCTTAGCACCACTATTATTACATTTTTTGGATTAAATTAGATAGAATATCTTCTTGTGCAAGCTACAGTGTCAAATTTGTTTGTCTCTTTTCTACACGCACGTTCTGACTCTGATATTTTCTTAGTAAGATCTGTAAAAAGGACAATAAGATCTCTATCAGATATGGTTCATACGTCAAATACATGTGGACTCCTCTTAAATTAAGTATGTTGATAAACTGGAATTTTTTTGGGAAGAAATCCTACCATAATCTATAACAAATCATGGAATGGCTTAATGCTTTCAATTCTTTTTCATTCTTTTTACACTGAAATTATTATATTCTTAGTCTGATCAAGACATTAAGTCTTGAATATCAGTGGCTCCACATATTTGTGATAAATACCCATATCAGTATATGGTAGTCTTATGATTCACTACAGTCAATTGAACCCGGACAACATTATTAATTCATGGGTAATGAATAATGGCAATAATTTCTACGCATCTTATGTTTTTTAATTCAAGTCATTCATATTTTTATTAATATTCACACAAATGGTTACAGTGAAAAAGGTGGCTGCCAATTATGCCAAACCTATGGTAATCATAAAAGCATTACTTACTATAATTTGTTCTCTTCACCATTAAAATCTAAGTGCACCCAAGTAATTTAAAATCTAAGTGCACCCAAAACTTCTACATGCAGGTGTAATACTTGTGGCGGTGGACAATCGTTATGATAGACATGGGTGTAGCATGTATGCAAACATGGTGTACAATCATTATAGTAGACATGGGTGTAACATGCACTCAAACATATCTATGTAGTTTTCAAAAACACTATTTAATCATGTAGAATTGATAGATCCCATAAGCATTAAAGATTTTAACTGTTAGATTATTCAAATTTCTACTCATTATTTATCTTAATTAAAATTAAACTAAAAGTAAAGTATAAGGTTTTGTGATTTGCAAGTTATTAGATTAAACAAATTAGAGGGATAGTGTAAGATGGGTGATTGATAGAGGTTAAACACATTAAAAAGGTTTGTGGACTATTGATTATGTTCTATCTAATGGAATAAATGTAAATGGTGGTCCTTAGATGGTTAAATCGAAATATGATGGGCCCTTCTCATGGTTACATTATCATCAATGCAAGTTGTTGGATCCACTATCAAATCATTAAATTAAAGAAATTGTATATTCCTAATAAAATTGTCTTAGAGGTGTCAGAGAACCTCCATGCCAATGGTCAAAGAAAAGTTTGAAGGGACCTATACGCCTAATGAACCAAAGTATAAAGATTAAGAAATGAAACCTAATATGAAAATGTAAAAATAAAGGCCTCAAGCCCACACATTGGTGCTCATTTGGAGCATGACAAAGGATTGTCAAAGATATTATGTTTATAGACCATTCATTTCATTGTTAGGGCATCTAATCTAACAACTCATAATCCATCAAGTTTTGAAGAACGAAAGAAAAATATTATGCATGTAAATTATGAATAAAGAAGATATTTTCCAAGGGAATATAACAAGGAGACAATATGTAACCATGTATTGAAAGTAGAATAATCCTAATCAAATCATGCACTTGAATACATTTAAAAAATCAAGAAGAAAAATAAACACACAAGTAAGCCACATGAAGTGTTAAAGAGTTCATGATAGTTAAGAAAAAGTCAACTAAAATAGGAATTAGAGCACACTAGAGATGGAAAGTTTGAATGATTTCACATGTCTTTTCTTTAGTTTAATCACTTTTACATTGATTTAAAGACATGATTTTTTTGTTATAAATAAGAGCACTCAACTCATTAAAAATGGATTTGAAGTCCTATACTTTTCAATATTGTCTCAATTAAGTTAACTTTTTAAGTATTTTATTCTTCCAAGACAAGTGTTAATAAGTGCAAATGATAATGCTATGTCATTTGATGTGCCTTTGTAATGATGATTATCAATTATTCATTCCCTCTTGATCCCTTTAAATGTCCTAGGATTCTTATCTTTTTATACAACACACTAGGGAATACATCTAAGTATTTTATGCTTAGGTTAATGAGTAATGAATTGTTAGGATTTTATTGGTTGAGCCCAAGATTATATTTGATTTTAGAAAGTTGAGGGTCAAGTCCATAGCTATAGTCCTCAAACAAGTTTAGGGTTGCGACTATAGCATAAACCTAGAACAAGAGAAGGGAAATATGAAGAATATATCTAGATTATTGGGATGTGTGAAGTCAAGGTTAGTCAAGGCTCAATTAATATACCAATTTTCACATCTAGAGATATGACATTTACACACTAGACCATTACACTAAGAATAAAAAGTCAAAGTGAGTCCAAAACAAATGGGAAGAAGTGTTAGGGATGCACTTTTTACCCTTATATTTCCTCCCTCTTTGAGTAACTCATGAACTACTATGAAATTGACATATCAAAGTAAACAAGAAATCACCATGAAAATAAATTACAACCACATTTTAAAAGGATATAGGTATGTATGATTATCTACATGTACTTCTAATCATAGCTCCTTGATATCAACAAGCACAAAATTTAATGAGTATCATCTAATAAAAATCTAAAATAGGCATGAACAGATACTTAACAACATCAAGAAATAATGCCTTAAAGTAAAGATGCTTGTGAGAACATTATAGATTAGTAGTGACCAAGCCTAGACTTTGATCACTACCAAGCCATAATACTAGCGTGTTATAACACACTTGCATTATATGTTATTTCAACCAAAACGTGTTTTTGGCCACTTTTTGGCCACTCCATCTTTGTGCACATGCCCCCAAGTACACTCAATACCAACACCATGCATAGAGTACAATAATGGGAGGTCCTACAAGTGATGTGTCTCAAAACATATATGATTGTTAGGAAAGGTGTCTCAACCTTGCATCTTAGTCTTAATAGAAAAAAAATTGTGTAATTATTATTTTTTGGATTAAACTGCATGCATTTTGTTTGCACCAATGTTTCAGATCACACTCTGTGATCCATCATCAGGATGGGAAGGAGTTTTTTTTATTCAAGGGGTAAACGCTTTTGAATCGGGGCTATGAACTAGAATACAACCATTCAACAATACCACCCCAACGAGGTTTAAACCTTGGTGGAAAGAACAACAATGCCACCTTTAAACCATCACACCATGCCAATATTGGTAGGATGGGAAAGAGTTGAAGGAGAAAAAAATGATCCATTTTTTTCTCCTTAAGCTCTTTCTCATCTTGATGATGGAAAATAGAGTGTGATCAGAAATGTTGATGCAAACAAATCACATGTAATTTAATCTAGAAAAAATCACACTTACATCAACATGGACTATGGAAATATAATTTCTTTGAAAAAATTGGGCTACAAAACACAAAATAATAATTTTCAAGGCTTTAGAGGTTGATTTGGCCCAAAAAATGCCAAAATGAGACTTAACGAGAGAAAGTATATTACATTGACATAGATTTCTTTGAGATACCTAATTTAAAAATAATGGGATCAATTATCTCCTCAAATCAAAATGTATGGCCTTTGAAAGTTCGAGCTCGTACATTAGAAATGTAAGAGCATCTATGTCACATAAGAGAGTTGTAAGAGGGAGTTACATTTGTTAACCAAATTTTAACACATGCTATGACATGCCAAAAGACATATTTTAATGGAAATAAATGAGCCAAAATGGGGCACCCAAGTTGGTGAGTGGATTATGGTGAGTTTGTGATAAGAGTAAGGAATACGATATTTTTAGCTTGTGGACTCATCTTGGGATTTGGATGTTGGATCTTGACTACAGATTCAGGCACCATATTTTAATTGATTTTAGCTCATGGTTTCCTAATTACCATTTGATGGTTTCATATATTGCTTCTCCTATTTATTAGGTGCTTGAGATGTATGTTATATATGTTGGCAATAGGTGTTGTCATTTATGTCAACCTATTATGGGTTGTCATTGATGTTAGATGAGTATGATGAAGTCTGTATATATTCCAAAGATAGTGCAAGTGTAGAGATATAGTCAACAATACAATTAGACATGTATGAATGATGATCTTATTGGTCTCTATGAGTGATGTGGTGGTCGGTACACTTGTTCCAATATGTTCCTTGCATTTATATGATGATATCATTCCTAATTGGTGTACCACACATTGAGATAAGTTGTACAAGATTGGAAAAGGTATTAACAGTGTATTCACTATAACAGAGTCATGAAGTTTTGGTCCACATCCTTTTGTAGTCAAGAGATAAGTCGGTTGTGTTGTGAAGGTATTATATCCAATAAATCAAGTCTTTACACCTTTCGTAGAAAGAGTTAGAGCTAACAGTGCTTCAGTCTATGCAATATAATGTTAAAGGCTTGTTGGAATACTCTGCATTCCTTTGGTAAGACCGATGTGACCATGCGAACTTGGGAATATGCTCACATAGGGGTATGAGTTATTCCTTGCAATTCTCAGGTGTTTTGGTGGTCCACAAGATCAGTTTTCAAATAACAGTTTGCTACAACTTGTGTAGAATGCTCTGTTCCTGTACACTCAATGGGTTTCTCCTCTTGGGCCAACATTTTATGATTAGATACTTAAGGAAAAGGTTGAATGAATATTGTGCATGATCTACAATGCCTACATCTCGGTCCACGTGATGATTTTGGTACCTCCCCAACTGTGTGAAGTCAAACAAGGAGAGTGTTGATGGTATTAATACTATTTGGGTTGACATGAGTTGTTTCATTCTCTGCAGTTAATCTTTTTTAATTAATTTTTTCTTGAAGAATGTGTTGTGATGCATTTGGGCCCCGACATAGGGTATGATGACCCACAACTAAATATCTTTTAATTTGGATGTGTTTTGGAGCCGACCCATACAATATCAATTGTTTCATCCAACGATCATCTTGGAGCCGACTTAATTTGTGTTTTGTGCTATTGCGGAGGATATATATAGAAGATAAAATTCTTTTGTAAAGGTGGTTATTTAGAGTGATTTGAGATAGAGTAGAATGAAAGAGATGAAGTGTCTGAAATCAGCATGAAGGGAAAATTGTGTGAAATAGTGATTGCAACTTCAACATATATGTTAGATACTTCCTCAAAGCAAATCATAATCAATTTTCTCATTTTATTCTTCATGTATCCTTCTCTGAGATAATGAGTCTCATCAAGTCATTTTGTATCCTTCTCTAAGTTGTATACCTTAGTCTGTAAGTCCATAGGCAATGAGCCTTAAACATTGTAATTCTTGTTAGCAGTGAGCTACATATATTGTGAGTTAATCCTCACCATGGTTTCTCCCTCATTGGCTTTTCCACATAAAAATCCTAGCGTCTTCATGTGATGCATGTTTTCTTTTCTATTCTTTTCAGTTATGTGATGTGTTGTTAATCTACAAATGAAAATGGTTTAGTTTTAAGATATGTTGATTCACCCCCCCTCTCAGCACATCATTGTGTTCAACAATATAGTAAGTTTTGTAGGAAATGTTATGATACAACAATTGCTTTAGATCTCATTTTTTTGATACTTCTATAAAGGATTATAATTTGCAAGTGTACTATAACTATTTGATTATTGTATAATAAATTGAGTTTCTTTTGAATGCATGGGGTTTTTTCTTGAAACATTTTTTTTCCCAAATAAATCATTAACATCAACATCAACATCGAAATTATAATATATATATATATATATATTAGTATTTATTTCCTTGTAACTATATGATCAATTTAATTTTTTCACACATCTTTCATTATACTTTAGTGTAGGTAGTGTATTCCACACCTCCACTTCCTTTCATTTAGTATATCATAGATTGAACACCTTAGGTCTTGGGTGTTAAGGGAAAGGTTTGCGTCCTAATCTTAGTTTGAGTGGGAGCTTAAAGAGGAGATCTTATTGCAAAAAAAATAGAAAGAATATCAAGGATAGAGATGGAGAGGTTCACTAACACTAGATTTGAGCTATGGAATCTCAAGATGGAGGATATGCTTATAGATATATCTATGGGCTATTGTATCTAGATGTGAACCCACTACAATGTAACAAGTTGACTAGGATCTATTAGATAGGAAGATGAAGGACCTCATTAGGCTATTCTTTCCAGGTTCTATCTAGTTGAATGCCCATGCAAAATCCATTGCACAATGTATTTGGAATAATGTGGGAGACTTGTACTAGGATAAATCCTTGGTTAATAATTTTTTCTTGATAAATAAGTTATACATATTAAGAATAGATTGTGGTGGTTTTGTGGTTGAGCATTTGAATGTTTTCAATATGACTATGACCTAGTTTCACTCTATTGAAGTGACAATGGAGGACGGTCATTGCATGACACTTCTATGTTATTTTCCAAACTCATGGGTAACTTGGGGATGCCAATCAAGAGAGATAACTCAAAAATCAAAATAGATTAGGTTTTGACTACTTTATTCTCTACGAAGATGCAATAAAAAAACTTATGAATCTACTTAGGAGGCCCTAGATATTTTTAGAAGACTAAAAGAGAAAGGAAAAAAGATGGACATGAAGATAGAAAATTCTAGATCCAAATATCTTACAAAGTTTAAGGCTACTTTTGGAACTATGACAACACCAATCACTTTCATAGAGACTACAAAGAAGAGAAAAAGAAATATGATTAGATGACCTGTCAAAAAATATTTCTCAAAGTGATGCATTTTCCTTTATTTTCACCTTGGAAATTTGCATACATTAGAAGGTGCATGGTTGATAGACTTTAGAGATTCTTTCCATATGACCTCCCATTATAGGTGGTCTTCAAATTAAAAAGGAATTTGATGGTGGGAAGCTTTACCTTAGTGATGATTCAAATAAGCATGGTTGTGGTAGGGTATAGATTTTATTCCATAATGGATGAATGAAGGGGATCAATGGTGTGTTATGCATCCTTGTTTGGAATAAAACATGTTATATTAGTTATAAAACTCAATGATGTGGGTGTACAAGTTGTTTTCTCTAGTAAAGGGTGTAAGTTGGTGTGAGGATATATGGTTCTCATTAAGGGTGTTCATGTGGGAATTTTATTTTGACAACTAGATATATTTGTACTATTCAGTATAATAGTTTTTCTATTCATATAATAAAGAGATATGAAAAATCCACTCATTCACCATCAAAACTAGTAGCAAAAGAGGAGTGTTGTGTCTACTTCCAATGGTTGTTCTTTTTTGGGTACCTAAGTGAAATCTTACTTCAAAAAGCAAGTTACCTGTAAAGAAAAAAATGCTATATCACTAGATAATAGGCCATATATCTGAGAAGGGTCTAATGTTCTCCTAAAAAATAAAAATATTGTTGAGGGGATGAATGATTGTACCCTTGAATTTGATTTCTATGAACTTTGTGTATATAGAAAATAGAACTATGTTCAATTTTATTGTAGTTTTCACAAACCTTCTAGGGTATTGGATTTAATTCATTTAGATGTATTTGGTACTATTAATGTTCCTTTTATTTTCTAAGTCTTTGTACTATTTATATTTTTTAAATGATTACTCTTTATAAAGATTAATGTGTATTTTCCTAGGAGTAAATTCAAAGTCTTTATTTAGTTTAAAGAGTTTAAGTCTCTTTTGATAATTTAGATTGATCTATGAAGATTAATGCTTTGAGGAATGAAAATGGCAGTGATTTTTGTTCCATATGTTTTGATAATTTTTAAAGAACGTGAGATCAAGAGATATAAGGAAAATTTGCATATCCCTTGGAAAATAGATTTGCAAAAAGAATTAATTGGACATTGATGGAGAGGGCTAGAAGTGTGCTTATTGGAGCTAGCTTGGAATAGAAGTTATAGGTAGAAGTGGTTTCTATAGCCTATAACCTAATTAATAGGTCTCCTACATTAGCTCTTTTTGATAAGACCCCCATGGAGACATGGATGGAAAAAAGTCTGTTTTACATCATCTTCTTATTCGTTGGTTGTGAGGCATATGTACACATGGCTAGGGTGATGTGGTTAAAGTTAGAGAAAAATATAGTGAAATATATCTTCATTAGCTAAGGTGTTGATGTGAAATGGTACAAGCTTTGGGTCCCTATGGTTTAGAGAGTTATAAAAAAAACATGTGTTTTTTTCACAAAGATCAAGCCTTCTTCAATAATATCATATCTAGAAGATGATGGGAACAAATATATTTTTCATATAACCCCAAATAATAATAAGGTTGAACTATAATCTCATGAAGGACTTGAAGAGGAGGATATCTAAGATAGTTTAGAAGAGGAGGTATAACCACCACCTTAGCTCTCAAGAAGGTCCACCCAATAGAGACAACCATATGGGTATGCCCATAATTGGAGAAATATTTCGCTTTGATTATTAATATAGATGAGCTTAAAACTATAAGGAGGCAAAGGATATGGGGGATTTTAAGTCTTGGAGAGTCACTATGGATGAAGAGATAATTTTAGAAAACAAAATAACACATGGGACTTGGTACCATTTCTAGAAGGAAGAAATATTGTTGGATGTAAATGAATGTTTAAGAAGAATATTTATTCAAATGATGGTATTAAAAATGTAAGGCAATATTGGTTGCAAATGGATATTCCAAAGTTGAGGGATATGATGTTAGTTTGGTTATTTATAATTCTAAATCTCCACCAAGAATCAATTTCCTTTACATCCCATAGCTCATCTACAAGCGTGGCTCATAATTGCATGACATTTTTCATCTAAGATCAAGGCTAGGTATAACAAATTTTTGGTAGAATGCCTCATAAAGATTTAGGATTTGGACCTCAAGTTATTTTTTGGTTGCTTCCTTTCTATTTCCTCTAGCTCAATGAGCTTTGAATACTCATCCTCCTCATGCCTTCTTCTTGCTTCGAATTCTCATGATTGAATTTCTTAGCCTCAAATATACCAATAGTCTCTAGTAAATAGGAGAATATTATTTTTAGTTCATTAACCCATATGTACACTAATATATCAAGTTATAGGTCTAGAATCTTCTCAGTCAAGGAGTCCATAAAATTTATCTTCATAACAATAATTTTGTGGTAGGTGTATGACACTACATGCAATTCTCTCTTTTCTGTGATGTGGGTGAAATATTCCTCCATGATGTCTATTTTTCTCAATCACACTAGGGTAAACACCTTAACAATGAAAAATTTAGGAAACTTAAATATTTCCTTAGTGAAACCATAAATATGGATAATACTACAATCTTGATTAAAGTACTAGTCATCTCTATTCAAAATCTAGTTTTTTCTATCTTCATATAAAAAAAATTCAGGAACACCCCTTGCAAGACCTGATAAGTGGGTTCCATAAGAATATTAACAAAATAATAGTATGAGAAATACTTGTATAAAATAGGATTCCATATGATGATTTGGCTAAAGGCCTCTTATGCGACATTAGTTTTTAGGTTGATAACCATGTGATGGTGGCAATTAACAATTTAGTGCAAGATCATATGGATAAGAGAATAAAATTCAATGAAAATTATATTTATAGGAAAGGTAGGTATGTCTACATTAGTTTATTATTAACGAACTTAGTAAAATCAAATAATAGTGGAGAAAAAATATAGCTTCCTTTTTTATCCTATATATAGTAGCTATACAATAAGGGCACATGTGTTTGCCTTCATCTTTGGACAAAGATATACGAGAACATACTATAGGAACCCTTAATTTCATCATTGAACATACTAAATGCTAGGGGAAAACATGGCGTCTTCACACGTTTGGTTCATTCAATTTATTTTCTAATAAAATGGGATTTCTTTCACACTATTGTATCGGAATTAATTTAAGTGGTTGGTATTTATATTGTGTCTATCTTGGGGATCTACCAACATTTCCCTTACTTTCATAACACACACCACTACTTGAAAAATTGAATTGATCATCTTCCCCATGGTTGTCCCTATATTATAATTATAATTTTGAGCTTTTCCCTCACAACTCAATGCAAGAGTGAAACCTAGGGATCATATGATATGTTAGGGTGGTGGAATATACTCTATGATTAAAGGTCATTTCTAGGATTCCTCTTTTCTTCACCCTATAGAATAATTATTCCCTTAAGGAAGTGGTAGATTTGGTACTCTTGGGTTCAACAAAATAATCAATGCTATCTTGAAGTGGGGTGCTATGTATAGTATGAGGGTATATTTTATATTTTTTCTTGACTATAATTTCTCTATCCATTTAGAATAAGGAAATATATGAGGCAAAAGAATGCAAGGAGAGATCTCAAGATTATATTTGATGAAATTTGATTTCCTTCTAGAATTGGCTTCATTTGTCTCTCATTCCTCTTCATTTATCCTTGATTATGCATCATTTTCCTTGTTATAATGGTGTAGGTAAGGAAATATGAGCTATGTATTTCTTATTTCATAATATGTACATACATGAACACTAGCTCTATGTGTTTAGCATTCTATCTTAGATTTTTTATTTTAAAGCACCATGCATTCTTAACTACTAAATTCACAAATGACTTGATTTTTATTAAGGTGGTGGCTCAAGTATGAATCTTCTAAGCATGATTAAAATATTTCATTGCTAACTTACATAATTTCATTAACTAGAATATTTGTACCAAGTCAATGTCTTAATTATAAATTTCTAATCTATTGGCTTGAAATAATAATGTAGGAATAACTTGGCCACTCCACATGTCCCTTAAAAGATTTTATGGAAGATGCATTCCAATGTGGTGGTCTTGATTAGTCCTTTATAAGATCCTATAGTTAGTTGGAGGTCTTCAAACTTTTGACATATCTCAAACCAAAGTTATCATAGGCCATTAGATGAAATAGATAGAGGGATGAGATTTTTGTAGGGTGTTTAGCTAACCAATCACATTCTTTCCTTTCACTTAATATGTACCATTTTATTCCACACTCAATGCTTTGAAAAACAAAATTTATATAGAATGATAGTGCAAACAATACTTGGTATCTTTCTATTAGGTACTTTTACTTTTACTTCTTTCAAACCTAGAACATTTGTTACTTGGATAGTAGAAGTCATCCACATTCCCCACTTTGGCTTGTTGCTTCCTTATGGAGCAATGGAACTTCCAACAACCTAGTACAACTAGTATGTATCGTGATTGATTAGTATCTCTTAACCATTTATATGATACAACTATCTTTAATCCATTTGATAGTTCATACCACCCACTATCTCATTTTTGGAGAAAATTAAATGATTTTGGGTTAACTACCCAATGGTCATAAGGTTGATTGGAGATAAATACCCACTCTATAGGATTCAATAATCGTACAAGAATTCAATCTCTTCTTGATGATTGAATAATCAATAGGTTGTCATTTATAAAGTTGAACCAATAGTGAAAGCAAGAATGAATGACATAGACTAGATATATTTGGACATAGTGGGAGTAGGATATGTGAAGGGAGATATATAATGTTTAAAATATAACACATAGGAATTGGATGCACATGTATTAATATATAATATATATTTACAAGGGTGGAATAAGTTAAAAAAAATATGGATATGATACACATATTATAGGTTTGCAAGGATTATAAGTGTTTCTTTAGATATATCTCATTAATTGGTATAGGCAAGTCATAGCCACTAGGGTTGAAAATCAAAAGGAGTTGTCTTTGTTGTAAGCTAAGATAATGTATGCACCACTCTAAAGAGATTCAAGCTTACTATAATGACTTTTGTTTCTTTGATCTTTCTTCAATTTCAATATAGAGTCACCAAATCTAAATATACATGGAGTAGCTCTCTTGGTAAGCCACCTTTCATAGCCTTTTGATGTCCTTGTTGTTGATTCTTAAATCTATATCTATATTCATATAATGTCAATAGTTTTTCTATCCAAATAAATATTACATCACTTTCTTGGAGCTCCATGTGGTAGACCAACTCTAGAGCTAGAAGTTTTATTGATATATTGCATATACCAAAGTAAATAGAGAACATCTTATCAACTTCTTGGGTGTAACTCTATCTAACCATAAGGATTTACATGGTTCACATTCCATTATTATTGATTCTCGATACTGATTGTCTTGATAATTTGAATCAAATTCTTTTTGGTCAATTTGGTTAGACCATTACTTTGTGGATGGTTAATTGAGGAGTCCTTTTGGTATATCCTATTCTCTAGGGAAATCTTAAAAATCCTTTCCTTTTCTAGTGCCTTGGAATTATTTTTGATAATGGTATTGGGTACTTTAAATTTGATAATTACCACCTCTAGCAAGCTAATGATTACCCTTTCTATTTATTCTTTTAATGATATCAAATATATCTATATGGTAAAATACTTTACAACTATGTGAATCTATATATACCCTCTCTTTGATGGAAAATTCATCATTCCAATAAAATTAAAGCCTTAGTGGTCAAAATTTTAATTTATTCTTCTCTTGGCTTCAAGGGCATGGGAGCATTTCTCTTATTTTTGGTGAAAAATTGACACACTTTGTATTTCCTTACTAAATCATGGGAATCATTGACCATATTAGGACAATAATATATGACACTCATAATATTCATTGTACTAAGTGAAATAGTGGTCTCTTGAGAATCCTGGATGAAATTATTGTAGTAGGATTGTCTCTTTCTAGGTTAAACACATCTTAAGAGGATATTGTCATAGTTTATTCCAAAGATAGCTCCATCAACTAATAGAAAGGAGAATTTTATAGATTGAATGCCCTTATTTTTGTAGGATTGATATTGGATAGGTAGATACGCCTTTACCCAATTAGACATACTAGCTTTAATGTTGACTAAGAAAGTTTTTTCATTATTGCATAATTTTGATAAATATTTGGCCAAATGCTAAAAAAGTGCATTGGACGTTTGATTAACTTGGTGGTTTTGATCTCAATTTCATATTCTAACACCTTCATTATCCGATTATCTCTTTTCTCACTCATTTATCTACCCCTGATATACTCTTTTATACTAGAATGAATTACATGGGTAGTGATCTTATTGTTGGATACTAAATGCTTGAACTTTTTGAATCCATTCACTAGGATATATGTTTGTTTTTCCAAAAAATATCTTACCTCCTTGTAACTCTTTATTCTCTAACTAAAATAACTATGAAGTGTTTTTGGTTGTATCTTCGTTTTCTGTAAGAACACGACAAATACCATGGTCAACCTAATGTATAGATGAGGAACTCTTTGTCAAAGTTTAGGTTTACCAATAATGGAAATTCTACTATAGTTTGATTGATGATATCAAAGGTCCTCTTCCATTACTTTTTCCTCTTAAAAACTTGTTCATTCTTCATGATAAGTGTAAGAGGCTTTGTGATATTTACAAAATTAGATATAAACCTATTGATAGAATTGATTTACTCAAAGAATGAATATAGGGATTTTCTATGTTGTAGATGTGACAATTCGACAATAGCATTTGTTTTATCTAGGTTTATACAACACCTTCTTTGGATTAAAAAAACTAAGATATTTCCTTATAGAATATTAAAGATGCATTTATTAGGGTTAAGACATACAAAATTCCTAATAATGCTAGAATATCCTCTCTAGATGAGGAAAATGGTTTTCTTTTGTTCTAGAGAACATCATCAGGGCATCCAAATTGACCAATATTATTGATGCAAGCGCATTCGGGTCCACAGGCAATCAGCATCACCCAAAAATATTTATTAGTTGTTTTGCTTTATTTTGGATTGTTTTGGTTGTTCATGGCATCTCTTAAATCAAAAATTCAAATATTCAGTTAAAATTGCAAGATTCAAGTTTCACCCAAATTGTTATTTTGAGGCTCTGCAAGCAGTTTTCAAAAATTTATTCCCAAAGTTCAGTAAGAGTTGGAGAAAAATCCTTTTACAGGGATATCCTTTGAGGTACCATGAAAACTATGCAAAAAGAATCAGAGTAAAATATTTCACGGTTTGAAATATTTTAATGCTGAAAGTTTGAAAAAAAAAAGTGTGTTGGCAATTTACGAAAAATCTAATATCTTATGATTTTGGAGAGCTAGAGAAAAGTCCTTTTGCAGGAGTCCATGGGGTATCATTCCAAACTTGCACACCAATTTTCATGCAAATTGAAAAACTTTAATTTTTTCCCCCTGTCAGCACCTAATTCAGCACTTCCAAAATACCAATTTGATCAATTTTATTGTGGAAGAGTATTATAAGGGTTATGGAAATTAAATATCAGTTTTTATTCCTTCATTAACTATTTATTTATTGCATAAATGATGTGGGGGTTATTTGGAGCATTAAAAAAGAAGGAAATCAAGAATTTAGAGATTTAAAAATTCTCATAATAGAGAAAAACGCCTCTGGAATAAAGACAACATTTGGAGAATTTTCTAGAAGTTTAAATGCATCATTTATGGCTGAATAATGAGGAGACATTGATAGCTATTCTTAGGAAAGAGTTGGGAGCCCATTCTGGGGCAATAATTAATGATTTTCAATGCATTTTTGGGTGGTTTTTAAGGAAAAACGTGGGAAGAAGTTTAAGAGAGGAATGGGAATGAAAAAAAAAACTTGGTAGAGGTATTCTTAAGAAGTTTTGTTGCAGGTTGGAGCAGCAACAAAGGATTGAAATAATGTTGGGTTGATGACAAAGTGGGAAGACTTGAATAGAGCAGGAAGGCTGCTGCATGGGAGTATGGTGGAGATGAGGATAGCATGAATGTTTTGGGATGGCAGATTTTCAAATCTTGCAAGAAGCAAGATGCAGACTGAGTTTGAGGACTAGTGAGAGAGAATGGCTATGGAGAGCTAAGCTTTGTTTAAAAAAAAATATTTTGCTTATCATATTATTGAATAAATATTGTAATTGTTGAAACATGGTTGCATATTATTTTCATATTTGAATAGTGATTTTATTTGTTCAAATTCTATGGTTTGTGAGTTTGTGGATGGGTGTGTGTTCCTCTTTGCATCAATTATCTCATTGATGATTCCATTGAATGTTATATTATATTTAAAAAATGTGTACTAGCATTGGATAACCCAAATTTCATTCTTTGATAGGTGAAGGTTACCATTTTGTAGTGAAGGATGTCTTAATTTCATCCTCATCTTTCACCCATACTTGATTGTATATTGACAATCCATAGAACAAGGCAAACATTTCAAAACTAATGGCCATTTAAAGGATTTGGTACATGGAAGGTAAGTGATAGTGGTCCTTAGGGATGCCTTATTTAGGTATCATAAGTTCACACATAATCTAATCTCACTACTTTAATTTTCTATTAGGAATAAATTGGAAACCCGAGTTATAGTATTTGTAGGGTATATGACCTTGGATTCTATAATCTTGAATAGATCCTTTAGTAATGGCTCAATTTTGGTATTGATTAGGAACTTCTTCTAGTGGCCTAGTTTAGCATTAGTATCTAGCTCAACAATTTTCTCAATGATTTCATTGTCATCCCCTCAAGTCTTTATAGTTCTATGCTAGCTTGTGGTCATGTTTCTTATAGATACTCACCTTTTCTAGTTGTAAAACTCAACCCAATAATACCTCAACCTCATGGTATTAACTTTTACTTGCTTCATCTCTTTCTTACTTCTATATTGTTCATCAAGGTTAAAAAAAGAATCAAGGATCACCAAACCATTAGAAACTTAATTATCTTTAGTTAGATAATTTGATCCTTATACACCTCTTTAATTTTGAACTCAAGTATTCCATAAAACTTATTGTGTTTTGAATGAATGAGTAGTATGCTCATCACTCTCAAAGAATTTCTAGTGTAGGGAAATATCTATAATAGTTTCTTTCATGACTACACATTATATTCAATTGAAAATACATGATCTACTAGATCAAACCATGACCCAATGACCATTATTTAATTTTTATCCATATTCTAGGTCTAAGAAACTATCTAGAAATTAGTTCCATCATAGGACTTGATTATGTCCTAGAAACTATACGTATACAACTTGATTAATGGATTCTTTATTAGGTACTATGTTCTAACTTACTTTACCATAAGTTCAATGTTATTGAATGCTTATAAGAATTTAATACTCTTCACCAACTAGAGGCCATGGGCTAAAGCCTCATACTCTACCTTCAATTGTATCCTATAAGATTGCAAGAGTTTATATCCACTTTAAGAGACTACCTGCATATGATGACCCTCGAACCAACTTTGGAATTGGTGTCATCAAATAAAATTTTTGAAATTCCCATCAAATATTTTTCCTTAACAATATCTAGAATGGGAAGGACTCCTCATAAATGATGTATGTCCCCATGCTAGTTTCTTCAAAATACCATTGAGGTCATTGTCCAAATTCTCCATCATCCACCACTCATCATGAAGTTCATCTAGTATGGTTTTTTAGTGTGAACCTCTTCTTCTATATGTTTTAAGAGAAGATAGTTCCTCTTTAGGTACAAAAGACTAGTTAGGCTCTAACCAAACTAGTTGCTTTCTCTTTATGTGATGCAATTTTAGAGGCTTGGAAGAAACTTTTACCTTGAATCTATATCTATTCCATAGGAACATGTACTATAGTTTAGTCATAGGTAACATCTTCTTTTGCTGGTGAAGTCTCTAGATATACATAGGCCAAATATAGTAGGAAGTTCAATCACAACTACATCTTGGGTAACTTCTACATTATAATACCTGCATATAAAGATAATGCCACATTTCACAATCTTAAGGATCTTGATGGGGGTCTCATTCAACTAAATTAATTCTTTTGTGATAGGCTCACAAACTAGGCCTAAAGGATTGACAACCTTCCTAGGCATGATTGTATTTTTAAAACTAGAATTTATCATATAATTTTGAATTTAATTGTCCTTATACACCAAAGCAAGATAGAAAGTTTGCATTTGGTCTTACTCACCTCATTTCTAGATATTTTTAGGATTGTAAGTTACTTCTAAGTGTCTTGCAATGTGTTAATAACCTAATGCTTTTGTTTTAATAACACTTTTTGGTTCTTTAAGGCATCCTCCAATAAGCTCATTTTCTCTAGGATGAATAGGACTTCCCATAGGAGAACACTAACTATGGACTTCTTTAATTGATCAATTATTTTGATTGAGCTTATGAATATCATAGTCTAACTAACAATCAGTGCCCAATACACCCTTGACTTTTTGATTAGATAATAAGTTGCTCTTATTTTCTTAATAGTACTTATGGAGGTCAAATAAATTTTAGCGCCAATTGACTTGATCACTTCCGATTATTGTTATTTAAAAGAAATTGTTATTGAAACTTGAAATTAAATAACCATTGGAACTTTTTAGATTCTTGATCCTCCCTAATCCTTTTATCTTCCCACTTCATTTACTCTAAAATATTTTAATACAATCAAAATATTTTACAAAATTGAAATAAAATAAAAGATTATAACATCAACAAAACTAAATAATCTCATCATACTAATACATCCATTCAATACAAGGACCAACCCAATTAACCATATAAAATTTCCAAAGCCTTTTAATACCAAACCATGGAAAACCCATTCGAATCATTTGATGGCTCCCACCCTAATCACCACTAAAAGTAGAGATAATTACGTCCATGACTCAACTATTTATTACATGGACTTCATAATTTCACTTTAGGCTTTTATTAAATTAAAGCCAAATTATCTACACCACTAAAGACTTTATAGCATTGGTGATTTCATATGCATATTTTTCAAAAAAAATTGACTTTTACTTTGGAGGAGTCTAAATAGATGTCTGCGCGCATTCACACTAGTTTTTTCTCCATTTTAATGACTTTTTTTTATGGAAGTTACTTTGAATGGGGACTTTTTCAAATTCGTTCATATGTTACAACATTATTTCGTGTGTAGACATTGAAATCATTTACCTTTGAAATCATATTTTATAATATATTGTTTGGTCATATAAGAAGTGTGGTCAAATAATCTAATATAGATGTTCCTTTTAGATTAGCATGTACTTTAATTTTATAATCTCTACTAATCTCTACTTATGTTTCTTAAGAACTCATCTTAGAGAGTGGACATTCTATCTCGATGTTTCGATGTTTCATACTTTTTTATTGTCTTTAGGTAAAAATAGGTTGAACCATCTCTAGTTGTAGTCATTATATTTAGAATAAACAAATGATTTATTGTTTTAGAGGGGATCTAATTGATTCATTATTTTCACATTATCTCTTTTCTTTTGGCTTCTCTACACTCTTCTCCTTTTTCAATCCCTTTTCCCAATAATGTTTAGCTTAAATAAGAATTGAGCTTCTTTGGAGGTTGTTCATGTGTTCGAGTTGCATACATGAGCATCAAACACTATCAACCTAAATTAGCATATTTGAATCCCATTGGATGTGTCATTTCAAAGCATCAACATGTTGATTTGTTAATAATATAGACATATCGACGATGCTCCAATGATTGCTTTGGAATTAGTGATTTCTCTATCATTTGATCTAGATCACTTTCATGACTATGGATTCAATCCCACAAGTGTAGATATGATTTAAAACAAATTATGAATGGTCCTTTAAATACAACACCAAGGGTCAAATGAAACACTTTTGTGTCTTGAGTTGGCACATAATAGTGACAAGGAAAGGTAAAGTTGGCCCCAAATTATAAATTAAATTTAAAAATAACGGGTTCATTTTTGTGACTATGGAAGTTATCAAGGTCACTTTCAGAAGTATATATTCAATTTAGAGAAATAAAGAGGAAACATAAGGACCATGATTAGTCCATGTAAATGATGGTAGATAAGAACAAATAAGGCTATAGTTGTGTTTTGGCTCTCAATTGAGAATACTTGTGTTCAGTTGTGCTTCTTTTTACATAGACATTACAAATTACAAAAATAGTAGCATTATCATTAGCATTAAATAAATTAAAATAGTTTAATTTAAATTTCATTTGCTACACATTTGTGTTAGTTTAAGTAATACAATGTAATGCAATAGATTTAAAATAGTTTAAAATATCCATTATTTTGGTGAAATTGGTGTGCCTTCACCTATTTACCTTTCTTATATTTCCTTTTTTAAATTCATATTTTCTCTTTTTGCTAAACCTTTTTTATCTTCTTAAGCCTTTCTATCTTTCAACATCGACTTGTTTTCATCTCAAACATTTTCTTGTCTCATTTTCTATCTCTTTCTAAGGATGTATATTTCTCCTTTATTAAATTTTTTTATGCCCTTTTCAAAGATATTTATGATGATAATATTTATTTTGACACCTAACTTCTCTCAAAATATTATTAGATATTGTGGACCCCTCAATAGATGGTTGTTGAACATTCAAAATACTAAGAGAGGGGGGGTGAATTAGTATTCCCTAAAATTGATTAACTTAAAAGTGCATTCAAAGCATCTCATTAAACTTGCAAAAGTGGAAAGGAACTATTAAATTAAAACATTCATCACAACAATCAACACAACAATACTAGATTTACGTGGAAAACCCTTGAAAGGGAAAAATCATAGTGAGGATTAACTCAAAATATATCATAACCGATCACAACATATTACAGGAGGCTCACTGCTCGAAGGACTCACTATCCAGAAAATAGGAGGGCTCACTGCCCAAGTAAGATCACTTCTTCTAGAATTACAAAAGATATAGGAAAGAGTGGCTCACTACCATATTTTGAACTACTAACAATGTATTTGCAATATGTTGAAGAAATAGTTCTAGTTAGGCTTAGTAAATTGACTTTGCACGCTACATTCTTCACCACTAACACATTTTTCACTTCACAATCTCACTCATCTACATCTACATCATCATACCATCACTGAATTGACCTTATATATATATATATATATATATATATATATATATATATATATATATATATATATATATATATATATATATTATAAATAATCATATCATCAATTAGGTCAACCTAATTAGATGAAACATGTGACACCATAGCATGTCAACTCAAAACTCCATCATGCATACCTTGCAATAGAAACCAAAACATGTTCTTCACCAAAATAGGTTGGCATGACCTATAATCACTCCTATGAATCTGCTATATACTCAACTTAATATTGCATGACCCCAAAACCCTTATGTTGACACTGCACAACAAAAGTGGTGAAGCAATGATTGAATGAACCAACTATTCATTCACAACTTGACATGAAAACCACCACACTATTGCAATTATGAGCATGTTTGGTGGTGTTATCATTAATATTTTCATTGATGTCAACACTATTCAATATGTTGTAGATTGTGCATGTATAGTTGAGATGTTATTATGCTATGAGTACATAGAGCTATCTTTATGATATTGTGGATGTGCTGAAATGATGGGTTTCCAAGTGCTTTTGAGAAAATTAATAAAGAGAGAAGTTAGAGTTATGAATGTGTTCAAAATGTGCTCTGGTATGTGCTCCACATTTCTCCTATGTTGATCCTATGCTTGTGCGGATCTGAAGGTTTGCTGATAAGTGATTTGTTGGTGATATCTCTTGATTTGTAGCTTCTAGGTTGATGGAATGTGGAAGTTGTGTTCATCAGTGTGTGAACTGTTCTGGTAGAATTAGTTTATGTGGACTAGGAGAAATGTTTCTGCTCCATAGTCCTCCACTGTACTATTGTAGATCTTGCAGATCTAGAATATGTCTTATAATGGTTTTCTCTAGGTTCTGGCAAAGACTCTTGTGGTTTGGTGATCCAGAAGTTGAGTGTCAGAGTTGATGTATGTGTTTGCATAGTCTAGATGGACTAATGAAAAGTGTTCGGTGTTCGAAGGTTATTACACATCTTGTGAATGTATCTGAAGGAACCTAAGATGTGTTCTTGTTCATATTGAAGCATGTTGCATCATTCACTTGTCATCTTCTTGTTGGAAAGAGTATACAACAATGTTCATTTGTGTTTTCATTAGGTTTGGCCAATTTGGTGTTTACACTTCATTTGAAAAATAAAATTTAATTAAGGAAGCATATGGTTGATTCAAGACATTATTCTTTTGGTCTTGGTTAAGTGTTTTATTGGTCCACTCCCATTCCTTTCCACCATGGGAATGTTGCGTTTCCAACCTAATTTGAATTTTTGAAATGAAGCTTTTGTGGCCGACCTTGGAGAAAGTTTCTAATGTTGAAAATGGTATAAATAAAAGCTAAATTGTGAAGGACTGTATGATGCAAAGTGAAGAAGTAAGCCACAAATTAAAAGAGCAAATGTGTGTGAAAGTGAGTTGAGACAACAGTACTTCATTGTGTTAGATTCTTGAAAGCGGTGAGCTGAAGGTTTCTGCAATCTTTTGACCAAGGTTGCAGATGTGTGCAAATTGTTGTGGTGGATCTTTTATTTCTTTTGTATCTGTAGGCAGTGAGCCTCCCTATTGGACAGTGAGTCCTTTCTATAGGTAGTGAGCCTTTGTATCTAGACAGTGAGTCCTCTTTTGGGCAATGAGCCTTTATTTCTAGTTTTTCAATCTCTTTATATTGTGAGTTAATCCTCACCATGCTTTTTCCATCATTGGGTTTTCCACGTAAAAATATGGTGCTCATTGTGTTGATTTTACTTTCGATTATCTACATTTCATGTTCATACTTAATAACAGAACAGTGTGGTTGTGAAGTTAATAAGTGTTGAAGTTTTTAGTTTAATTTTAGTGACAACTAATTCACCCCCCCTCTCAATTTTCTTGCACCTTTTAACAATTGGTATCATAGCTTTGGTTCCTTGGTGTAGAGCTTAACCGCCTAAGGAAGATCTGATGGTGCATAAGTTGGGAATCCCTATGTTTGATGGAGCTGATTGTAATGATTGGAAAGTGTAGATGAGAGGATACATTATCTATCTTGGTTACAAGACCTAGAAGGCTATTGAGACGAAGTGTGTTGCTTCAGCGAGTGGCCCTAGTACTATAGATGAGGTTTTTGCTTATGAAGAGAATGAGAAAGCGAGGTATTCTATTTTCAGTGCTTTATCTAAAACTGAGCGAACTAAGGTTCTTTCTTTAGGCACTGCTCATGAAGTTTGGAAGAAGTTGGAAGAATCGTATGAAGGAAATGAAAGAGTAAAATTGACAAAGAAGTTGGCAACAAAGCGCAGATATGAGAATCTAAAAATGTAAGAAGGTGAAGATTTTACAAGCTATTTCTAGAGAGTTGAACTTACAGTAAATAAAGTTAGGAATCAAGGGGGAAATATGATTGAAGAAGATATAATTGAGAAGATCCTAATAATCCTCCCTGATTGTTACAGTGATAAGATCTTAGTGATTGAAGAAATGTATGATCCTAAGAAATACACTAAAGAACAGTTATTTAGCGCATTGATAGTATTTGAGATGAGAAAGGTCAAGAAAGAAGAAAAGACAAAAACAACATTTAAAGCAACAAAGAGTGAGGATGATCCGCATAGTGATGGTTCTGATGAGTTGGAAGCAAATTTCACCAGGAAGTTGAAGAAAGGTACTAGTAAGTATAAAGGTATGTTTCCCTTTAAATGTTTTAGTTGTGGTAATATTGGTCATTATGCTTCAAGATGTTTGAATAGAGTTGTACATAAGAAGAACAAGGATCACAAGGATAAGGATAGAAAGGATAAGAAATATAAGAAATTGTATTATGTTAAAGAAGAATTTGATACTCTTAGTAGAAGAAGACATCTGGTAGCCATGACCTCCATGAGATCCAACCTAAGTTAGTAGGTGATGCAACATCTGCAAGGAGATGAGCACTACAATAGGGTGAAAATGGATGAGCATGAGATTGAATCAGATTGTATCTTAAGATACCAAAGGAAAATGTATATTCCAAAATCTAGAGAGCTTAGGAAGATGGTCCTAGATGTCCACAATGCACCATATTTTGGACACCCCATAGTTACAAAGATGATTGTAGAGTTGAAAACTTTGTACTTTTGGTTGAAACTCAAGAAGGAAATAGATGAATACATAGCTAGATTCTTGGAGTGTTAGCAAGTCAAGGCTGAGCACATGCATCTAGTAGGGCTCATTTATCCCCATGATATACCTAAGTATAAATGGAAAGTGATTAGCATGGGCTTTGTATAGGGGTTACCTCTAAGCAAAAATAGGTATGATGTCATTCTGGTAGTATTCAATAAGTTGATTAAGGTGGCACATTTTATTCCAGGGAACCTTAAGGATGGATTGTTGACCTTGGCCAAGAAATTTTTCTAAGAGATCTTCTATCTACATGGAGTTCCAGAGACCATTATATGCGATAGAGATACACGAATGACATCAAGGTTTTGGAAAACTTTGATTGTCACATTGGGGATTAAGTTAAACTTCAATTTAGCCTACCATCCTCAGATCGATGGTCAAATTGAGAGAGTGAATTAGGTAGTAGATCTCCTATAGACATATTGTATGGATCAATAGTATAAATGGGAAGAGTACCTACCACTGGTATAATTTTCCTATAATAACTCCCATCATGCATCCTTAGGTATGACACCTTTTGAGGCTTTGTATGGGAAAAATTTTCATACTCCCATAAGTTGGGACAAGTTGGAAGATAGGATCATAGTGGGTCCTGAAATACTAAAAGACATGGAAGAGCAGATGAGGCTTATCAAGAGCATACTGAAGGAGGCGATTGATAGATAAAAGAGCTATGTCAACAAGAATAAAACCTTTAGATAGTTTGTAGTTGAGGACAAGGTCTTTTTAAGAGTCAAGCTACATAAGAGCTATGTTACCTTCAGGAAGTCATCCAAGTTGGCTCTGAGATACATGGGCCCATTTGATGTGTTGGAAGTAATCAACCCAATTGCATACAAACTTTCTCTACCCCCTGCTCTAGCACAACTCCATAATGTGTTTCATGTTTCTTTGCTAAAACCATACCACCTAGATGCATCTCACATACTTGATTAGCATTCTTTATAGGTGGAGGATCTAGTAGTGGTGCTAGTGGAGCCCAATAGAATTATGGATGGATGCAACATTAAGTTGTGAAATAGCGACATTGTTCAATATAAGGTCCAATGGGATCAATATCATGAGGAAAATGCTACATGGGAAGATGTGGAGGAGATAGAACACTCCTTCCCTCATTTTCTTTCTTAGATATACTACTAATGATTATCTTTCTATTGTTGCTTAACATTTTGGATTGGTATACTATGATGTTTTGGCTTGAAAACAATATGATTTGATGAACATAAGTGAAACAATTTTGTTTGATCAGACATCGAGACGATGTCTCTTTCTACTGGGGAAGGATGTCATATCTCAAATTCATTGCTTGCACTTAAAATGATGAGAAAAATTGAAATATTTGAAAAAATGGAATTTTTCATTTATTTTATTTATGGAATTGGTAAAATGCAACGATGAAATTGAAAATGAATATTATGCAATTTTTTTGATTTAAGAAATTATTTCATAAGATTATTGGTTAAAGCTTATTGATAAGTGTACAAGTGTAATAATATGTATGTAGGAGTTGGTTGGAGGATGAGAACTTGATTGAGGTAAGCACACTTAGTCGGATGACCACGGTAAGCAGGAATGGAATCTAGAATCTCACACACCATAGTAAATCATGATATTTGCATATGTTTGAAAAGTTGAAAAATTGCATTTATACTTGGTGTGAGAATTATAATTAGTGGAAAGAACAAATTAGTGCATTCTCATCTTACCTTGTTTGTTTCAAAATTGATATTTGATGAAATTGAATAAGGAACTCAAATACCATCAAATACAATTATTGTATGAAAAGAAATTGCATTGTTTGTTCTTTTGGATGAATTTGAAATATAAATTGAACAAGGAAATGAAATGGATAAAATAAACATGTAAGTTTAAAAAATATAATTTGAATATATGAACATATATGTATATAATCTCACGAGGACAAATTTATTATGTATATACAAATATGTAAATATATATGTATATATATACATGAAAAATATATATATATACACACATATATATATGTGAATGTTTACCTTGAATTTAATTCTACTCTTCAACAGAATAATGGAATTGTGGGATATAAAATTTGTAACTCCCAACAATAATGGGATAGGGGCCGACCCCCCCTCTCACAAGGCAAAAATCTTCAGTCAATCGCTTAGAAATAGATGGAGTGGATGGCCAAATAATAAAAATGGAGGTAGTAAATTAATACCACAATCTCTCCAAAATTAGTAGGGGATCCTTCGTGGTCAGGAAAAATCAAATAATCTAGTGAAAAAGAAGGAAAAATCAAGGAAAAAGTAGAAAGAAGAGAAGGGCGAATGACAAGTTGGAAGAATTGTAGCTTTTCTAAGGAAGGACAAATCACTCAAGTAATCACTAATTGAAGTATTCTCAATCTGAGTTCAATTTGTATTCCTCTCATTTTCGAATAAGTTTCTTATTTTGTAAAATGATGGAAACATTTATGTATTTTGTATGCCTTATCATGCATGTTCAATATTTGGTTATCTTGTTTACCCTGCCAATCAATCATGTCAATCCATGCGATGTCCTTTCTGGGTTGAACCACCTTGAAGGCTCTTTATTTTTGTTTGACCTATGTAAGAAGTAGAGTTTCATACCCATGATGAGATTTATCACCCATATGATATTTAATCTTCATGGTCATGGTCAATCAGCTAACCATTGTTATTCCTTGTTTTCTTGCTAATGACCTATATGTTTACCAACCCCCTATAGGTGACTAGCCGAGAGAAGCATACTATTTATTTCTCATTTAAGTATGATACTCGTAACATGTTGCATCTCACCTAATGTTGTGTTAGGGTGGCGATGCATTCCCTGCTAAATGTGAGGGCCGAGTGGTGCACATAGTGCTTTTATATCATATAAATCTCACCATCCACTGTAAGTGGTAGGTGGATTCAAATGATACCATGTTTGATGTTATATAACTCTGTGTTACCAACAACAGGCCTTCTCAAGCCGCAAGTGTTGGAATCATTTATTTGAAGAGCATGGATGTATATATGTATATCTATATATATGTGCATGAATGTTGATGTACATGTGATCACTATTGAATTTCCTATGTTTATAACCAAGTCAAAGCATCAACTATGCTCTATGGTTTAAACATATATTTTGGGTGTTCCACATTATTATGGGTTGAACCCGTGGCTAGATAGATATTAGCTACTATTAAGAAACCTCAAGGTATCAATATCATGTTATCAATGAATGATAACATGTGTATTGATATCCTCTTGAGGGAAGGCTTTTTGATGGATAGAGTATAAATTTTTAATTTATAGTATTCACTAGATCAAATGGATACCTTGATTGAAAGAAAACAAGAATGGATTCTTAAGTCATTACAAAATGAAGGTATAATGTTTTTGTTAATAATGTTTTTATGGATGATGTAATTCAACTAAGTTTCATTGACCTGTTCTTAGTCCTAATGAAAGATAAGTGACCACGAAATAGATGTTTTCATTTGTATCTAAACTGAGATTAGATGATAATTTAAATTTAATAGAGCATCTGAATGAAGTGGTGTTGTTTTTTTCCTTTCTGAATATAAAAAAAACCTATATGTAGAGGGAATTTTATTTAATTCTTCAAAATGTATACACTTATTTCAAATTTGTTCATTTCCAAGCATATATGTGAACATGCATAAATATCCCTTTATGCATGTGCACATACATGTGATATACCTTCTTATTCAACTTGATCATTTTACTCATTGAGCATATTAAATCTGTTTTGCAAATGGAACAAATTGTAAACATAAAACAATGTTGAATTTCAATTATAAATGATGAATAGATGAATGGATATACTAGACTTAAATGAATAATGTTTGATTGTGTTGATTAGAATGATACAAGAATTTAGTGGTAGACTGTAGCACACTAGATTGTTGTTGATAGATGATCTAAAATGGAGGGATACCCCTTTGATATGATAAGCTTTTATTCAAAGTATGGGTGCCAGAGAGTGTATATTTTCTTTTCCAAATCTACCCAGAGTTGTATTTTATGCAGCATGAGCTTGGCCAAGCTTTGTAGTCATTTTTAAATATATACATATATGAAACAGGTTGTTATTATTTACTCTCTCTTTGTTGAATTATTTACCTAACATGGAACTTGCATATTCTAATAATAGATAGAAATGCATGAAGTTAGGCATGCACATATTCCACCTTGCAAATTGTATCTCTTACTAAGTGTTCCATGCAGGTTCGGGTATTCTTCGACTGACTGAAGAATTTCGAGGAAGCATTTCTTCGTGGTTGGGTGGAAAAGCACCTCAATCACGTTCTTGTCCACCAATGGAGGTGAGTTGTCATAGAGGAATCATATCATAATTCTATTATGTATTGTATCATTGATGTAAAGGATTAAAATGATGTAGTGGAAAGAAAACCATGTAATTGAGAATTGACTAAGAGACGTTGAATGCCAAGTCAACTTGTATGAGACTATTGACATTTGGAAATGAATATACTTATATTTCAGTTCTATTTGTGATTTATGAACATTAAATTGCTAAATGGAATTAGCTATGGAATTTGTTTCATAAATTGATATTCATAATGTCAATATTTAATTGTTTTTGGATTAAATCTAGTTGGGTATGTTACAAACATTTGTAGAGAAACATATTGCTAAGAGTTCCTAAATGACCTACATAGTTGTTTTTGATTCAACATTTTGAAATGTTCTAAGATTCTAAATGCATTATTTCTCTCTTAAAAATCAAGACCGGACATTATGGCCATGAAGCAAGAATAAACCAACTTTTCTACCCACAAGTCTACACACAAAACTAACAATGGTATGCAATTTTTTCCCATTCATTTCTATTCACATTTCACTAAGTTGCCTTGTGAGCTTTGGTTTATATAATCACAAGTTTCAATTGTGTACTTTTTGCTTGTAATTTTTTATATTATAGATATTCAATTCTTTATTAGATACAAAGATTTAGTTTATCATCTATTAGTTGAGTACTTAAACGTTCACCCTTTAATATAGATCATATACTACACTATGATTAACTGTTTTTTTTTCAAATTCAGCTCACTTTTTGATAATATTATTTTTTGCTTTTGTTCCAGTCATCTTCTTCCATGATACACATCCCTCCTCTGGAAGAATTTGGTTTTACATTATAGTCAGTGTTAGAGGAGCTATTCTTCAATAGGCTATGTGCAACAATTATTGCTTAGCTAATATGTAACATTACTTGTGGATTTTGACATCTACCCTCATAACATTCCTTTGTAAATATTCAACTATAGCCATTTATGTACAATATAGTTTTTCCATGTTTATAAATTTAAAATGTCCATGTGTTATGTGACTTATTTATGTTAATTTCATTCTACAATCATTGATTCTTTGATTGTCATGAATGCTCATCTTTAGGCCACTGCAATTTGTTTGCTATTCACTCTAAGAAATTACAATGCTTATTTTTGAGTCACCAACATCTATTTTCCATGATTTCTAAGAAAGAAGAGCTAGTGATTAGATCTAAATCCTTAGCGGTATTGAACTAGATGCTTCAAACACTGTTTCATTCCTATTAGAAAAAGAGACAATAACTTTAGGCAGGGACTCCAACTATGACATAGCTCTTGTTTTAATACATTAATTTTATTGAGTATACAATATTCCATGAAAAGATATCATGAATCACTTTTCTTAGGTGAAAATATCTAGATTAGTGTATTATTAAAGGAAAATACATTAGATTAATTTCCCCTAGTCAATGAGATCCTCTAGTTTTATTTAAACTTGTCATTTTCATAAATCAAAATATGATATCTAGATGATTTGTTTAGATGTGGTGATCCTAGGATGAAGAAAAAATTGGTCCTTGATAAAGCAATATACTACCATGCCTCTAAGATATTCAAAGACATCTCCATGTTGTGACATATTCTTAAGATATTATTGTTGATAAGTGAGCTCATATATTCATTTGAAAGAGTGTACCTCTTTGTAGAGTATTGTAGTAATTTTTGAAAGATAATGAATAATAATTTTTTCATGCATTGTGTATGAAATAATGCTTGCTTTAGAAATGCCAAAAATATTTTATGTAGAGGGTACCCTTAAATGTGATAGAGACAGTTACCTTATTTTAGAATCAATATGATTAGGTTCAATCTTCCTTGCCTTCCATTCTAGCTTAGATTTATAACTAAGGATGTGTGAATTTGTTTTTTTCAAGCATGTACAATTTTTTCTTATGTCACATAATGTACTCCATTTAAATGGGAAATTTTGATAAGTTTATTAACCACCATAAATTATAATGCAAATATGATTACTTATTTTCAAGGGGGAAATTTCACAATGTTGACATCCTTTACCTATTATTCATTTGGTCTACACCAATTATATGTTGCTACATTTGTCATTGTATGTGACCCTATCACTTGATTACTCCAAATGCACACACATTTCTTTAGAACAATCCTACATGTTGCTATCCATGTTGTTTACATCCTCCAAGACATGCTTCATTGTGCTTACATGACATATATATCAATTATTGTCAATGCTACCTTGTCACTAGAAGCATCTAATCCCCTTGCCAAGTTACATGCTTACATGTGTATTGCATGTGTATTATTTCACAATCTTGTTGTGTCTACATAATTTTTTATTTCTTTTGTTTACATAATTTTTTATTTCTTTTTTCATTGAAATTTATTACATGTGCATTAAATGATATTATCTTTGACAATGCTACATTTTGATGTGATTTACGTGATGTTATCATTTTTCACATACCTCTAATTTCTTGTGTCCTTTATATGCAACCAATTGGATGGTGGCATATACTATCACTAACATTTCTTCATGAATTTGATTGCAATGATGTAGTTATGACAAATATTGGCATTTTTCAATTTATTAGATAGAACTTCATTATTATATATAGATAGATATTTTTGCATAGTTAAAGGCCTTATGTTGATATATGTAGAGTCTAATCATATTCCACTTGGTTATAGTCCTCAATGCCTTATTTTCTTGGTTCTATTCCTTTATATTTTTTTGCTTAATCAAAACCCTTATCTTCTTGATCAAATTCTGTAACATTTGTTTGCATAATGAGATCTACCAATGTTCATAGCATGTGTAATCTCGTCCAACTTTTAGTTTTCTATAATCAACTTTCACATATTTTAATTATACAAATTTTTAAATGCTTCACAAATGTTACACATTTTAATTCTTCATTTTGTGTTTGTAAGTACTTGATAGAGCACTCATGGCAACAAGAGTACACATTATTGACATTCATGATTTGCATACTTTATGTAGAGCAATGGTGTGAAAATATATTTGATTTTCATATTGATTGATTGATTTTACTTTAACATCTATTTCATGATAGTTCACATATAAGTCAAAACAAGGACAAAATATAATAGTGAAAATTGAATACCCTTGTCTTTTTTCCTTAATTGTCTTATATGCATAACTAGTATATAAAATAATTTATAAAAATTAACAAATAACATTATCATATCTAATTAAATATTATCTAATCTTAATACATTCCGAATAATTAATAATTCTAACTCATTGAAATGTCAGTCTGCGTTTGAGTTTTCTGCTCCTTACAAAAAACCCTACTTTTTATTCTCGTGAATTTAGTTTTGATTAATTAAAAATCTAGTGAATTTAGTTTAGATTAATTAAAAATCTACACAAGCATTCTTCATGCGGGGATAGCTCAGTTGGGAGAGCGTCAGACTGAAGATCTGAAGGTCGCGTGTTCGATCCACGCTCACCGCATTCAAATTTTGGTAAAAATATATAATATCTTTTTGTTTACAAATTAACCAGAAGATGTATTCCTAAGTTGATTAATGTTTGAAAATGCTCATATACATGCCAAAATGAAGATTATTGGAGTTGAGAGTTGGGGAAAAATATTTATAGTGTTTTTATGTGATTAATGTTTGAAAATGTTAATATATAATTATTGAAGTTGAAAGTTTGAATGTTATTTTTTAAATTTAGTTTAAAATAAATATATGTAAATGTAGAAAAGTTATTTTTTACAATATTGAGATTATTGAATTTGTTTTTATATTGTAATTGATTTTTTTATGAGTTTTATAATTTTATAAATTTTAATTGTTGAAAAATTATATTATTTAATCTCTTAAAATCAAAATGAATACACAAACACATATATTATGAAAGGTGTACCATACAAATAAAGTGTGAAAGTGTTGTTGTCCAATCTCTACTAGAAAATAATGTTGCATTGATTATAAGCATGCAATAAAATAGGAAAAAGTCAATTCATTACATTAACATTATTATCAAGCTCCCGTTATAATGTTATGGAGGAAAAGCGATAGCAAAAACTTATATACCTCATTTATTGAGGCTCATGAAAAAGACATTCCATTTAAATTGAATGAATGTATTATTAAAAAATGAAAGTGACAAAGTACGATCTCTAGTAGAAAATGATGTTTGCATTGATTACAAGTGTGCGCACTAAACAATATCATTATGAAATGGGAAAATGAATAGAATAAAAAAGTGTACAGTTAATTATGAACCCAATAGCTTCGTCAAACTAATAAGATTGTGCAAAACTGTTATCCAATAGAATGATAGATAAAGTAATCTTGATATTTTGAAACATTTATTTGAGAAAAAATATACATTAAAAAATCTATTCAACCTATTTTAATTCTACTCTCATTGATTAATCTATTATCATGAGTTTTTGGTAAGCGTTTACTCAATCTATATAATAGAGTGTGTTGCAGGTTTAATTACTACACTAAATCAATATTTAGTATTCTCTAAATTAGAAAAAAAATATTATCCATGATATGATGGATAATTAAACATGTGGTTAAGATCCTAGGATTTATTGAAGTTGAGTGTTACAACTTTTATCATTTTGTTAGTTAAATCATATAACTAACATGAGTGAAATAAATTATCTAGGTCCCATGAGGTATCTGAAAGAAAATAATCTATATTATTAGATGTTAAATGTGTAATAGGTAAAAGCAATATTAAACAAGAAGCTACAAATGGTGAATAATAATAAAATATGCATAGGAAAGATACTAGAATTGATAACACTAAACTCTAATAATAATGTGTTATGTGTGTACTATTGTTGAGAAAGAAATAAAGTTACTTTATCTTAGATACTATCACAAGTCCATGCTATGATATTTAATGATAACTATCATTGAAGATATATATATGTATATACAACATTAAAAATCTATGAAGGTTAGACGACCATTATGGAAGTTGAGATGATTACTCTTTCATGTGTGACTATTTACCTTCCATGGGTTAACTTAATTGGTGTTAAAAGTTGGGGAAAAATATTTATAGTGTTTTTATGTGATTAATGTTTGAAAATGGTAATATATAATTATTAAAGTTGAAAGTTTGAATGTTATTTTTAAAATTTAGTTTAAAATAAATATATGTAAATGTAGAAAAGTTATTTTTTACAATATTGAGATTATTGAATTTGTTTTTATATCGTAATTGATTTTTTTATGAGTTTTATGATTTTATAAATTTTAATTGTTGAAAAATTATATTATTTAATCTCTTACAATCAAAATGAATACACAAACAAATATATTATGAAAGGTGTACCATACAAATAAAGTGTGAAAGTGTTGTAGTCCAATCTCTACTAGAAAATAATGTTGCATTGATTACAAGCATGCAATAAAATAGAAAAAAGTCAATTCATTACATTAACATTATTATCAAGCTCCCATTAGAATGTTATGGAGGAAAAGCGATAGCAAAAACATATATACCTCATTTATTGAGGCTCATGAAAAAGACCTTCCATTTAAATTGAATGAATGTATTATTAAAAAATGAAAGTGACAAAGTACGATCTCTAGTAGAAAATGATGTTTGCATTGATTACAAGCGTGCACACTAAACAATATCATTATGAAATGGGAAAATGAATAGAATAAAAAAGTGTACAGTTAATTACGAACCCAATAGCTTAGTCAAACTAATAAGATTGTGCAAAACTGTTATCCAATAGAATGATAGATAAAGTAATCTTGATATTTTGAAACATTTATTTGAGAAAAAATATACATTAAAAAATCTATTCAACCTATTTTAATTCTCTCTCATTGATTAATTTATTATCATGATTTTTTAGTAAGCATTTACTCAATGTATGTAATAGAGTGTGTTGTAGGTGTAATTACTACACTAAATCAATATTTAGTATTCTCTAAATTAGAAAAAAAAAATTATCCATGATATGATGGATAATTAAACATGTGGTTAAGATCCTAGGATTTATTGAAGTTGAGTGTTACAACTTTTATCATTTTGTTAGTTAAATCATATAACTAACATGAGTGAAATAAATTATCTAGGTCCCATGAGGTATCTGAAAGAAAATAATCTATATTATTAGATGCTAAATGTGTAATATGTAAAAGCAATATTAAACAAGAAGCTACAAATGGTGAATAATAATAAAATATGCATAGGAAAGATAGTAGAATTGATAACACTAAACTCTAATAATAATGTGTTATGTGTACTATTGTTGAGAAAGAACAAAGTTACTTTTATCTTAGATACTATCACAAGTCCATGCTATGATATTTGATGATAAATCTATCATTGAAGATATATATATATATATACACATTACAAATTCATGAAGGTTAGACGACCATTATGGCTTGAGGCGATTACTTTTTTTCATGTGTGTGACTATTTACCTTTCATGGGTTAAACTTAATTGGTGTTGAAAGTTGGGGAAAATATTATATGTTTTATGTGATTAATGTTTGAAAATGTTAATATATAATTATTGAAGTTGAAAGTTTGAATGTTATTTTTTAAATTTAGTTTAAAATAAATATATGTAAATGTAGAAAAGTTATTTTTTACAATATTGAGATTATTGAATTTGTTTTTATATTGTAATTGATTTTTTTATGAGTTTTATGATTTTATAAATTTTAATTGTTGAAAATTATATTATTTAATCTCTTAAAATCAAAATGAATACACAAACACATATATTATGAAAGGTGTACCATACAAATAAAGTGTGAAAGTGTTGTTGTCCAATCTCTACTAGAAAATAATGTTGCATTGATTACAAGCATGCAATAAAATAGAAAAAGTCAATTCATTACATTAACATTATTATCAAGCTCCCATTAAATGTTATGGAGGAAAAGCGATAGCAAAAACATATATACCTCATTTATTGAGGCTCATGAAAAAGACCTTCCATTTAAATTGAATGAATGTATTATTAAAAAATGAAAGTGACAAAGTACGATCTCTAGTAGAAAATGATGTTTGCATTGATTACAAGCGTGCACACTAAACAATATCATTATGAAATGGGAAAATGAATAGAATAAAAAAGTGTACAGTTAATTACGAACCCAATAGCTTAGTCAAACTAATAAGATTGTGCAAAACTGTTATCCAATAGAATGATAGATAAAGTAATCTTGATATTTTGAAACATTTATTTGAGAAAAAATATACATTAAAAAATCTATTCAACCTATTTTAATTCTACTCTCATTGATTAATTTATTATCATGATTTTTTGGTAAGCATTTACTCAATGCATGTAATAGAGTGTGTTGTAGGTTTAATTACTACACTAAATCAATATTTAGTATTCTCTAAATTAGAAAAAAAAAATTATCCATGATATGATGGATAATTAAACATGTGGTTAAGATCCTAGGATTTATTGAAGTTGAGTGTTACAACTTTTATCATTTTGTTAGTTAAATCATATAACTAACATGAGTGAAATAAATTATCTAGGTCCCATGAGGTATCTGAAAGAAAATAATCTATATTATTAGATGCTAAATGTGTAATATGTAAAAGCAATATTAAACAAGAAGCTACAAATGGTGAATAATAATAAAATATGCATAGGAAAGATAGTAGAATTGATAACACTAAACTCTAATAATAATGTGTTATGTGTGTACTATTGTTGAGAAAGAAATAAAGTTACTTTATCTTAGATACTATCACAAGTCCATGCTATGATATTTAATGATAACTATCATTGAAGATATATATATGTATATACAACATTAAAAATCTATGAAGGTTAGACGACCATTATGGAAGTTGAGATGATTACTCTTTCATGTGTGACTATTTACCTTCCATGGGTTAACTTAATTGGTGTTAAAATGGTAGTGAAAGAAATAACACTTGAGATCAACACATGATGATATAACATATTATGAGAGGAACTTAGTCTAGTTTGATCTATAGAAATGGAAATAGAAATAGAATCATTTTATTTCCATGATACTGGGTAATCTATTTTTGGGTCTATAGATAGCTTATAGTATATGGGGCTACCCCATACTCCTAGTATGCAAGAGGCACCTAATTGTGCTTCTAATACAAGATGTACATACTTTATGCCTTACAAGATTTTAACTTGTGAGCTCTATAGATAGGTGTCTAGATTGCTAACAAATTCCATGTTGAAGGCATCACAAGATTTTTTGTGTGCTTAGATGGAACCACATTTGATTTATCCAAATTTCCTTCAGTTGCTAGAAATATGTGTGTTTGGGGATCTTGGAGATCTATGTAGAGTGTTTAGTCATACCACAAACCATAAAAATTAGTCTAAACTTACCATGAATCTCAAAAATGAGCTTAGTTATATGGTAGAGTTATATTTGGAGAAACCACCCAAATTAATAATTAGTTTTTTTAATGCATCTATTTACTAAAAAATCTAATGTACAAGTGTGATGTGAATAGCATTATGTTATCAATTACATGGAGAGTTTTATAGAGCCTTCAAAAAAAATCATTAAACTTATCTAATTACAATTTGATAATTTTACAAGTCACTATATGAATCTCTCCATGCTCATGGTCTTGCACCTCCGCAATAAGATCTAAAAGTATGATAATAAAATTCATAACATGATAATTAGCTTTAATGTTACAACAAAGAATAATCCAAGTCTAGTTTTCTCTACTTTCTTAAAATTATAAAGTGATAAGGTTTAAGCACATGCATTTTTCATGAATTGTTAATAGCTTTGGTTGCTTAACAATTTATATATTAAATTGTAAGATATGTAGTGTTTAGATGAGAACTCAATTATTAGAAGTTTATAATTTATCTAAAAGAATAAAATTAAACTACCTCCTAGGTGTTTTAGTCAATAAATAGCCTTTTGAATTTTTATTATATTTATTAAACATTAAATAAAATAAGTAAAAATACAAAATAAGATAGCCTAATTTGATCTAAGTTAATAAATATATGGGTTAGACAATAGCAAATGTAAATATAAATGCTACATATAAGGAAATTTGTGCAACTAAAAAATGTGGATTTCAACTCCAAAATGGAACTAAGGAGGAAAAAATCATGCTCTAGTGAAAGTATAGACTTTTTCTAAAAATTTGTGAAAATTTAATTTCTATAACTATGTTGAGAGTATAGCAATAATGTAAGGAAATGTTGGTCCCTTCCAACAATGTAGGGGCACTAACAACCCTCCTAGGCACTTGTGCCAATATAGTTGACCCACATAGTTGACCCTCTTAGGTGTTGGTGTCTTGATGTCTAAAGACCTTCAAAATTTCAAAGAATTCCCACCTTAATTTTTAGACTCCTCTTTCTTGGAAAGTCTTCCTAACTCTAGATTTGAGATATCTTGAGCTAAATGTCGGGGTAAGGGAAAGGGTGTGATGTAAAGGATTCTACCTCATTCAATTCCCTATTTGGTGTATGCCAACCTCCACATAGCACAATATGAAAAATCCAGGTGAGTGTAAACCTAGTGACAAAATGAGAATAATATGTAGATAGGTTTCTATTTATAATAACAAACCTTAAGAGATAAACTAAACATAAGCAATGTGTATAGTGATCAAATAAAAATAAGGATTTGTGGATCACAAAGGGGATGTAAGCAAGGGAAAAAGGATAGAAAAAGTTACAAATATAAAGGGAAAGCCTAGGCTAAGGGTAAATTGAGAGGTGGCTTCAAGGGAAGAGAGGGACATGGGGATTCATGGCTTCCAATGAGAGAGGTTAGAGGATGAAATTGTGAGAGAATGAATAGGGAAGAATATCAAATAATAATTATGGTTGAAATGTTATAGCAGAATCCCAAAACTTTGGTCTTCATCTATGTGGCTTGAAGCCCTAGTCTTTCTAATAGGGTTTCTCAAAATCACTTGGGTATTGATAGCTTTATTTACATGTCAAATCTTCTCCTTTACAAATGGAGGAAAAAATATTCTTATAGTAAATCGCAAGAAGAATATTGAAAATGTAATAAGAATTAGGTGGGTAAATTTACTTGTCAAAATTTGATAATAGATGTCACTTGGACACTAATGTTGGGTACAATGTAGGTGTCTTTGAAAAGTCAAGAATTTAAAATTTTAGGTTGAAAAATGATGTGTTTTAAAGTTAATATTTCTTGAATCATCCTTTTATGATCATGATAAAGGCCAAAAATCATGCAATATGGTCCTATAATACACTAGGAGAGTGAACACCAAAATGAGTGCAAAAACATATGGTGGAGATTGGAAAGTAGACAAATTTTTACCTTATATTACCATGTTTAATTACTATGAATAATCTAAAAGGTTAGTACCTTTTGATGAATTCTAAAATAAAAAATATTTTCTTCTAATGAATGTTCACCATATTAAGATAATAGACATAATTACACATATTTATAATGATAATCTAGTTTATTAAATATTAAATAAGTATAACATTCAAATAAGTTGTGAGAAATTTATTCTATATTGAAACAACCATAGGAATTATATTCTATATCTTTCAATGTAAATCACACTAGACTTTAACATTTAATGGATACCAAATATGAGATGTCAAGTATTCCACATGTTTATAATAAATTAAATAGAATTCATTTATAATGGATTTTATAATGTAGAAGGA
>VDFB02075321.1:208762295-208775280 GCA_007258455.2 Sequoia sempervirens | reverse complement strand
TGGTGTACAATCATTATAGTAGACATGGGTGTAACATGCACTCGATAAGTAGTTTTCCAAAACACTATTTAATCATGTAGAATTGATAGATCCCATAAGCATTAATAAAGATTTTAACTGTTAGATTATTCAAATTTCTACTCATTAATTATCTTAATTAAAATTAAACTCAAAGTAAAGTATAAGGTTTGCAAGCTATTAAATTAAACAAATTAGAGGGATAGTGTAAGATGGGTGATTGATAATGTTAAACACATTAAAAAGGTTTGTGGACTATTGATTATGTTCTATCTAATGGAATAAATGTAAATGGTGGTCCTTAGATGGTTAAATCGAAATATGATGGGCCCTTCTCATGGTTACATTATCATCAATGCAAGTTGTTGGATCCACTATCAAATCATTAAATAAAAAAAAATTGTATACTCCTAATAAAATTGCCTTAGAGGTGTCAGAAAACCTCCATGCCAATGGTCAAAGAAAAGTTTGAAGGGACATATATGCCTAATGAACC
Organism: Sequoia sempervirens; assembly: GCA_007258455.2. Classification (NCBI taxonomy): domain Eukaryota; kingdom Viridiplantae; phylum Streptophyta; class Pinopsida; order Cupressales; family Cupressaceae; genus Sequoia; species Sequoia sempervirens. The sequence goes on along the minus strand of VDFB02075321.1, from coordinate 208,774,766 downwards.
AAAGTATAAAGATTAAGGAATGAAACCTAATATGGAAATGTAAAAATAAAGGCCTCAAGCCCACACATTGGTGCTCATTTGGAGCATGAAAAAGGATTGTCAAAGATATTATGTTAATAGACCATTCATTTCATTGTTAGGGCATCTAATCTAACAACTCATAATCCATCAAGTTTTGAAGAATGAAAGAAAAATATTATGCATGGAAAATATGAATAAAGAAGATATTTTCCAAGGGAATATAACAAGGAGACAATATGTAACCATGTATTGAAAGTAGAATAATCCTAATCAAATCATGCACAAATACATTTAAAAAATCAAGAAGAAAAATAAACACACAAGTAAGCCACATCAAGTGTTAAAGAGTTCATGATAGTTAAGAAAAAGTCAACTAAAATGGGAATTGGAGCACACTAGAGATGGAAAGTTTGAATGATTTCACATGTCTTTTCTTTAGTTTAATCACTTTTACATTGATTTAAAGACATGATTTTTTTGTTATAAATAAGAGCACTTAACTTATTAAAAATGGATTTGAAGTCCTATACTTTTCAATATTGTCTCAATTAAGTTAACTTTTTAAGTATTTTATTCTTCCAAGACAAGTGTTAATAAGTGAAAATGATAATGCTATGTCATTTGATGTGCCTTTGTAATGATGATTATCAATTATTCATTCCCTCTTGATCCCTTTAAATGTCATAGGATTCTTATCTTTTTATACAACACACTAGGGAATACATTTAAATATTTTATGCTTAGGTTAATGAGTAATGAATTGTTAGGATTTTATTGGTTGATCCCAAGATTATATTTGATTTTAGAAAGTTGAGGGTCAAGTCCATAGCTATAGTCCTCAAACAAGTTTAGGGTTGCAACTATAGCATAAACCTAGAACAAGAGAAGGGAAATATGAAGAATATATCTAGATTCTTGGGATGTGTGAAGTCAAGGTTAGTCAAGGCTCAGTTAATATACCAATTTTCACATCTAGAGATATGACATTTACACACCAGACCATTACACTAAGAATAAAAAGTCAAAATGAGTCCAAAACAAATGGGAAGAAGTGTTAGGGATGCACTTTTTACCCTTATATTTCCTCCCACTTTGAATAACTCATGAAATACTATGAAATTGACATATCAAAGTAAATAAGAAATCACCATGAAAATAAATTACAACCACATTTTAAAAGGATATAAGTGTGTATGATTATCTACATGTACTTCTAATCATAGCCCCTTGATATCAACAAGCACAAAATTTAATGAGTATCATCTAATAAAAATCTCAAATAGGCATGAACAAATACTTAACGACATCAAGAAATAATGCCTTAAAGTAAAGATGTTTGTGAGCACATTATAGATTAGTAGTGACCAAGCCTAGACTTTGATCACTACCAAGCCATAATACTAGCGTGTTATAACATACTTGCATTATATGTTATTTCAACCAAAGCGTGTTTTTGGCCACTCCATCTTTGTGCACTTGCCCCCAAGTACACTCAATACCAACACCATGCATAGAGTACAATAATGGGAAGTCCTACAAGTGATGTGTCTCAAAACATATATGATTGTTAGGAAAGGTGTCTCAACCTTGCATCTTAGTCTTAATAGCAAAAAAATTGTGTAAAATTATTATTATTTGGATTAAACTATATGCAATTTGTTTGCACCAATGTTTCAGATCACACTCTGTGATCCATCATAAGGATGGGAAATATTTTTTTTATTCAAGGGGTAAACGATTTTGAATCGGAGCTATGAAATGGAATACAACCATTCAACAATACCACCCCAACGAGGTTTAAACCTTGGTGGCAAGAACAACAATGCCACCTTTAAACCATCACACCATGCCAATATTGGCAGGATGGGAAAGAGTTGAAGGAGAAAAAAATGATCAATTTTTTCTCGTTAAGCTCTTTCTCATCTTGATGATGGAAAATAGATTGTGATCATAAATGTTGATGCAAAAAAATCACATGCAATTTAATCTAGAAAAAATCACACTTACATCAACATGGACTATGGAAATATAATTTCTTTGAAAAAAATGGGCTACAAAACACAAAATAATAATTTTCAAGGCTTTAGACGTTGATTTGGCCCAAAAAATGCCAAAATGAGACTTAACGAGAGAAAGTATATTACATTGACATAGATTGCTTTGAGATACCTAATTTAAAAATAATGGGCTCAATTATCTCCTCAAATCATTTAAATGTATGGCCTTTGAAAGTTCGAGCTCATACATTAGAAATGTAAGAGCATCTATGTCACATAAGAGATTTGTAAGAGGGAGTTACATTTGTTAACCAAATTTTAACACATGCTATGACATGCCAAAAGACATACTTTAATGGAAATAAATGAGCCAAAATGAGGAACCCAAGTTGGTGAGTGGATTATGGTGAGTTTGTGATAAGAGTAAGGAATATGATATTTTTAGCTTGTGGACTCATCTTGGGATTTGGATGTTGGATCTTGACTACAAATTCAGGCACCACATATTAATTGATTTTAGCTCACAATTTCCTAATTACCATTTGATGGTTTCATATATTTCTCCTCCTATTTATTGGGTGCTTGAGATGTATGTTATATATGTTGGCAATAGGTGTCATCATTGATGTCAACCTATTATGGGTTTTCATTGATGTCAAATGAGTATGATGAAGTCTGTATATATTCCAAAGATAGTGCAAGTGTAGAGATATAGTCAACAATACAATTAGATGTATGAATGATGATCTTACTAGTCTCTATGAGTTATGTGGTGGTTGGTACACTTGTTCCAATACGTTCCTTGCATTTATATGATAATATCATTCCCAATTGGTGTACCACACATTGAGATAAGTTGTACAAGATTGGAAAAGGTATTAACAGTGTATTCACTATAACAGAGTCATGAATTTTTGGTCCACATCCTTTTGTAGAGTAAGTTCTTGTCTTACGGTTCAAGAAATAAGTTGGTTGTGTTGTGAAGTTATTATATCCAATAAATCAAGTCTTTACACCTTCCGCAGAAAGAGTTAGAGCTAATAGTGTTTTAGTCTATGCAATATAATGTTAAAGGCTTGTTAGAATACTCTGCATTCCTCTGGTAAGACCGATGTTACCATGCGGACTTGGGAATATGTTCAAATAGGGGTATGAGTTATTCCTTGCAATTCTTAGGTGTTTTGGTGGTCCACAAGATCAGTTTTCAAATAACAGTTTGCTACAACTTGTTCAGAATGCTTTGTTCCTATACACTCAATGGGTTTCTCCTCTTGCGCCAACATTTTATGCTTAGATACTTAAGGAAAAGGTTGAATGAATATTGTACATGATCCACAATGCCTACATCTCAGCCCACATGATGATTTTGGTACCTCCCCAACTATGTGAAGTCAAACAGGGAGAGTGTTGATGGTATTAATACTATTTGGGCTAACATGATTTGTTTCATTCTCTGCAGTTAATCTTGTTCAATTAATTTTGTCTTGAAGAATGTGTTGTGATGCATTTGGGCCCTGACGTAGGGTATGATGCTTCACAACTAAATATCTTTTACTTTGGATGTGTTTTGGAGCCGACCCATACAATATCAATTGTCTCATCCAACTGTCATCTTGGAGCTGACTTAATTTGTGTTTTGTGCTATTGCGGAGGATATACATAGAAGATCAAATTCTTTTGTGAAGGTGGTGATTTAGAGTGATTTGAGACAAAGTAGAATGAAAGAGATGAAGTGTCTGAAATTAGCGTGAAGGGAAAATTGTGTGAAATAGTGACTGCAACTTCAACATATATGTTAGATACTTCCTCAAAGCAATTCATAATCAATTTTCTCATTATATTCTTCATGTATCCTGCTTTAAGATATTGAGTCTCATCAAGTCCTTTTGTATCCTTCTCTAAGGTTGTATACCTTAGTCTGTAAGTCCATAGGCAATGAGCCTTAAACATTGTAATTCTTGTTAGCAATGAGCTACATATATTGTGAGTTAATCCTCACCATGGTTTTTCCCTCATTGGGTTTTCCACCTAAAAATCCTCATGTCTTCATGTGATGCATGTTTTCTTTTCTATTCTTTTTAGTTATGTGATGTGTTGTTAATCTACAAATGAAAATGGTTTAGTTTTAAGATATGTTGATTCACCCTCTCTCAGCACATCATTGTGTTCAACAATATAGTAAGTTTTGTAGGAAATGTTATGATACAACAATTGCTTTAGATCTCATTTTGTTGATACTTCTATAAAGGCTTATAATTTGCAAGTGTACTATAACTATTTTATTATTGTATAATAAATTGAGTTTCTTTTGAATGCATGGGATTTTTTCTTAAAAAAAAAATTTCCCAAATAAATCATTAACATCAACATCAACATCAACATCAACATTATAATATATATATATATATATATATATATATATATATATATATATATAGTATTTATTTCCTTGTAACTATATGATAAATTTAATTTTTTCACACATCTTTCATTATACTTTAGTGTGGTAGTGTATTCCACACCTCCACTTCCTTTCATTTAGTATATCATAGATTGAACACCTTAGGTCTTGGGTGTTAAGGGAAAGGTTTGCATCCTAATCTTAGTTTGAGTGGGAGCTTAAAGAGGAGATCTTATTGCAAAAAAAATAGAAAGAATATCAAGGATAGAGATGGAGAGGTTCACTAACACTAGATTTGAGCTATGGAATCTCAAGATGGAGGATATGCTTAAGTAGATGTATTCACGGGCTATTGTATCTAGATGTGAACCCACTACACGTAAGCTGACTAGGATCTATTAGGATACCAAGATGAAGGACCTCATTAGGCTATTCTTTCCAAGCTCTATCTTAGTTGAATTCCCATGCAAAATCCATCGCACAAATGTATTGGAAAAATGTGGGAGACTTGTACTATTAAATATTTGGTTAATATTTTTTCTTGATAAATAAGTTACATACTATTAAGAATAGATTGTGGTGGTTTTTGTGGTTAAGACGAATCGTTTTCAATATGACTACTTACCTAGTTTCACTCTATTGAAGTGAAAATGGAGGATGATCATTGCATGACACTTCTATGTTATTTTCCAAACTCATGGGTAACTTGGCGATGCCAATCAAGAGAGATAACTCAAAAATCAAAATAGATGAGGTTTTGACTATTTTATCTCTACGGAGATGCAATAAAAAAAATTATGAATCTACCTAGGAGGCCCTAGATATTTTTAGAAGACTAAAAGAGAAAGGAAAAAGATGGACATGAAGATAGAAAATTCTAGATCCAAATGTCTTTACAAAGTTTAAGGCTACTTTTGGAACTATGACAACACCAATCACTTTCATAGAGACTACAAAGAAGAGAAAAAGAAATATGATTAGATGACTTGTCAAAAAATATTTCTCAAAGTGATGCATTTTCCTTTATTTTCACCTTGGAAATTTGCATGCATTAGAAGGTGCATGGCTGATAGACTTTGGAGCTTCCTTCCATATGACCTCCCATTATAGGTTGTCTTCAAATTAAAAAGGAATTTGATGGTGGGAAGATTTTTACCTTAGTGATGATTCAAATAAGCATAGTTGGTTGTAGGTAGGGTATATATTTTATTCCATAATGGATGAATGAAGGGGATCAATGGTGTGTTATGCATCCTTGTTTGGAATAAAACATGTTATATTAGTTATAAAACTCAATGATGTGGGTGTACAAGTTGTTTTCTCTAGTAAAGGGTGTAAGTTGGTGTGAGGATATATGGTTCTCATTAAGGGTGTTCATGTGGGAATTTTTATCTGAATAACTAGATATATTTGTAATTATTCAATATAATAGTTTTTCTATCTCAGATAGTAAAGAGGATATGAAAATCCACTATCCACCATAAAACTAGTAGCAAAGAGGAGGTTGTGTCTACTTCCAAGTTGTTCTTCCTGGTACCTAAGTGAAATCTTACTTCAAAAAGCAAGTTACCTGTAAAGAAAAAAATGCTATATCACTAGATAATAGGCCATATATCTAAGAAGGGTCTAATGTTCTAAAAAATAAAAATATTGTTTAGGGGATGAATGATTGTACCCTTGAATTTGATTTCTATGAACTTTGTGTATATAGAAAATAGAACTATGTTCAAATTTATTGTAGTTTTCACAAACCTTCTAGGGTATTGGATTTAATTCATTTAGATGTATTTGATACTATTAATGTTCCTTTATTTTCTAAGTCTTTGTACTATTTATATTTTATAAATGATTACTTTATAAAGAATACGTGTATTTTCCTAGGAGTAAATTCAAAAGTCTTTTATTTAGTTTAAAGAGCTTGGGTCTTTTGATAATTTAGATTGATATGAAGATTAATGTTTTGAGGAATGAAAATGGTAGTGATTTTTGTTCCATATGTTTTGATATATTTTTTAAAGAACGTGAGATCAAGAGATATAAGGAAAATTTGCATATCCCTTGGAAAAATAGATTTGCAAAAAGAATTAATAGGATATTGATGGAGAGGGCTAGAAGTGTGCTTATTAGAGCTAGCTTGGAATAGAACTTCTAGGTAGAAGTGGTTTCTATAGCCTATAACCCACTCATAGGTTCCTCCATTAGCTCTTTTACGTACAATCATCATGGAGACATGGATGGAAAGTCCTCTTTACATCATCTTCTTATTCATTGCCGAGGCATATGTACACATGGCTAGGGTGATGTGTTAAAGTTAGAGAAAATATAGTGAAATATATCTTCATTAGCTAAGGTGTTGATGTGAAATGGTACAAGCTTTGGGTCCCTATGGTTTAGAGAGTTATAAAAAAAACATGTGCTTTTTTCACAAAGATCAAGCCTTCTTCAATAATATCATATCTAGAAGATGATGGGAACAAATATATTTTTCATATAAATAATAAGGTTGAACTATAATCTCATGAAGGACTTGAAGATGAGGAGATCTAAGACAGTTTAGAAGAGGAGGTATAACCACCACCTTAGCTCTCAAGAAGGTCCACCCAATAGAGAACTATATGGGTATACCATAATTGGAGAAATATTTCACTTTGATTATTAATATAGATGAGCTTAAAACTATAAGGAGGCAAAAGATATGGGGGATTTTAAGTCTTAGAGAGTCTCTATGGATGAAGAGATCATTTCAGAAAACAAAATAACACATGGGACTTGGTGCCATTTCTAGAAGGAAGAAATATTCTTGGATGTAAATGAATGTTTAAGAAGAATATTTATTCAAATGATGGTATTAAAAATGTAAGGCAATATTGGTTGCAAATGAATATTCCAAAGTTGAGGGATATGATGTTATTTTGGTTATTTATAATTCTAAATCTCCACCAAGAATCAATTTCCTTTACATCCCATAGCTCATCTACAAGCGTGGCTCATAATTGCATGACATTTTTCATCTAAGATCAAGGCTAGGTATAACAAATTTTTGGTAGAATGCCTCATAAAGATTTAGGATTTGGACCTCAAGTTATTTTTTGGTTGCTTCCTTTTTATTTCCTCTAGCTCAATGAACTTTGAATACTCATCCTCCTCGTGCCTTCTTCTTGCTTTGAATTCTCATGATTGAATTTATTAGCCTCAAATATACCAATAGTCTCTAGTAAATAGAAGAATATTATTTTTAGTTCATTAACCCATATGTACACTAATATATCAAGTTATAGGTCTAGAATCTTCTCAGTCAAAAAGTCCATAAAATTTCTCTTCATAATAACAATTTTGTGGCGGGTGTATGACACTACATGCAGTTCTCTCTTTTCTGTGATGTGGGTGAAATATTCCTCCATGATGTATATTTTTCTCAATCACACTAGGGTAAACACCTTAACAATGAAAAATTTAGGAAAATTAAATATTTCTTTAGTGAAACCATAAATATGGATAATACTTCAATCTTGATTAAAGTACTAGTCATCTTTATTCAAAATCTAGTTTTTTCTATCTTCATATAAAAAAATTTCAGGGGCACCCCTTGCAAGTACCTAATAAGTGGGTTCCATAAGAATATTAACAAAATAATAGTATGAGAAATACTTGTATAAAGTAGGATTCCATGTGATGATTTGGCTAAAGGCCTCTTTTGTGACATTAGTCTTTAGGTTGATAACCATACATTGATGGTGGCAATTAACAATTTAGTGCAAGATCATATGGATAAGAGAATAAAATTCAATGAAAATTATATTTATAGGAAAGGTAGGTATGTCTACATTAGTTTATTATTAATGAACTTAGTAAAATCAAATAATAGTGGAGAAAAAATATAGCTTCCTTTTTTATCTTATATATAGTTGCTATACAATAAGGGCACATGTGTTTACCTTCATCTTGGACAAAGATATATGAGAACATACTATAGACACCCTTAATTTCATCATGGAACATACTAAATGCTAGGGGAAAACATGGTGTCTTCACACGTTTGGTTCATTCAATTTATTTTCTAATAAAATGGGATTTATTTCACACTATTGTATCAGAATTTATTTAAGTGGTTGGTATTTATATTGTGTCTATCTTGGGGATCTACCAACATTTCCCTTACTTTCATAACACACACCACTACTTGAAAAATTGAATTGATCATCTTCCCCATGGTTGTCCCTATATTATAATTATAATTTTGAGCTTTTCCCTCACAACTCAATGCAAGAGTGAAACCTAGGGATCATATGATATGTTAGGGTGGTGGAATATACTCTATGATTAAAGGTCGTGTCTAGGATTCCTCTTTTCTTCACCCTATAGAATAATTATTCCCTTAAGGAAGTGGTAGATTTGGTAATCTTGGGTTCAACAAAATAATCAATGCTATCTTGAAGTGGGGTGCTATGTATAGTATGAGGGTATATTTTATATTTTTACTTGACTATAATTTCTCTATCCAATTAGAATAAGGAAATATATGAGGCACAAGAATGCAAGGAGAGATCTCAAGATTATATTTGATGAAATTTGATTTCCTTCTAGAATTGGCTTCATTTGTCTCTCATTCTTCTTCATTTATCCTTGAGTATGCATCATTTTCCTTGTTATAATGGTGTAGGTAAGAAAATATGAGCTATGTATTTCTTATTTCATAATATGTACATGAACACTAGCTCTATGTATTTAGCATTCTATCTTAGATTTTTTATTTTAAAGCACCATGCATTCTTAACTACTAAATTCACAAATGACTTGATTTTTATTAAGGTGGCGGCTCAAGTATGAATCTTCTAAGCATGATTAAAATATTTCATTGCTAACTTACATAATTTCATTAACTAGAATATTTGTACCAAGTTAGTGTCTTAATTATAAATTTCTAATTTATTGGCTTGAAATAATAATGTAGGAATAACTTGGCCACTCTACATGTCCCTTCAAAGATTTTATGGAAGATGCATTTCAATGTGGTGGTCTTGATTAGTCCTTTATAAGATCCTATAGTTAGTTGGAGGTCTTTAAACTTTTGGCATATCTCAAACCAAAGTTATCATAGGCCATTAGATGAAATAGATAGAGGGATGAGATTTTTGTAGGGTGTTTAGCTAACCAATCACATTCTTTCCTTTCACTTATTATGTACCATTTTATTTCAAACTTAATGCTTTGAAAAACAAAATTTATATAGAATGATAGTGCAAACAATACTTGGTATCTTTCTATTAGGTACTTTTACTTTTACTTCTTTCAAACCTAGAACATTTTTCACTTGGATAGTAGAAGTCATCCACATTCCCCACTTTGGCTTGTTGCTTCGTTATGGAGCAATGGAACTTCCAACAACCTAATACAACTAGTATGTATTGTGAGTGATCTAGTATCTATTAACCATTTATATGATACAATTATATTTAATCCATTTGATAGTTCATACCACCCAGTATCTCTTTTTTGGAGAAAATTAAATGATTTTTGGTTAACTACCCAATGGTCATAAGGTTGATTGGAGATAAAATACCCACTCTATAGGATTCAATAATCGTACAAGAATTCAATATCTTCTTGATGATTGAATAATCAATAGGTTGTCATTTATAAAGTTGAACCAATAGTGAAAGCAAGAATGAATGACATAGACTAGATATATTTGGACATATTGGGAGTAGGATACGTGAAGGGAGATATATAATGTTTAAAATATAACACATAGGAATTGGATGCACATGTATTAATATATAATATATATTTAAAAGGGTGGAATAAGTTAAAAAAAATATGGATATGATACACATATTATAGGTTTGCAAGGATTATAAGTGTTTCTTTAGATATATCTCATTAATTGGTATAGGCAAGTCATAGCCACTAGGGTTGAAAATCAAAAGGAGTTGTCTTTGTTGTAAGCTAAGATAATGTATGCACCACTCTAAAGAGATTCAAGCTTACTATAATGACTTTTGTTTCTTTGATCTTTCTTCAATTTCAATATAGAGTCACCAAATCTAAATATACATGGAGTAGCTCTCTTGGTAAGCCACCTTTCATAGCCTTTTGATGTCCTTGTTGTTGATTCTTAAATCTATATCTATATTCATATAATGTCAATAGTTTTTCTATCCAAATAAATATTACATCACTTTCTTGGAGCTCCATGTGGTAGACCAACTCTAGAGCTAGAAGTTTTATTGATATATTGCATATACCAAAGTAAATAGAGAACATCTTATCAACTTCTTGGGTGTAACTCTATCTAACCATAAGGATTTACATGGTTCACATTCCATTATTATTGATTCTCGATACTGATTGTCTTGATAATTTGAATCAAATTCTTTTTGGTCAATTTGGTTAGACCATTACTTTGTGGATGGTTAATTGAGGAGTCCTTTTGGTATATCCTATTCTCTAGGGAAATCTTAAAAATCCTTTCCTTTTCTAGTGCCTTGGAATTATTTTTGATAATGGTATTGGGTACTTTAAATTTGATAATTACCACCTCTAGCAAGCTAATGATTACCCTTTCTATTTATTCTTTTAATGATATCAAATATATCTATATGGTAAAATACTTTACAACTATGTGAATCTATATATACCCTCTCTTTGATGGAAAATTCATCATTCCAATAAAATTAAAGCCTTAGTGGTCAAAATTTTAATTTATTCTTCTCTTGGCTTCAAGGGCATGGGAGCATTTCTCTTATTTTTGGTGAAAAATTGACACACTTTGTATTTCCTTACTAAATCATGGGAATCATTGACCATATTAGGACAATAATATATGACACTCATAATATTCATTGTACTAAGTGAAATAGTGGTCTCTTGAGAATCCTGGATGAAATTATTGTAGTAGGATTGTCTCTTTCTAGGTTAAACACATCTTAAGAGGATATTGTCATAGTTTATTCCAAAGATAGCTCCATCAACTAATAGAAAGGAGAATTTTATAGATTGAATGCCCTTATTTTTGTAGGATTGATATTGGATAGGTAGATACGCCTTTACCCAATTAGACATACTAGCTTTAATGTTGACTAAGAAAGTTTTTTCATTATTGCATAATTTTGATAAATATTTGGCCAAATGCTAAAAAAGTGCATTGGACGTTTGATTAACTTGGTGGTTTTGATCTCAATTTCATATTCTAACACCTTCATTATCCGATTATCTCTTTTCTCACTCATTTATCTACCCCTGATATACTCTTTTATACTAGAATGAATTACATGGGTAGTGATCTTATTGTTGGATACTAAATGCTTGAACTTTTTGAATCCATTCACTAGGATATATGTTTGTTTTTCCAAAAAATATCTTACCTCCTTGTAACTCTTTATTCTCTAACTAAAATAACTATGAAGTGTTTTTGGTTGTATCTTCGTTTTCTGTAAGAACACGACAAATACCATGGTCAACCTAATGTATAGATGAGGAACTCTTTGTCAAAGTTTAGGTTTACCAATAATGGAAATTCTACTATAGTTTGATTGATGATATCAAAGGTCCTCTTCCATTACTTTTTCCTCTTAAAAACTTGTTCATTCTTCATGATAAGTGTAAGAGGCTTTGTGATATTTACAAAATTAGATATAAACCTATTGATAGAATTGATTTACTCAAAGAATGAATATAGGGATTTTCTATGTTGTAGATGTGACAATTCGACAATAGCATTTGTTTTATCTAGGTTTATACAACACCTTCTTTGGATTAAAAAAACTAAGATATTTCCTTATAGAATATTAAAGATGCATTTATTAGGGTTAAGACATACAAAATTCCTAATAATGCTAGAATATCCTCTCTAGATGAGGAAAATGGTTTTCTTTTGTTCTAGAGAACATCATCAGGGCATCCAAATTGACCAATATTATTGATGCAAGCGCATTCGGGTCCACAGGCAATCAGCATCACCCAAAAATATTTATTAGTTGTTTTGCTTTATTTTGGATTGTTTTGGTTGTTCATGGCATCTCTTAAATCAAAAATTCAAATATTCAGTTAAAA
>VDFB02075321.1:208734864-208762195 GCA_007258455.2 Sequoia sempervirens | reverse complement strand
ATATTCTTGAAAAAAATCATCAAACTACTACCCGCAGGGGAATGGCCTAGGTGTGTCGACAAACAAAAATCTAATTTGACTCATCAAAAGAATCGATTCAGAGCACCAGTGAGAATGACATAAAAATATTTAAGCAGTGCTGTGGGTGGACCACATAATTCCCAAGCAAGTCCTCAAGACTTTTCCATACAAGCTAGTATATGGAAAAGAGGCGCTATTGCCTATCTCCATGGAGATTCTGACACTACAATTGGTTAAATCTCTCGAGGTGGAACAAAACGGTGCCATGGAGGTTCGGCTGGCCGAGTTGCTGGAAGTGTAGGAAAAAAGGGAAAAGGCCCTAATAGCCATTTCCAACTTCTAGTAGGTGGTTAAAAGATGGTTCAACAAGAAAGCTTTGAACCAAGGTCTAAAGTGTTGGGGCCTAGTGTTAAAATTCAATGAAAGGGCTGCATAGCCAGGTCAACATGGAAAGTTCAACAACCTCTAGGAAGCACCTTTCAAAATAATTCAATGCAAACAACATAATGCATTTGAATTAGAAAATATGGAGCAAGAAGCATTGGAGATTCTTGTTAATGGAATCCACCTAAAATTGTTCAATTAAGCTTCGCTATTATTCTACCGATGTAAATATGTGAGTAGTGTATTTTCTGTTCTTTCATTTTTTTTTGTCGGCCAGTCTTTCAATAATTAATTCTACATTGTGAGGAGGAAGAAACAAATGGAACCCATTATTGCAAAGTACAGAGAGAACTAAAGAAACCCATGAAGTGGAGGAATGACACCCATATGTAGAATTAAAGTAAACACATATATGTAGGAAAAGAGAAAAGAAAACCCACATTGCAGAACAGTAGGAAAAAGGAGACAAAATGTTATATAAGTTGTATTTTTCATTATATTTATATATACTTTGATAAATACATTGTCAAAATGGCTTAGAGGACACATTTTTAGAGTATATATCTATATATATTTTGTATCTTTTCCATATCTATCTACAGTAAAGCCTTTTCAAGGCATATATATAAAAAACGTATAAACAAAAGGATGAGTTCTTAAAGCATTAAAAGAGGTTTTCAGTTCAGGCATGAGTAGCAACAATGGAGGAATCAATGGTAGTGTCTAGAATCACTTCATCAGTACGAACAACATAAGGACTAGCAGTAGCATCCACAAGAGCAATGGCGAGCAACAGAGGGAATACCAGGTTCTAGAAGTCAATGTACCAGTCAATGTCATAGAAAGGAACCATGTTGTACAAGCAAAATAGGAAGTGGCATGCACAGGTGACCCTTTGAAAATGGTCTTCCTGTGATTGGATGCAGAAGTCACTTAGGAATGACACACATGGTACTACTATATCTTTAATGTATTTCCAAAGGTTGCTCTCCATTGACAGGCCTATACCAAATGTAGCATTTTCCACCACCTCTCTGAGGCCACCCAGGTACTTCATAAATATATCAAGCACCAAATGAACCAATGGCTTGGGAACCTAGATGTCAAGCATGGATGTGATGAAGTGAGAGAATGCATTAGTATTAACTTTGTACCTATCTTCATAGTCAATGCAGTCCCTCCCCAGAACCCACTTCATCGCTATAATGACCAAAGAATGCTCATTCTTGGTTATTCTTTTGAGACGCCTAGTTGAGATTTCACCAAGGAAAGTTGTTTGGGATTTCTTATAGACTAACCTAATTGGAGTGTTCATGGTGCCTAGCTCTACACAGACTGCCTAAGTCCAAGCTCTATACAACTATCTAACACTAGCTCTGTGCAACTGCTAACACTAAGTTCTAAGCCAACTACCTATTACTAATTCTGCTCAAACTGCTAAGTATGATTTCGCTATTTCCTAAGTGCCTATTTATAGAAATAAGCTGAAGATGTGTGGTAATTTTCATACCATAAGCATGATGCTAATCGAGTACCATCTTGAAAATTGCACCAAGGCTCGCTCAAATTTCCCATCCAGTTGTGTTTGCTAGGTACAATTTGTTGCATGAAAGATTAATATGAGCTAATTAATTAGCATAAGCTAGTGGTAGTAACTAGTGGTAGTCTACATAGGAAATTGTTGAGGTGCCATGTTGCAGGCATTTTTTGGACTCCAAGGTAGAACCTGTATCTTTTCAAGCACTTATTGCATATTTGGGCTTAATCATTCCATTTGGGATATTAATTGCCACAACATACAAATGCCTAAGCTTCCTTCAAATTTTTGACTCAAGTTCCAAGAAAATATCACCGAAGGACATCATTACCAAAGGTCATTATAAATTCTTGTCATTTCAAAATGGCAAGTAATTCATTTTGCACGAGCAAATAATTAGTGGAACATGCTAAATTTAATGCTAAAATGTGAGCATTGTTGGCCAACCTGAGAAGGAAATAACTAAGTATCTCATACAAAAGGATAAATATTGTGAATGCTTTTCAAACACACTACCTAGAGAAAGAGTGTTGAGCACAACCATAGCTGAAGTAAATTGTAGAAGATTTGAGCTAAGCAAAATTTTCTAGCAAAAGGAAAATGGCAGAAAGTTCACAAGTAGAGGCACAAGTAGAGGCACAAGTAGAGGCGCAAGGAGAGGAAACACAGAGCTTGTTTAACGCTATGCGTGCAGTATCATCCATCTATGTCTTTGAAGATGTATCTTATGCTTTTCCTAGTATACTAGAGAATCCAGAATGGGTAAATGCGTGAGCCTTGGACAAGCCCAAAAATTATAGGGACCAGAGCCTAATCAAGGAGGAGTGGGATAATATTCATTATCCCATCATCACAAAGAACCCTAAGTCTTTGAGGGAGGTGGCCTATGAAAGGATGAAGCTAAACAATGACCCAAATTCTTTGGCACATAAGCTATGGTTCAATGGGCTCCCACAATATATGGACTCATTTGTGCACTATTTCTTGGAACTAGTCAATGTAGCCATCGAACATTTCAACCCAAGAACCAACACCATCAAGGGCTAGGAGTTGAAGGTTAATATCTGCTTGGGAGTTATCTAGAATATGTTGTGCATCCCTGACTAAAGCTCTAGATCAGAAAAGATAGAGCCATTCACTCCAAAAAAGGTAGACAAAATATGGAGAACTAGACAAAAGGTTCTCAATTTTTATAACAAAGAAACCCAAAGACCTAAGAAAGATCATAGAAATCCACCAAATATTCTAGTGCCACACAATGCCTTCCCCACGGAAATGTAGGAAGAATTCTCAATGTTGGAATTTGTTTGCATCCTGGACACTGAAAAGAATGTGTAGGAGTTTTAGTTGGGTCTAAGGTTTCAGTTCCATAGGAAACATTCCTATTTCTGGTATGACTTCGCATAATTTATTGATGATGAGATGCTAAGGAAAATAGGGGACTACCAAAAACAACAAAGGTTCAGGTTTCCTCCCTTCTTTGCCCATTCTTTTTTGCATTAGAATCCTAATTTCTTCAAGAAACATGTGAAGTTGGCTATTTTTGATGAATCAGACAAAAGAAGGCCAATTTCTTTATGGACTCCTCTCCTCTCCTCTACTTACGATTATTATGCATTTTTTGGATTATTTCTTGACTCTGATTCTACATGATTTGAGAGGGGAGGATGGTATTGAACAACTCACCAAGGAGAAAATAGGGTATATGAAAAACTTCACTCCCAAATGTGACTGGTTTCTTAGAATGGATTTTACATTCATCTAGATGTGCAGCTTCACTAGGGAACTATTCCACCTTCTGACATGTGTCACAAATCGAGTGCTAGCCCTCGAAATGTTTCAACAAGTATCCATCATCGACTACGCCTTTTGCTGAGGACTAGCCAATAAGAAGGGATTTTTTGTCTGCCCACTAAGCTTTAAAATGGTGGTCATGAACAAAAAGAAGACACACAAGCTGCTAGAGGATAAGATAGCTCATTTGGGGTTGGTGATGATTTGTGACAAATGGAATTACAACCCCAAAAATGACTTTCCAAATGAATTTTTCAAGGTAACACACAACCCTTGTCCTTACTACAAAAAGAGGCAGAACCCGCTAAAAGATATGGATGATCTATTGGTTGACTTGATTCACATTCCTATAGATGACAATAGGCTACCATAGCATAACTTCTAATTCACTATGACAAAGTATGATGAGAAGCACAAAATGGGAACTAGCCTTTGAAGCAGGTTATCAAGAACAAAAGGATGGAGTGAGGAAAAAATTAGAGATTTATGGGTGCACCACCAAGAGATCAAGCAACCCAAGGCCCCTTATGGAAGCATGGAGTTGGATGATCAATTTGATAAATTATGGAATTATGCACACAGAGACTCCGATGCAAGTGCTGACAAGGATGATGACTCTAGTGAGGAGTTCAAAATGCATACGGGGAAGGGAAAGGAGGAATCAAAAGCATCGTTAGCCTCTGCTTAGCAAAAGAGGAAGGCAATGGAGCAACCTAGCTAGAATGCTTCAAATGTACAGATGAACATATCGAGAGCCTCACAAACACTCAACTAGACCACATCAAGAACAAGAATGACTCAAAAATAGTCAAAAACCATAGAGGTGGAGGACTCCCTGCCTGTTAAATAGCAACACATAGAAGCAATTTCTAGGGAGAGTTCGCAAGAACCTGCAGTAAGCCAAGAGGTCATGGCAAGCCAAGAAATGAAATCATCCAAATAGCAGGTAACTTTTGCTCCCTATTCTCTTCACAATCTTTGTTTTCCCTACTGTATCCACGGTGTCCATCACTAAAAGTTTCGGCCCTTCCTTTTCCACTTTTGTCGCAATGGTTGTAGGAGGTTTCACCCCATTCTCTCAAGTGAGGCTAATGATTTTGACTCCTCTGCGGACCCTTTCACCTTTCACCACTTCCATATCTGCATCCCCTATCTTTTCGTCCTTTGTAAGTGTGGCTGCTACTAACACCCCTCTTGCTACCACTATATAAAGCTCAACTCAGTCCATCCAACAGATGGAGTCTATCATGACTCTGCCATTGCTGCAACACCTGATGAGTCCTCCCACTGGGTCACAAACCAAGCTTTGGTACATCCCTCCTTTCTCCCCATAGATGGTCACTCTCCCAAAGAAGAAAACGTCTAAGACCAATATCCTCACACTCCTTTTCACCTTACCTCCTAGTGCACCTTTCGCAGATGGGCTAGTTTAGTTTCCAACCCAATTTATGGCTCAGGGTGATGTTACAAAGGAAGTGTGGAGTCGAGCTCATGGAAGAAACATAGTGGGTGGTGACCACTGACTTCCTCAAGTCTAGTCGCCAACTAAAGAAGGAAGATGAGCTGAAACTTGTAAAGAATCAGGTTGATGTACTAGTGGCAAAGGAAAAAGTGATGGAAGTAGAAATTGCATGCTTATTAGAGAAAGTGCAAGCAATAGAGGTAGAGCAGAATAAACTCTAAGAGGAACTTGAAAAGTTTCAATTCGTTGACCCCACACTGGTTGACACACTGCGGTGGAGAAATCAAGACTATTAGAACAATTTAGCTCTAGTGGAGCAGGTGGTGCAACAAAAGAGTGAGGTGTTTGAATGATGGCACACTCAATTCGAGCAAAAAATGCAACAGAAGGATGCAAAATTTGGAGATCGAAAAGCCCAATTAGAAAAGGAGCTCAAAGAGATCAAGTTTTCCCTTGAGATGGAGTTATCAAACAAGAGTTGGGTTGAGGAAAACTAGTCCAAAGAGTTAAGAAATATCCAAGAACAACTTGCATCCACAAACAAGAGGGTTATAGAATTGACACAGGATGTCAGCTTGAAAGATGTAGAGATTTCCCTTTTAAGGAGTGTTCCCCAAGCTCTTGCTTTCCAGCCATACCTCATTCCAATGGCTCAACAGCTATATGTTTCATATTGGGAAAGGTCAAGGCCTTCTACTTGACACTATAGCCAACACTCCAATTTATGGTGGAGGCAAAAAACTTGGGTAGGGAGGCTCATGGAGCAATTGAGCAGTTCCCACAATTTGTTGCAGAGAGAGTTCTTGAGGAAATTTTTTTGCTAAATAAGTTGTACATGGTCTCGAATGAAGACTTAGCAAGGGAAAGGATTGAGGATCGAAAGGCTACTACCAAAATGGTGAACAAGTTCATCCACTACCACTCAGCTATCCTCTGTGCTAGTGCATGTGTAGCCACTTTGAGCCAGACTATGGATAACATGCGGGAGAAATTATCCTAGCTAACTGAGATGGGCCTACCCTCCCTGTTTCTTGTAGATGAGTCAGTGGCCATAGCAGAGCAAATTGTGGTGAAGATTGAAGAGAAGCAGTAGGACACATCTACTTTCCAGAGCTTCATCCAACCCCCTACCGCAATAGATATTGAAGGTGTCACTCATCCAATTGTGTGACTACTCTTCCAACTTGAGTTTGGGGTTGGTTTCTTTGTGATGCCGCCTTATAAAGAAATGATAAACCTTAGCAGAATGCAAGAGAGTATGCACAACATATCGATCCCATTTGAGGATGACTAGCTGCCCCTATAGGCTGTTCTCTCTAAGCTTTGACTCCATCACCCTATGGATGGGGCTCTGGTCTAAAAGCCAAATAAAATTTTAGGTTCCTTGTTCCACAGAAAAAACACACCTTGTAGTCACCAAAAGCTGTGAATATAAAATTCCTCAAGCTCCCTTCGAGTGGTTTTGTTTTTCCTAAGTACCAACCCATGCCTCATATGTTTGAAATGTTGTCCTTCACTTCTCAATCGAGCCTATTCTTGATAAACTCCTTTGGTTTCTACCACATGTCCACTAGGCACCCCTCATAATGATTGCTTCCTTTTCTCTTCTACCGACTCCCACCATGCTTCCACGTGTCATCACCGCGAGTACTTCAAGGCTTCTTCCTTTCACTTTTAAGTTGGGCCCTGTCCACGTGCCACATAGCTTTCATTTGTATACACTTTTTGGAAGACCCCACAGTCAGTGTAATAGTAAATGTATACACATAAAAATGGTCATGTCTATAATCCTGGCAATTAATTAAATATTTATTATTTAATTAATTTATCTAAAAGTCCTCTACATATGATTAAATTTAATTAATTTAATTGTATTGTTCATTCATCTTATTCTTCCTTCGTAATTAAATAAATTTATTTTATTTAATTATTTTCATACGTCCACTTAATTAATTAAATAAATACATATTATTTATTTGAATTAATTATCATTGTTTGAATTTAAATTAAATCTTTTGATTTAATTAAGT
This sequence comes from Sequoia sempervirens, assembly GCA_007258455.2. Taxonomy (NCBI): domain Eukaryota; kingdom Viridiplantae; phylum Streptophyta; class Pinopsida; order Cupressales; family Cupressaceae; genus Sequoia; species Sequoia sempervirens. The sequence continues at coordinate 208,754,967 of VDFB02075321.1, read as the reverse complement.
TTAAATATTTCTCTTTCTTCTATTTTAAATTCTTCTTCTAATTAATTAAATATTTCATTTAATTAATTTCATAAAAGTGATTTAATTAAATAGACCTTATTTAATTAAATATCTTATGCTTTCTTTCTAAATCACAACTAGATATTTTATTATCTTCTGTTTTCTTCTCATATCATAATTAAATATTTTATTTAATTATGAGATCTTCTGCTTTTTTCAAAAATCCTAATTAAAGCTTTCTTCTTATCACAAACTTTCTTCTGCTTTTAAAAGCTTAATTAAATATTTCATTTAATTAAGAAAAAGCTGAATTTCATCCACAAATAAATAATTGAATTTTTAATTCATTATTTATCAGCTTTTAAATCTTTCTTTTATTCTTTTAAAGAAAGACGATTTCTTATCTTCTTCTCTTTCGTAAAAATAGAAAAAACTTGTTTTTAGGTTTTCTTCTATTTTCTCTTCAGTTTCTTCATCTTCAGCCATTTGATCTGTCAAGAATTATCATAGCCATTGATCATATCAGCCAATCAAAAGCTTTTGAAAACTCTATAAATACAACCTCTCACAATTCATTTAGGGGGTTGATTCTTAAGTATCCTCACTCTGTCAAAATTATTCTTCAAATATTCTATCTTTTCTCCATCATTCTCCTTCAAACCTTTATCACATCGTTATGCTGCAGAATTGAGCAACCAACATTCCTCCAACAATCAACCTTCGAAATCTTGCATCCTTGTGCAGGTGGAGAAGAGCCATGGAGATCAATCAACACTAGTTTGAAAATCGGTTTGCATGTTATTTGTTTGTTATTCTTATTTTTCATTCTAGTTTGTACTTCATGGTGCTTGATAGGATTTAATTTGTGTATTGTCTTCAATGCATTTAAACCTTTGAGTTTATTTCTCTATCTACAGTAAATAATGTTGCCACACAGCTTTCATCACAAAAAGGGAGAAATAAACCATAGGATGTGACCTGTCACCACATGTCTCTTTGGTGGAAGTTCTACTGAAGTGAAGGATGAAGTGAGTAACAAGCTATGACATATTGCCATGTTTTCTAACTGCCTCCACTGGGAAGCGACACTTGTTTGCACAAGGTTTTTTCTGGGACCATTGCCATCATTCACAAGGGATGCATCTATCTGGGGAGCGACTACTTGCTATGGCCTAAATATTTTCTAATACAATGGCCAAGGGTAATCATTGTTGTATCCATCAATGCTCGAGATACAAAATCTTTTCTGTTACTGGCCCACCAAGCGTTGGGATTGCTAGCTATATGTACTACTTCTTGCTTTTGAAAATGAGTTTGGAAGATACAAAAAAATTAGGAAAAGACACTAGGCCTTTTTATTGCTTTTAAATTATTGTATGAGACTCTCAGACTATGCCATTGTTTGTCCTTTCTATTTTTCTTAAGCTATTTGATAAAAAATTAATACTATGCCATTATTGTCTTGAATTGTTCATTTGCAGAACTTCTATGATTTTAATACAAGTTTATTGGTTTAGATAATGTATTTGACTCCTTTTTTCAGTGAATGTGTGTGAGAATTATTTTATGTCATTAGACGAATTGTTTAGATCTTTATCTTTGATTTCTGTTATTCTGGAACATAGCAGATTGTTGATCGAGCCCTTAAATCGAATCCCAAAAGATAGATTTATCGTGCCTATATCTATTCCTTGGTGCATCACCTTAGTTAGATATTTATTTTTTATATCTACTTCATTTTCCCATTCCAAAAACCTAATTATAGAAGAAGTCGGCTTCTTAAAAAACCCAGAGGTCACTCAGTTTAGTGCAATTGGCTCCCCATTAACTAGGTTTCCCATAAAGGTTGTTACCTTGCCAATATTTGGCATCAACAAATATCAAGTGGCTTGCATGATTCTATTTTCTCTACTCATGGGAATAATCTAGGAAATCAAAGTAAAACCTTTGATAAGCATGTTGCATACCCTCCTAGTATCTATCAGATTTGTAAGAATGCCATAACACAAGAGGATGAAAGTGTATACAATAATAACTATCATACTTGTTCTTCTCCCAATACATCTCCTATTAGTGACAAATGTATCTTGGTGAAAGAAGATACAAGCCTTGAGAGTCTTGATTGTCCCTCTCCTCAATATTTGGAAGATATTATAAAACAAGAAGATGAGATCATAGACACATTTCTAAACATCGCCTTACCTAGTCTCCATTCATCCCTTGCTTGTGAAAATATTTTAGCCAAAGAGGAAGATATCATAGATGACCATGAAAATTACAATCCTACTATCCCTCCTCGATGTGAAGAGGATATGTTTGTGTTAGAAGATGCACTTATTGAGGGTCATGAGAATCTTGCTCATCCTTTCCCTAATACCCCTACCACTTGGGAAGATCTATTTGGTAAGCATGAAAATCATAGTTATCCTTCTCTTGATGCCTCCCCTACTAGTGATGGAACTACTTTATAAAATATAACCATAGAATGTGATGAAAATATTGCAAGCTCTCCTACTAGGTTAGATAATATGGCACAAGAGAATGATACCTTGGAGAAAACAAACATTCAAATAGATCCTTCTCCTAGTAACCCCACTATTGATAATCAAGAAAACCCAACCATTGATCATTCCCCTACTAGTGATGAAGTAATTTTAGAAAAACCAATCCTTGAATGTCAAGAACATTTTGTTTTTAGTTCTCCTAAAAACTCTCCTCCTAGGGAGGATATCATGGTGCAATTGTGCAGGAGCACCTTTGAGAAATTTTTTTTCAATCAAAGTTATTTTGAGTAGAATTTAGGATTTGGAGTTTTTTTGTTCAAATAAGGTCATTAAGGCCATTTTATCTTGTTTTGAGTCATGTTTGAGTTCATTAGGTGTTTAGAGGGACTAATTTGCAAAATGTTGCAAAATTTGAAAATGTTGTCATTTCAAATGTTGTAAAAGTGCAAAAATGCACAATGGAGGGAATGCAAATGGTCATGAACTTCAAAAGGAAGTTTAGTTCAGTAGAGTTAGTTTTTTTGGTGGGAAAAGGCATAAATAGGTGGAAACCATTGATGCCAATATCTCTTTGAAGATTTGGATGAAAAATCAATTGAAATAATACCATTTTTTCTAGATTTTTTGAGTTTTCTTTATTGTTTCAGGTTAGTATGGACTGTACAATAACAAATTGATCTAAATCTATTTTGAATTCATTGAGAGGTGTGAGTTAGCTTCTTATTTCTCTTGGTTTGATCACTTAACATTTGATTTGGTGAAAGTTAGATCTCTTTCTTTGTGACTAGTTTGTATACCGTGTTTTAAATGTTTTGAAAGTCTCTAAAATGCAAACCTGGCCCATTTCACTCTCTATAGCTATTGTAACTTGTGGAATGGGTTTGATATGTTAGGAAATAGGTGTGTGAATTTTGTGAGAGTGTAGGGGAGGCCAAATAATGAGTTGATTATGATGCTCTAATGGTGAAAGGTGTTTTTTCCTCATGAAATTGTGTGGTTATTGAATGGTAATGCATGAAATTGTTTTGGGAAGCATTATTTGTTGATTTAGTGAGTATGTGTAGAGGTATTTGGGGCTGTTTGAAGTGGTGGAAAGATTAGTGAAGGCCTAGAAGTGTGTTTTTCAATAAACCCCAAGAAAAATTGCTAAAAAGGAGGGTTTTGTGGATTGGAACATTGGAGACCGGTTCTCCTGATAAAATTTGTGAAATCTCTAGTTTAGTTAACTATTGATTACTACCCAAGTAAATTCAGAGGTTTAGGAAAGGTTTGGTGATGTTTTTATTTGTAAAAGAGACCTAATTCAAGGTCTAGGTATGCATAGTTGGCTTGATATTGTGAGATTGTTCAAAAGAAACCTATGGAGAGTTTATGGTAAGTGTTAGTACACCCTAATGGGTCCCTAAATTGGTGATGGTCCTAAATTGAATGGACCTTCTCAGAAAGTTACACCCAATTGAATGAGGTTATAGTACTACAAGGAATTGTGAAAGCTTGAAGTGTTAGGTGAAAATTAAGTTTTGGGACTTCGAAGTTGTTGTTTTGGGTTAAGATTGTGTTGTTTATAGTAAACATCTCCCCTGATTGGCATCAATTGGTATCAGAGTGAAGGTATCAGATATCTAAGTTAGAGGATTGAAGTTTGCAAAAAGAAGAGTGGAAGTTGAATTAAAAAATTGTGAAGATGCCTCCTAAAGGAAAGAATGTGGTAAAAGAGATGAGTGACTTGAAGGGTTAGTATGTGAGAGAGATTAGAGAATTGAACAAAAGGTTGGAAGCCTTGGAAACAAACAAGAGAAGAGAAGAAGTTGAAAGGGATTCAAATAATGAAGATGATGAAGAGTTTGAAGAAATGGAGGAAGAACTTAATCCTAAAGATCAGAGAATGGAAAAATTGTTAAGGGCAGTCAAGAGTGACCAACGTAAGGTAAAAATTGATGTTCAAAAGTTTGGTGGAAATCTGAATGAAGAAGAGTTGCTAGTTTGGATAACTTCTTTGGACAACTACTTCGACTGTGAAGACATTCCTAAAGAACAAAGAGTCAAGATTTACAAGAAAAATCTAAAAGGTCATGCACTTTGTGGTGGGATTATCTGCAATCAGAGAGAAGGAAGCAAGGTAAATCCAAGATTATGACATGGGACAAGATGGTAGCTCATATGAAAGGTAAATTTCTCCATTTTGATTATTTTATTCAAATTTTTAAGAAGATAAAAAGTTTAAGGCAAAATAAAATGGATGTAAAGGCATACATTAATTCTATAAGTTAAGTATGAGATCTAACCATAATGAGAATGAGTATGAGACGATTTCTAGGTACTTGGGCAGTTTGAGATTGAACATATAGGATGAATTGGCTTTGAAAAATCCAAAGAGTGTTGAAGAATGTTATCAAATGGCATTGAGGGATGAAGAAAAAGTAAAAAGAAGACAAGAGAAAACAATTAGAGGAAGAGGAAACACTACAATAGGAAGAGGATGTTTCTCTACTCCAAGACAAGCATGTGAGAACTAAGAGGATGTGCACAAGAAGGAAGAACAAGTTATAGATTTTAGAGATGGTTTTAGAGGAACAAGGGGTGGATTTGGTGGTGGAATAAATTCAAACATCTTTGTTGGTAGGTGCTACAATTGCAATGAGTTTGGTCATCCTTCTTACAAATGCCCTAAGAAGTTTGGTTCAACATCTAGTGGTGGAGAAAGGAAAAGTGAGAGAAGAGCACAAATTATCAAAGAGGATGAGGTTGAAAGTTCAAATTCCAATAGTTTTCCTCCTAAAGTTGGTGAAAGTTTGATGATGAAGAGACAACTCTTGAAGACATCCAAGGAGAAGGAGTTGATTCAGAGAAGAGCATTTTTTAGGACAACATACAAATGCAAAAATAAGGTATGTAAGGTGATAGTATATTCAAGATGTACTAATAACATGGTGTCTAGTGAAATGGTAGACAAATTGAAATTGGAAAGAGTACCTAGAGAAAATCCTTACAAAGTGAACAAGCTTTAGTTGAGTTCCAAATTGGCAAGTATAGAGATAAGGTTGTTTGTGATATTTTACCTATGAGTTGTTGCTATGTGTTACTTGGAAGGCCCTGGTAGTTTCATAGGTCAAAAATGTATGATGGGAGACAAAATACTTAATTGAAAAAGATGGGAAGGAATTCACTTTAACTCCATTGATTGAGGAAGCAAAAGAGTAAGGTGAGATTATCATGATTGGAAGGAAAGAGTTTGTGGGTGTTGAGGAAAACAAGAGCATGAGGCTCACAACCATTTCAAGGAATGAAAAAGTTGGGATAATAGATAGAAGAAATGAAGACAATGTGCATTCTGCTATGAAGAAGAATGCTTCCATGTGGAAGAGAAAAGAAGATGGAATTGTGTCTCAAACTGATAAAGTGAAATGTAAGAGTAAAATGGTTGAGGAAAGGAAAGAAAAGAGTGAAAGAATACTGGTTGGGATAGTCATGTGCCCGATGACAACAAAAGAATTAAGGAGGTAGTTGAAATTTGATGAAACAGAGGTTAGTGAGATTGATAGGGAAGTGGTTAAGAGGACAAAGGTTCTTGAGTTTTCTGGTATAGAAGTTTGTAGGTCTGATAGAGGAGAAAATGAAATCAATAATAGTAGTTGGAAAGGGTTCAAGCCTGAACCAAAGGTGGAAAGTAGAATGAGTGAGAAGTTATATGATAAGAATGAGTTTGCAGATGTCAAGATAGGTATAAAATCAGTGTCTGATGATGCAAAGGTAAAAGAACACCCTATAGATCAGAGTGTAAGGATGAAGACTTATTCAAATGGTGACAGTGGAAAGAATGTCAAGAAAAAAGTGAATCAAAGGCATGGTGAACCTATTGGAAGAATTCAAGATGGATAGAGGCAAGAGGTGATCAAAGGAGAACAAGTTGATATGTCAAATTTCCAAGAGACTTGGAAAAATTCAATGTTATGGTATAGGAGCACCTTTGAGAAAATTTTGTCAATCAAAGTTGATGTTGAGTAGAATTTAGGATTTGGAGTTTTTTGTTTAAATAAGGTCATTAAGACCATTTTATCTTGTTTTGATTCATGTTTGAGTTCATTAGGTGTTTAGAGGGACTAAATTGCAAAATTTTACAAAATTTGAAAATGTTGTCATTTCAAAAGTTGTTAAAGTGCAAAAATGCACAATGGGGGGAATACAAATAGTCATGAACTTAAAAAGGAATTTTAGTTCATTGGAGTTAGTTTTTTTTGTGGGAAAAGGCATAAAATGGTGGAAACCATCAATGTCAATCTCTCTTTGAAGGTTTGGATGAAAAATCAATTGAAATACTATTGTTTTTCCTAGATTTTCCAAGTTTTCCTTATTGTTTTAGGTCTGTGCGGCCCATACAATAACAAATTGATCTAAATATGTTTTGAATTCATTGAGAGGTGTGAGTTAGCTTCTTATTTCTCTTGGTATGAGAACTTAACATTTTATTTGGTGAAAGTTAGATCTCTTTCTTTGTGGCTAGTCTGTATACCATGTTTTAAAGGTTTTGAAAGTCTCTAAAATGCAAACCTAACCCATTCCACTCTTTGTGGCTACTGTAAATTGTGGAATGGGTTTTATATGTTAGGAAATAGGTGTGTGAATGTTTTGAGAGTGCAAGGGAGGCCAAATAATGAGTTGGGCATGATGCCCTAATGGTGAAAGGTGTGTTTTCATGTCATGTCTCAATCCTGATGCAGGTTACTTTTTGGATTTGTGTGGATTTATTACACATCTTATTGTGCCTGGTAGAATAATGATTAATATGATGATGTTGTGGCATGAGATAAATGAAAGAGTTTATTTAAATTATGAAAAATTGAAAGGTATTGAATAAGTTTTATTTTGGAAATGAAGGAAAATAGAGTAGAGGCATTTTAATTAATGTAATGCATTGCTTTATTTATATTTTAATAAGATACTAATTCAATTATTGTTGTGTGCCTGAGTGCACTTGAGTTGCAGGAAGTTGAAGACCAAGGGTGTGATTAAGGAGAGGTGATTAGCATCTTGACAGGACAAAGCAGGAAGACCTCTCAATCACACACACACACTTAGTTTCATATAGACTGCATTTAGGAATGTCTAACTTTTGTGTGTTTGTGTTTTGAAGTATTTGAAAATTAAATAATAATTAGTAAATTAAATAGAATAAAGCATGATAAAATAAAGAATTAAGTTTAAATATAGTTAATTATAGATTTTTGATTTAAACACTCATGCATTCTACTCTTCTTGTATTTTGTGTTACTCTTTGTGTTAATAAGTTAACCATTAGTTATAAGATATTTATTCTTTCTTTTTATTATTATTGAGTAAATATTTTAAAAAGGAGATTTACATGCAAATGAATTGAAAATTATTATTAATTTTAAAATAGATTTCAAGATTAGGTTAGGAAATTGTGAATGAAAAAGCAATTTTAAATAGGGAAGTGAGTTCCCGAGAAGGTAACGGTTCTTGAAAATAATCTTGAAAATAAGCTCTGAAACTTTTCTCTAATGGCTGCCAAGTAAATGTTGAACCTTTTAGAATAGTATGTTGAGAATTAAATTGGGGTAAATAGTTGAAATATAGAGAGCTGGAAAGCAATTGGAGAGAAGGAAGAAGAAGAGGTTTTCTCTGAGAAACCAGATTGAAAGGAGGAAAAAGAAGAAGTTGGCTGAAGAGCATCTCCAATTCCAGTTGGAAGCGTAATTTTTAGGTTCTTTATTCTTTACCCACATTTCTTGTTGAAATATGCAAATACCTCTGAAGAATTTTGAATGCAACGTGTTTATATTGTATGCAAAAATTGTGAAAATCTGAGAGAATGTTTCATCTTCCTGAGTGCATTGAAAGAATTTCTATAATTTTATCCCTTTCAAATTGGGGTTTTCTCCTTTGTGAACTGTAACTTATTAATTCGTTCCAGATTGTTCTTTCTTTTCACAGAAGCTTTGAAAATAAATAAATGTATATATACTTACATATATATGCACACATAATCTCTGTGCATGCATATACATGAAAATATATATAAAGATATATTATATAAATATACATTGGCATAAAAATTTGGAATACTTTTGACATATTACAAAAACAAATTTATGAATTCGCAGTTATAGTTTTCTATTGGAATCAAATTTTTGGTATTTGAGTTTTTGTTTGTGTGAAGGGGATGGGATGGGCTTCTCCCCAGCTATGCCCTCCCCATAAGGGAGGGGCGGCGCTATGGGAGACAATGCTCCCTCCACAGGCTGCGACTTGTGGAGGAAGCACTGCCTTCCATAGGCAGCGCCTCCCCATGAGGGGGGCGTAAGCCCTTGTAGATAGCAATTGCCATAGAAAACTATGTTGTGCATTGCTTATAGAACACACAAAATTATGTCTCTCCTGGCTTGTGCGTTGGAAGCATAGTCAGCCATTTTTGTTGTATGAATTATATATACAAATTAAATATATGTATATATATACATATATAGATGTATATATATACACACACACATATTCTTATGTGCAAACATATAGATTCTGTTTTCTTTTATTGACTCTGTTTTCTTTGACAGAGATATTGCTCTTTGTTAGTAAAATTTGCACAAAATATATATATATATATATGATTAAATACATATCCAAATGTAAAGTATATTTATATATATACACACACACAGGTATATATATAAATATATAAAAATATATTTACATATATATACACATACCTAGCACTAAAACCATTGTATTTTCTACATAAAGAATTACCTATTGACAATGGTATACACGGATAACTCAACATTGTATTCATGCTCTTAATGTGTTATCCATTATAAGTCTGTTATGTCTAAATATATACATGTAAATATTATAGTCTCATCTATATATACTTACTCACACAACAAATGTACATACAAATCTGAATGGAACACTCTTATTTTTAAGTTAAAATATTCAGAAAATGTAGACTAAGTTCATATAAGTAACTATGTGTTTTGTAGCAAACTTGTGTTTATGAGTAAATCTAAAAAATTCTCTTTGTTTCTCTTTTCTTAAACAATTATATTTTCTGAATATTGAAGCATTGTATGAGACCCCATATTTCATTTCTGAACTTAGTGAGTACTTAGAAAGCTATACTAAGAGCTGAAAATGAGTCTTAGAACAAATGTATTTGTTAGAAAATGCATTCAAACTAGTGAACTTTCTGAATAGAGTATTTTTCCTTTCTTTGTTGAAGCTATTAAGAATTACTTGACCAAACTATAGCTTTTAAAGAATAGAATTGAGATTGAAGTTATTTGCATTGTAACACTCTTTTGGAAATTGTACAAGTAAACTTTATTTACTGAATGCATGCATGAAAGTTATTTTTGACAATCTTTGTGAAATTCTTGGAAAATGATGTAATTTCTTTGAAATTAGAAATGTGTAGAAATCGAATGAGAAATAAGATGGAAAATGCATTATTTATGATATTTTGAGAAACTTTCAGGATAGGATGCCGAAGGTGGACCCACAAAGACAATAGTTTTACCTTTTCTAAAACTATCTTTTATTTTATTTATGCTTGGCCAAGCACTTGCACCATTGAAATAGATGGAATTAAAAGCCTAGAACTAAATGAATATAGGTCTCTCCCACCCCCTGTTTGCAAGAAATATGTGATTCTCATGTTAGGAATGCATATAGGCATCAGGCTTGCATCGAGAGTTCCCTCCTGCATTGTTGTTTCAAGTTGTTAGGCTCCTCGTGCAGGGCCGGGGATTTCTTCGAGTTAGGAAGAAACCCGGGGAAGTGTTGCACTTTGTGGTTGGGCAGAAAAGGCACCTTAATCACGCTGTTGGCCCCAGCTCACAAGAAGACCAATGGTGTCATGATGGTTGAGGTTAATAGATTTAAATGTTATAAATATAATCATGTATTATTTGGAATGGCTTGAAAATCCCACTTGCAAATGTAATTTTATTTGTAATTCAGTATTGTAACATTGAAATAGATGTATTGAAAAGAAAGATTTGATGTAACATTGGCATAGAGGTACTGACTGAAAGTTAGTGATGTAATTGAAAACTTGAGAAAATTTATGGAATCTTAATGATATGCGAATGGAAATCATATATGTATCATTGCAATGAACCTTGTTGTTAATTAAATTTATTTGATCTGCATACATGGAATGGAAATATATTATGAATTCTCCTTTTGAGAAATTATGGAAAGTGTATCTTTTACTTTTGTTATCCTTGGAATGTATTAAGTTTGTCAATTATTGTGGCTAAGTAAACATCAATTTTTCGAGCGTTACATTTCCTCATGAAATTGTGTGGTTATTGAATGGTAATGCATGAAATTATTTATGGAAGCATTATTTTTTGATTTAGTGAGTATGTGCAGAGGTATTTGGGGTTGTTTGAAGTTGTGGAAATATTAGTGAATTCCTAGAAGTGTGTTTTTCAATAAACCCCAAGATAAATTGCTAAAAGGAGGGTTTTATGGATTGGAGCATTGGAAACTGATTCTCCTAATAAAAGCTATGAAATATCTTGTTTGGATACCTGTTGATTGATTCCCAAGTGAATTCAGAGGTTTAGGAAAGGTTTGGTGATCTGTTTCTTTGTAAAAGAGACCTAATTGAAGGTCTAGGTCTGCATAGTTGGCCTGATTTTGTGAGATTGTTCAAAAGAAACCTGTGGAGAGTTTATGGTAAGTGTTAGTACACCCTAATGGGTCCCTGAATTGAATGAACCTTCTCAGAAAGTTACACCAGATTGAATGAGGTTGCAGTACTATAAGGAATTGTGAAGGCTTGAAGTGTTAAGGTGAAAGTCAAGTTTTGTGAATTTGAAGTTGTTTTGCATTGAGATTGTTTTGTTTATATTAAAGACCTCCCTTGATTGGCATCATGCAAGAAAAGGATAAAATTGACCATAACATAGTGTCCTTAGAAGAAGAGGATGAGGCAACATTAGAATCTCCTTTACTAAGCAATGTTAATATTATTCAAACTCAACTCATCCTTTACCCACCTTCACAAAAATCTCAAACTCAAAACAAACTTGAGTTTATCCTTTACCCACCTAAGAATAATGTGTTGTAGCAACTAAGTCATAATACCATTGATCATACATATAACACTAGGAACAATATGCAACCAAGAAAACCACCTTCAACATCCCTCCCATTTCCTAATCCTACCCTACCTAACCCTATCTTACCAGGTCCTCCTCGTGGAAAGGAGTATGATCTTGTTGAACAAATAAAGAATACTCCTGCTAAGATATCATTGTGGGACCTTATTCAAGCCTCCCTTCATTATCATAAAATGATTCAAAGTGTTTTGCAACAAGTTCCTATCCCTTCTAATGCACAACTAAATGACATAGTATCCATGATTCAAGGAATAAATGCTGACATTGTTTTCCACCAAACTAAACTCCCCGCTTTGGAAGTAAAAACAAAATAAAACTTTCATAATAATATCTCAATACAAAAGAAAAGGGATAAATCAAACCCTTTTTGATGATGGATTGAGGTTTAATGTGTGTAGTGTGACCCTCTTGGATAGGTTTGGCATCAATAAATCAAACATTCAACCTGCCTCTTTATCTATTAGTGGATTTGACAGTGTAGGAAAGAAACCGCTTGGTGTGATCACTTTGCCTATAACAAATAGAAAGGCCACATTAGAAACACCAATCCATGTTATGAAACATGATATTTCATATAATCTTATTTTAGGCAAGTCATGGACTCATGCAATGAATGGGGTGCCTTCCACTCTTCATCGCAAAATAAAGTATGTCTACAACAACAAAGTGTACATGCTTAAAGTTGACCTTGAACCAAATAGTTGTCTGAACATTGAGAAAAATAAAGAGAATCATTTAAACACATTGACACCATCTACACAAGTTGAACTCATGCAAGACAAAGAATTTTTTTTTCAGGGAATCATGAAGCTCTTAGAAGATGATTGGTGTTCCTTATATTTCAAACGTACATTCATGGTAGAATACAAGATCATAAACAAAGACTCTCAAAAGGGAAAAGAAAAGTAGTAATGTCAACAAAAAATTTGGAAGAACCTTCGAAAGCATTCATCTCAACCACTTTAGAACAAAAGACATCAGATTACACAACAAAATTTGATGAACTAAACCATGAAGAACCACCGAATCCAAAAGAGTTGAAGGAGCTTTATGGAAGAGGTTATGAGCTTATGAAACAACTTGGACATAGTGCAAAAGGATGTGGTGCTAGAGAACAAGGTATTTTTGTCCCCATCGAGACTAACATGCAAGGAACAACTCATGGTATTGGTTATTTTCCTTTGTTAGAAATAAAAAAGCCTTCATTTAACATCAAGACTCTCACAAAAGATTCTTCTAAACTAACTTTAACTGTAGTGCATCCTGAACTAATAGACACTAGTGGTCTTGAAAGTTATCCTTTGTAAGGAACAAAAAAAAGAAATAAATATTTTCTTATTGTCAATGTCATCTCACAAAAACACTAATGATTTGAGTTCATTAGATTTTACACCCTCCTACAATGGAGAGAACAAAATATTGCAATCTAAAGAGTCTTGCATAGGTATGACAACTAATACTAAGCAAGAAATATCTTTGCCACAAATTACTAGAATGCCTTTTACCTTTGATCAAGAGGGTATCTTGTCGAGACTCCTCCAATATCACTTGATATCCCTTCCTCCAAGAACATTAAAGAATTTTTACTACAAGAATTCATTTTTTGCATATCACAAAGTTCATGATCATTCTACTAATGAATGTAAGGCTTTAACCAAAAAAAATCAACATCTTAAGGACTGTGGTGCTCTTCCTTGGGTTGAAGAACCTAGTTCCTCTAACTAAAGCTTATTTTCATCCTATTCAACTCACCTTTGTCCTACACTAAGTGGGGGAAAGGGGTTAGTTATCCTTGTCCTTGTATATCACTTTTCCTTGCCTCTTTCGACTAGTCTATCACCTTTCATGTACATATAAGAGAAAGGTTAAGATGTGGATGACATGCCTTAATTTGGCTCGCATGTGACATACTACATTTTTCATGATGTAGCTTATTGGAAACATATGACTTGGCATAGGGCTTTCCAAATAAGTTGTCATATCCTCTTCTACTTTAAAGCAATTGCTCATAGTAATGGTGTTAGCAACTACTTTAAAGTAGGAACATACATTGACACTCATCATGTTTCATTGCACAACTTTCTTTCTTCTTGCAATGTGTCCTTTTATTGGTGGTGTCATTGGGCTTGATTTCCTCCAAGAGCATGATATTTATTTGACTTGTCCTCTCTTGGAAAAATTAGGCACAATGTTCCCTAAGAAGAGACCATGCATGAATTTAGAAAAATCCCTTTGAATGTTCCTTGCACTATTTTGCATTTATAATGTCTATGAGTTTCAAGCATACAAATTTTTTCTTGCCTCATGGAGCTCAAAATCCATTTTTGTGTGGCACCTTATTAAATTTATCAGGAGGTATAACTTTGGTATGGTTGAGTGGAAAACCCAATCCAAGGCATGACTTTCCCCATAGCCACTTGCATGTGTGTGAGTGCATACCAGCCATGAATGCATGTTTCTCACCTCTTAGGACTTCTTACTCAGTGGACAACCAAGAGTTTCATCACCTCAGAGTGAGTATGCATTTTTAAGACAAATGGTCTAGATCTAATCCACATCGTGTTGGAAAAATAGTCGAACCTTGATCCACCTTTTAATTTTTGATCATTTGTACTTCTCTTCATTCTAGTTATTTCCATTGCATGATCATGTATCTTGTTGTGTTGCAAATCATTCACCTTGTGCATGTCCTTTTGTGCTTATGTTAGATTGACTTTGGATCCTAGATCCTGGGGGCTTGACTACCTCCTTCATCTTTGTTATCCTAGACCATCCACATTGGTACGATTGGACCCCTCTTTAATGTCTACTTTAGTGTGAGTTTGAAGCAAGTTCATCCTCTCACTAAAGTGGGGGCTAAATGTAGTGTTGAAAAAAGTGCACCTTGCTTAATTTGGGAATAATTAATGATAAATTGAACTTAATGTCACCTTGGTCTAGCGTTGTGAGGTGTTTTAGACATCCACACTAGGTCGTGGGCCCTTTTTAAGATAAATTAAATCTACCCTAATTTAATGTTGTAAAATGTATTTATCTACACTTGCACATTAAATTTGAGAGGCTTGTGAATCAAGTGGACCTAATCTAGTGTTGTAATGTGTTACACATTCACATTGGATCTTGTGACTTTCTAGGCTAAGTGGACCTCATTTTAATGTTGTAGAGTGTATATAACCACAATTTGAAATTGAACTTTGTGTCCCTAACCCTAATCACCCTTTATATTATCATTAATAGGCCCTCAGGCCCCTTATTTTTGCATCCCAAGGAATGGTTTGACTAATATCCTAATAAAAACATTTTAAAACTGTGAATCTTGAAGAACCACCTCAAAAACCTCATGGTGGGACTCATTCTCCACTTTGTGAGAATGAGTCCCCTTAGGAGGGACCCATTCACCAAGGGTGGCGAATGAGTCCCTTTTGGGGACTTTTTCAAAATTGACCAGGAAAATTGTAATTCTAACTTGAATTTTGATGAATTTCAGCCTAGGGGATCAAAATAACAACCCTCTAAGTTCCTTTACTATATAAACAAGCAACATAAGCCTAAATTTTATCAAGTCAAGCAAACAAGTGTCAAGCATTCAAGATCATTTCTAAGGCATTCAAGGGCAAAATTCTTCACCAATTGCTACAACAGTTCAAGATCTATCATCATGGAAAGGTTATAATTGCATTATCTCATGTTTAGAATTCATTATCTTATTTAATCATTTGGTTTAATTACCTCAAAGGGGTTTGACCAAGGAAAACCCCTATTCCCTAAAAATCAACATTTTCTCTCTTTATTTGTGTGATTGCAGATCTAGGTGCTTTGAAGGCTTGGAGGTGATTGAAGAATAGGATTCAAACTTGTTGGAGTCATCTCCCTATTGGAAAGGTCAAAATATTCACAAAAAGTCACTTATAGCCCCAAAAATTAGGGTTTCGGATCCAAATACCTAGACGTACAAAAAAACCAGACCGAGAGGAGTAGATCAAAAATTTGAATTTCTAGAAAATCCAAACTAGACTCATTCGCCACAAGTGGAAAATCAGTCCCATTTTTGGTCAATTTTGGGATTTTAGCATTTTTGGATACCCTTTTTCAAGAAACCTGTTCTTGTGCAGAAACCTCGATCTGGGACTAATTCACCCAAATTGGAAAATGAGTCCCAATGGGCCAAAATTTTAGAATTAGCAGCATTTCTAGTCTCCATTCCATCTCCAACAAGTTTCTAGGTGCACACTTATAGTCTTACAACTTTCTATTTTATTCTTCTTGCATTTTCAAGTCATTTAATTCAATTTTTCATATCACATTGTGTTTTCAAAACATTTTGTATTTTCCAAGTTTACACTTGGTGGTGAAACCTCATTTGTTGTTATCATTTCCCTAGAACAATCCCTTTTGTCAAATTTCAATCTCCTTTGCATTGAAATCTCAAGGGTTTGTTCTTGAGTAAATAAGTATCATTTTGTCTCTCTCCTTTTAGGTCCAAAACCTTAGAAGCGAAAGAAAGCACAAAAAGATTTTATTCAATATTCAACTAACAAAATCAAGCAATGCAAGGGTATGTGTAGGATCATGATAGGCCAAAAAGTGGCAATATGATGGGTATGTGGCTAACAACTATCTTTTTACCCAAAATTGATGAAATGAAAAAGGTTTTTAAAGGAGATTCTCAGCTTTCCACTAACATAAATTATGCTTTACTTTGAATTTAATAAGTAATTATTATTCATTTTCTATTCAAATTATGACTAAAGTCCTGATTGATAGGCTAATTGAAAAACATCTATAGCTTTCAAATGGTATCACATTTTTTGAATCCAAAACATGTGTCACATTCTATGCTTTGCATACTATAGGATAAAAAAGAAAATTTGAATTTCATGAAGTTTTAATTGCTAAGGTGCTCCATTAATACCTGAAGTTTTATATTTTTTAAAAGTTGTAATAAAAAATTATAATTAATTATTTAATTTGAAAAAATTACAAAAAAAAATATGGCATCACATCGGTGCGGCTGAGTCCTCTACTTATATCTAAAATCTTATAAAAATATTATCATTCTTTTATTGTGGTTAGGGTAATGTGACAAACAATTTTACTTCTTATTTTTCCTTGAAATTCTAAAGTACTAATCGCATTGAAATTTCAAATTTTCACCAAATAGATTTTTAAACAAACCTAGTAGTTTAGAAACTTACATTCAATTTCTATAGATTCTATTCTTAAGCATATTTTTGAAATAATATAGATAACTTATTCAAATTTTACTACTTTTCCTAACTCTAATTTTTCTGGAATTTTTGCCACTTATGGGCCTATATTTTTCCATGATGATCCCGCACACAAATTCACAAGCCAAATAAAGGGATCAAATGACAAAATTAAACCATAGCACATTGGGGGGCATGTGCATGGGAAGTTTGGAGATGTTTTGAGGATTCCAAAAATGCAAAGAAGCTACCCAAATATGCTAGGGAGGAAAAAGCCACCCTAGGTGGCGTATTAGTCCCGCTACTATTTTTCGGGGTAGATGCAAAATCTATGGATGTTGGATCAGGATCTAAAGGAATCTACACTTGTGAGGAAGTTTTGAATTTCCTTTCCATAGTCCACATTTTTGTGAACTTGACATTAACATAATCATTCTAATTTGGTGTCCTTCATCATCCTAGATCTCGCTCACATTAACTTAGCATTAGGGTTGCATTACTTAATTGGCATCTAGGGTTTCTAAAATTTTGCATTAGTGAAATTGCATATAGGTTGAATTTTTGCATCTCAAATCATTAATATTTTTTGGAATTTTGCATTTGCATCTTAGGCTTGCATCATACATCATAGAAAACATAAAAATCAATACAAAAATCTAAATTTTTTGAAAAAAATCTCCATTGGGACTCATTCACCACCTTGGGTGAATTAGTCCCTTTCCACCCCTAAAAATTCCTTTCACAACACTAAAAAAACCTATTTCTACACTTATTTTTGCTGTCATTACCTATCTGTAACAAAGATTTTGGGTCCCCAAAATCTCTTGCTCCTTCTTAGGGTTTTTCACCTAGGAGAGGAAAATGGGCCAAAATGACTTTCTTAACACTAGAAGAGATGGAAAGAGAGGTGTAAAGTGTGTGTGGGATGTGTTTAAATTCTGGAAACTTAATGAAAATGCAGATTAAGGAATGTATTCTAACCTAATGCAAAAGTGTTGGAAAACACAATGTGTATTTAAACAACTTGACTAAGAATGTAAACAAACTGAAACAAAAAATAACCCAATTGAAGATATCAACTTGGATGCTGGAAGAGGCTAGAATGAGGCTCTAAATACTTGTAGAAGACACTAGAAATTATCACTAGGACTGATTCACCATGTATGGCGAATGAATCATGTTTTTGCCAGAAAGTGTCAGAACAAGTTTTGGAGAATTGGGTATCCAGATCTTCAAAAATCACTGTTCAAGCCTAGAAATGGGATTGATTTTCCATCAATTGTGAATAAGTCCTCTTCTGAGAAACATAGAAATATAGATAGGATTTTGTGGCTTAGAATCTACAATTCTATTCTTGATGAATCTCTGAATCTGAATCTGCATAACTGGACCTATATACTCTCTCCAAGCTTGAAACAGGGCTTGAAACACCTTGAATGACTTTGATGAGATGTGAAAAACTTTTCTCACCTTTCCAATTGATAAATATACATACATAAACACATGCAAAGAGGAAAAAATGTTGAAGGTTAGGAGATAGGGGTTTGCCTTGGTCAAACCCCTTTAAGTAATTAAACTAAAGTGATGAAATAAAGTAATGAAACATGTAAAAATGGAGATGATTACCTTGTCATGATTATTTTATCTTGAAATCATACAACAATACATGAAGATTCAGCCCTTGAATGCTTTAGAAAGCTAATTTGATGACTTCTAATGAAGAAACCCTAGTTTGCTTGACTTGGATGAGAAGATAGAAGATGAATTAATGATGAAAAATGTAAAAATGAGTTGTTAGATATAAAATGAGGATAAAAATTCTTATTTATAGACAATTATTCCTTAGTATCTAGATTATACCTCATCATAGACCAACATATAGTCAAATTAAACTTTAAATTTCACTTTTTCCCACTCTAAGGTCAAAATGAAGCTAGATAGGACTCTTTCACCACACATGGTGAATGGGTCCCACTTGGATGGGACTAATTCACCATGCATGGTGAATGGGTCCCACCTAGATGGGACTAATTTTCCACTCATGGTGAATGGGTCCCACAGGGACCATTCCAATAGCTTAGAAGCCAAGGAATAAGGAAATAAGGTTTAATTTTCAACTTTGTCAAGTATTTGATCAATTAAAGCCTCGGGATGCAAAATATGGGTCATTAAGGACCTATTAGTGATGATGTAAATGTAAAATAGGGCTTGGGACACATAAACCAATGTGAAAGTGTGATTAAATACACTTTACAACATTAAAATTAGGTCCACATAGCCTAGAAGGTCACAAAATCAATGTGAATGTGTAAGACACATTACAACATGAGTTTATCATTAAGTTTAATTCAAGAACCTTCTAGATTGATGTAATAATTTTATTAAACACATTTTAATATGTTGAATTATGGAGAAATAGGTTAATTAAGTCTTAGAAAAGCATGAAAGTCCTATACAAGTCTTTACAACACCTTTACAAGACGTCATTAAAAGCATGTTATTTAATTTATAAGGGTCCAAGACCTAGTGTGGATGCATAAAATGCCTCACGACACTAGATTAAGGCCTCATTAAGTCCATTTTATCACGAATTAATCCCATGTCAAGCAAAGGGTCCTTTTTTGTACGACACACTATCTATATCAGTTGGATGAGTTTCTGTTACATGAATTTCATTAGATCTAGGTTAAATTACCTTATTTCATGCATTAATTAATTTCAAATTTGCATTTACAACATTTCATCTTTTACATTGTTGCAAAATGTAATAAAAAAATTACCTTGTTTCACATCTAAAAATTGCATTTAAAAATTTCAATTTATGATGTAGAGCAAGGAGGAATTCAATTACCAATCACAATTCAACTAGTTCTGACAATTCTTTAAAATCCAAAACCCTAACAAGGGTGACTCCTTATTCAATCTCATAGTTTTCCTTGTAGATCTGTAGACCTAGTTTCTTGGAACTATCTCACAACTACAATATCAATCCCATTAACCAATTATATTTTCAGAAAACCTTTAAGGCATATGAAAACATATATCAAAAACTCATATAACTCTTTTGGAACAAATCCCTCAAAATGATGCTTCTATGTTGTCCCCTTAAGCCAAATGTGCCTAATTTACAAAGAAAATATCCTCTAAACAATCTTCCAACCCAAAATACCTATGGAAAATCCTTCAATATTCTATCAAACCTCCAAATCCATGACTTTTAGCATGAGAACCACTAACTAAGTCCTA
>VDFB02075321.1:208707107-208734764 GCA_007258455.2 Sequoia sempervirens | reverse complement strand
CAAATTACAATGATAAACCTTGTACATGGGTGAGAAACAAGAACATCACTAATGATGGCGTCGTCGATGCCAAGGTGGTCATTAGTGGTCCACGCCAAAATACACCCGCACCGCAAATTCAACCACAACGCCAAAACACTCATCACACAACATATCAACCTAACAATAATCCCACCATCAATAACGTCAACGACCAAAGAGGACCACCTCAACGCAAAACATACCCCAAACGAAAATACACTACTTTGGGGGAACCACTGGAAGACATCATGAAAAAGCTAATCGACGAAAAACTCATCCAAGCTCCCACGCTTGAGAATTATCAAGAACCTGATGTCAAACCTCCTTGGTACAATGAAAATCAACTCTGTGAGTTCCACAAGATCAAAGGTCACACCACAAATAACTGTATGAGACTCAAGAACATCATTCAAGATCTCATCGACAAAAGAATCATAAATGTGGAAACACCTACAGGGAATCAGGATCTTAAAATCTACACAAATCCGATGCCGAATCATGGCAACAAAGGGAATAACAAGGATAAAGGAAAAGGCAGTGTAAATCATATATACGAAACAGTTGTTGCCAACCTCAATGAAAACTGCATGGTCATCACGATCAAAGGCGCCCATGCCGAAGACTGTGGAGTCACCACAAGAGGCGGCAAAGTCACAATTGCAGGGTCATCCCAACCCAATAGAGTCCCTACATCAAGAGCCATTCCATATAGCTACAATGTCGTAGACCAACTCAAGAGAACACCAGCACACATCTCCATCATGGAGTTGTTAAAAATGTCATCGGCCCATAAAAAGATCCTCGAAGAAGCATTAGCCTCATCCACCGTCCCCGCAGATCTTGATGCGGAACAATTCCAAGCTATGGTCGGAAACATCATAACGCCTAACCTCCTTACATTTTCTGACCAAGACTTTCCCGCCCAACCATCTCACAATCGTGCACTTCACTTGGAGGTCATTGTGAACAAAAGAAAAATCAAAAGGGTCCCGGTGGATGGAGGTGCAGGTTTAAACATTTGTTCTTTTAGCCTCATCAAGCAGTTAAAGATATCAGAAGATTCCATTGACAAAGGAAAGGGCATAACAATCAGAGCATATGATGACCAAGAAAGAGTGTCACAGGGCACAATTAAGCTCCCTATCCAAGTAGGGCCAACACTTATGGAAACCACCTGTCAGGTCCTAGACCTCGACTTACCATACAACATTCTCCTGGGACGCCCATGGATCCATGCAATGAAAGCCGTAGCATCAACCTTTCACCAATGTGTGAAATTCACACATAACGGACAAGAGGTTACCATCCATGGAGATCCTGAGCCGTTTTCATACTGCAAGAACCTTGAAGCCAAATATTACAAAATCCCCCAAGTGCCTAAAAATGATGAGGGCCCATCCACATCATACATCGATCCCGCCACTCTCACATCCACTTCTGCGACAGAGACACCCGCCATTCCCACCATATCCGATATCAAGCTTATCATCCAGGAAGACGGTTGTGGAAGTTATAGGCTCCCTAACAATGCTTTTGTGATAGGAGAGTTACCACAATCTCCTAGATCACGAGGACGCCCACAAGAAAATCAAGCTCCCACATCTCAAACCTATCCTCAAAATTATCCTAAATTCACAAGGTGGGGAGACCTTGGCCATGAGGTAATTGAAGCAGATCCATCAAACATGTTGTATCGAGATGAAAGACCGACACCTGAATTACCAATGGATGAAAGAAGCAGAGGCCTACACATGATGCTTGCAATGGGATATGACCGAAACCAGAGATTGGGACAAAATGACAACGGCCTCATAATACCTATCATGCCAGAGACGCGACCCATAACAAATCTTGGTCTTGGATGTGCCACTCCGAGAATAACCATACGTGGCCGAAGTCCTCCTAAGTAGGAGTCAGCTTAATGCTTCTCCCTCAATACTGGCACAACCACACTCACTAATAGTCACAGGTAGCAACACACATAACTCCATAACTGAGCCCTACATTAGTAGCAATGACGAAGATACCTTATCCAACCTACCTAGGTTATTCAAAGATACCACCCTATGTATGATTAGTACCATATCCTTTGAACCAAATAGTCAAAATCATGAGATCCGCTTAGTCTACCCCCAACTGATCGACTATGACCAACGAGGACCACCAGTTCTCGATACATTCGAAAACGATGAAGCACTCTCAGAATTCATGGGGTTGAGGGATAATATTCTAGATGGAGATCACAAGGCACGATTCATAATGGAGTTAGACACACACGCCTACTATGGGGAAATGATTGAACTTTTAGTCGCAAAAGTGAGAAACTAAGAATCATATCCAAGTCCTTGAGTGAAAACCACACACCGGTGGCACTCTCCGACAACAAAAATAGTAAAAAATAAAGGACATATCCAATGGTGAAAACCTCTCCGAGGCTCGAGGATGAAGGACCAACCTCCCTAAGAGCTATTCATCAAGAGAAGTCAGCAGCCTTAATAAAAATGCAACCCAAATAACCTAGGAATAGAGGAGACCCCAAGATATTACATTCTATGAATCACTATTATCGTAAGAACAAGAACTCCTAGCAGCATTCCAAAGGAAAAGACAAATAAACTTTGCATGGAGTTAGTGTATATGCCAGACTTGATCCAAAATACCGCGGTCCATCACTCAGCAAAGGTATCCGTATGCAAAACCTCGCCGTGCATTTAAGCTTCAAGAAAATGCATCCCTCAAATTGCTTTGTTAGTCAAAATGGAGCTCAAAAGCTATTAGATGTCGGATTCATCCACCAATTGATTATCCAGAATGGGTATCGAACTTGGTACCTGTTTCAAAATTTGACTCGAGCTATCGACCGTGACGGATTTCGTGAGATTTGAACAAAGCATGTCCCAAGGATGACTTTCCACTTCCCAATATCGACATGATAGTGACATGACAGCAAAGTACCTAGATGCTATCGCTAATGGATGGATTTTTAGGATACAACCAGATTATGATAGCAAAAGAAGATCAACACAAGACGGATTTCACTTGTCCATGGGGGACCTACTGCTGGCACATGATGCCATTCGGCCTAAAGAATGCAGGAGCAACTTATCAAAGGGCCATGACACTGATATTTCATGATATGATTCACAAAATAGTTGAAGACTATGTCGACGACATCCTAGGAAAGTTAAGAAAAAGACAAGATCATATAGCAACCCTAAGTGCTATCTTTGACAGATTAGAGGAATACAAAGTAAGACTAAATCCCAAGAAGTGCGTCTTCGACGTACAATCAGGAAAACTGCTAGGATACATAGTCTCCATGAGGGGTATTGAGGTGGATCCAACAAAAGTCAAAGCAATCCTTGAGATGGAAGCACCAAGGAACTTAAAGCAACCGAGAGGCCTCCAAGGCAGGCTCCAATCCATTCGAAGGTTCATAGCACAATTGGCAGACAAGCAAAATCTGTATTCACACCTACTCCACAAGGGGGTAGTATACAAATGGGATACCAAGTGCGAAGAGGCATTCAACAAAATAAAGGAATATCTCCTCACACCTCCAGTGTTAATGCCACCTATCCCGAGAAAACCATTGATCTTATATGTGTCAGCAACAGCAGCAGCCCTAGGAGCTCTTCTTGCTCAGCATGATGAAAACGGAACAGAAAGAGCCATCTACTATATCAGCAGGACAATGGTTGGTCATGAGCTAAATTACTCCTTCATTGAAAAAGCTTTCCTCGCAGTAGTATTTGCATCACAAAAATTCAGACACTACATGTTGGCACACAAGATCAAGCTCATTGCGAAAATTGATCCCCTCAAATATCTTTTATCTAAGGCAATGTTAACTGGCAGAATGGCAAAATGGGTCATGATATTATCAGAATATGACATCGAGTATGTTGAGAGAAAAGCCATCAAGGGTCAAGTTATTGCAGACCAATTAGCAGAAGCACCTATGTATTCTGAGAATCCCCTTGTCTCAGAGTTTCCAGATGAGTCTATTTTAACCTCAACATTGCTGATCACTGGAAACTATACTTCATGGTTCATATACACAACATGGATCGTGAGCTAGTGTCTTCTTCATCACCCCAGGGATCAGATACCAAGATCATACAAACTAGCATTTCTGCACTAACAACATTGGCAGAATACGCAGGCTTTGACTATAGGTCTCGATAGCAGCAAGTGCTGGAATATCATAGCTCTCTCAAGGTATATGGAGATTCGCTATCGCAAATCATCAGGTCAATAATGAATATCGTAAAAAGGATCTATTAAGCTAACCCCATACAAAAAATTGGTTGAGACTCTAAAAGAATCCTTCATCGACATAACATTTGAGCAGATTCCAAGAACCAACAACAGAGCAGCTGACGCCATGGCTACAATTGGGTCTCTATTAGACATCCCTCATAATGTACTGAAATATAAATTTCTGATCGAGCAGATTCTCATTCCCACATTCGAGGTACCGGAATCAGAATATGTGTGAAATCGTTGGTCCTGGCGATCCTTGGTATCATGACATATATACATATCTTCGAATAGGAGTCTTACCCGCTGACCTACCATCGAGCCTAAAACGAACCTTCATCAAAAAAGCATCTAGATTTGTCATCCTAGGTGATACCTTATACCGTAGAAGCATAGAGGGTACTTTACTTCGCTGTCTAAATGCTGAGGAGGCATTAACCGCTCTAACTAAGGTTCATAACGGTATATGTGGCTCACACTCGAGTGGGATAACCATTGCTAAGAAACTGCTGAGGCTGGGGTATTATTGGCCCACGATGGAAAGAGAAGCACATGATCATGCTAAAAGGTGTTTACAATGTCAGCAGCATGGGGACCTCATCCATGCTCCAGCTCAAGAGCTCCATCCGATCGTCACACCATGGCCTTTCTCACAATGGGGACTCGACCTCATTGGAAAAATATCACCCACCTCGTCCAATGGCCACAAATTCATTATAACTGCAACTGAATACTTCACAAAGTGGGTGGAAGCCATACCCATGACCTATGTCACTGGAAAGCAGATCTCAAAGTTTATCCTCAACTATCTCATTTGCCGCTATGGTGTTCCACAAGCCATTATCTCAGATAATGGGACACCATTTAAAAATCAGGAAGTCCGTGACCTATGTGATAAGTTCAAAATCCAACATCGCTTTTCCACCCCATACTATCCCCAAGGCAATGGCCAAGCAGAAGCCACAAATAAAACCATTCTCAAAATCCTCAAGAAAACAGTCAATGACGCAGGTCGTGACTGGCACTTACAGCTTAATCCTGCCCTCTGGGCTTATCGAACCAGCATCTGCACACCCACTGGCGCCACCCCATTCTCCTTGGTCTACGGATCAGAAGCCGTACTCCCCATTGAGATCGAGCTCCCATCCCTTAGAATATCACTGCAAAATCTCATCACTGATGAAGAATATCGGGTCTCAAGACTAAACGAGCTGGAGTTACTGGATGAGAGAAGGATTGAAGCTTTGAATCATTTGCAAGTATATCAAAATAGACTCAAACGAAGCTACAACAAGAGGATCAGAAGCAGGACTTTCCAAGTCGGAGAATTGGTCTTAAAAGAAAATCAGAAGAATGTCCCGAACCCTAGCAGCAAAGGAAAGTTCGAACCCAATTGGTTAGGGCCTTTCATTGTCACAGCAAGCTACAAATCAGGGGCATATCAGCTATCAACACCCGAAGGGGAACCTCTGCAGGAGCCCATGAATAGTTCCCATCTCAAAAAGTTTTATGCCTAATTCTTTCAAGGTATAAAACCAAAAAATCCAAAAATCCGAAACTTGAAAATGGTTACTTCGGGCGAAAACTCCGCAAACAGGCGTCTTGGTAACAACAAAAAAATCAAAAAAGCAAAAAATCCAAAAAAATCAGAAAAAGGATCAAAAAAAAAAAATAGTAAAGAGAAAAAATCGTCCTCTAGTAAAAACCACTTATGTGGCACTTTGGGCAAGTACCTTGGTGAAAACCTGGCAAACAGGCGCTTTGTGTAAATAAGCACTTTCCATCCACCAGAATCTTTACGGCTTTGCATTATCCCTCCATTTCGCTTCCATCATCCATCTTATCTCCATCCATCACTCATCCGCTCACATCCGCACCATAGCTTGGTCTTGTGTTCGTATCATGATCCCTCCAGGTACTACTCGGCCCATTCTCAAAGTCAGTTTGTCCTGCCTGTATCGGAGTAGTCTATTACATCACACTGGGGGCACGTTCTCATTGGATCGGATTAGTGTATGATCTTAAAATCCTCAAACCAGAAAATCCAAAAACATCAGAAAATCAGAAAATCCAAAAACATCAAAAAAATCAGAAAATCCAAAAACATCAAAACATATCAAAATCCAAAAACAGGTCAAAAAGTCATTCAAAAATCCAAAAACAAGGTCGTCTTGTCGAACTACGTCGTCTCTGAGCTTGAATGTAGGCAAGGTTGATCTTTGATCATCCCCCGAGACCTTTAGATCAGTCCTATAGGAGTCTATCATAATAAACTGACATCTCATCATGTATATCTTCATCTGTAAATTGGTCAAATCGTCAGTCGAACTACGTGGTCTCTGCGTGTATAACGTAGGCAAGGCTAATCTGATGATAAGCCCCCGAGGCCCCTAGGATAGGTCTTTAGATTAGTATCTTGGTCAAAATCTCAGAAAATCCCAAAAACATTAGAAAACTAAAAAATCAAAACATTTGTAAAACCTCGAAAAAATACCAAAAATAGCCTCAAAACATTGCAAAATTCCAAAAACATCCAAATATTTGAAAAAATCCATCCGCCTCATCTCGCTTGCACCCGCAATAAACACCACTCATAATAAACTGATCGTCATCCTCAACCTTTGGTGAAACAGTTAGAAACAAGTCTAGCAGGTTAAAAGTAGAACTCAAAAACATCAAGTCTCAAGTCTAAGTCAGTACGTAAACAAATTGGTCATCTCTTCATATCGGTAACACCATCATCTGAATTTGTCCCATATCAATCATCTCTCATAAACGAAATGACGTGCCGCCATCCACTAACATGTCCTAGGATGAATCCTTCCTACAATGGGCATTATCTTTTGGCAATAAGTTTCGCTTATCATTCTTAGAAAACACATCCTTTTCCATTAGTGGTATTGAAGAGCATTAGTCTGTTTATTTACTTGGTCTTTATCTTTTGACTTATCTTATTTGCACTCATTTCAAGGACGTCTCGATGATATCCCAAAACAGAGGATTTAGAGAAATAGGAATGGGGCAACGATCATTATCTTTTTGTTTGCCGTAAGCTTGTTGGACGCTCTTGTAAAATAACTTGGCTTAATTGCTTTGTTAGATATGTATGGATGATGTCACAGACAGCTTGTTGACTATTGCATTGATTGGTTATACCTTTCCTCAGTGTTTTGTCCCGAGATGTTTGACTTCTAAAGTACATCCTAGCAAGGTTTCCGTATGTCAGGTGAACAAGAATACTCCTATCTATTTGTCGAGTCAAAGTCCATCACACTAAGTACAACGCCATCCTGGTCCTTTATACCTTGATGCATCGTGCTTAGGCGTGTTATCAAACATAAAGTAAGTGACCCTTTGAAAATACCAATCCTTGATAAGCAAACCATCATCATCATCTGTCATCACCATCTCTAATAAAGTCTCAACCAATCATGGATTTGTTGGATCCTCTTGTCATCATCTCATTTCCACGCTAACATTGCATCATGAATAGTCCATCATGCATCCATCCTGCATCCACAAACCGTTAGCATCATCATCACCAATGCATCCATCATGCATCCATTCTGCATCTAGAAAACCGTCAGCATACCACATATCATTCATATCATACATCATAGGAAACATCGATCATTTCACATGCATTGCATAATCATCATCATAATATAGATCTGTTAGTCTAAGCATCTGCATAAATCATCAATTGCATAATCATAACATATCACATCATATCATCATTGCTGTTAGGATAATATAGATTTGTTATTCTAAGCATCTTGAAATCATTCCCATTTGCATCATCATCCATAACCATCCATTTTGAACCTCTTTATCGCGATTCACCCCTCAAATCGAATCTTTTCACTGACTTCTCGAGGGGGCAATGTACCAAAGGTAATTTCCACCGCATCCAAAAAATCATGAGCTTTTAATTTCATAATCAAAGGGAGTTTATTCTTTGAACCAACGCAACAAGTACATTGCTTCAAAGAGGCAAAATGTAGACATGTCAAATTTACATCATGCATAATCATATTCCATTCATCCAATAAATCAGGACTTTATTTAAATCAAATCCAAATCATACATTTTCCATCATTTTCTGATTTAAATAAATCAATTATCAAAGTCCAAAAAGTCAAAATAATCTAATCAGCATTAATTAGCATGATCATCATCTAATCCTAATCCAATACTAATCACATCCCACTTGCATTATCTAGACCTAGCCACTTGCACAATAAATCAATTTTATTGATTTATTAAAATCTCATTTTCCCTCAACATGACAAGTCAAACAGGGCATTTATTGCTCTCCTTTCTTGTCCCCCTCTCAAAATTTATTGCAAATTTGAATTCAAAAATTCCCCCTCTTGGGCACTCTTCCCAAATCTTGCATATACATCAACTAATCACATGATGACAAGTGTCCTCAACTCATTGGCTTGTTTTGATCCCACATTGGTCCCTCTTCAACACTTGGCATTTTGAAAATCTTTAAATAGGTGCATCATCCTCAAGCAAATCCTTCACAATTTCATGCAAGGTTACTCTCTTCATTTGAGATTTGATCTTGTTCATCATTTCACTCCATCATCTCCATTGGCATTTTATCATTTTGAGCTTTGATCAAGGATTGGGAAAGGGTCACTAGCACATGTGACACCAATCCAACTATGGAATAGGTAATTTGTGATTGCTTTCATGATGCTTGTAGCTTTCTTTCATCCTTTTGTTACATGTTTTAAGCACTTTGCAAGATATTCCATAGGAGTGTTCTTGAAGGATTTGTAGGTGCTAACCCTTGTTTGAGTTTAGTGTTTGCAGATTTTTAAAGGCACTCACAGGTTCATCTTAGGACATCTCTAGATTGCATATCCATCATCAATTTGTCAATCCAAGTCCCTTAGGTATTATTTTAGGGGATTTTTATCCAATTGGGTTAGGTAATTGGCCCTCATCCTTATCATCCACACTTACTTAGGATTTTCATCCATCCTGAGTCAATAATCCTTCATGGCCTAATCAATCTATTTCCATCTTGAGATAGATTCTATGCCGTAATCATCATCTTTATCATTTGATCTAATCAGTATCATCGTGCATCATCTAATCCAACTCTTGAACACACTTTGGGGTTAATCCGATCATCCTATCCAACCAATCATCCTATCTAAAATCAATCCAACTTGATCAAATCTAATCATCAATCTATCATTATCATAGAAATCATCCAATCAATTGATCTATCATCTTAGCAATCCTTTTAGTCATCATCTAGGACATCATTAGGGCTTAGTGTCATCTTAGTCACCTATTTTTTTTGCATTTTCATGTCTCTACCTGATCACAAGCAAAGAAAATCATGGAACAACAATAGTCCCAAGGTGCTCACCCTCAAGATCAACCAACATTGGATCATCACAATCCAACATTGAGATCCATACCCAATCTCCCCCAGAAGAAAGCATGGTTAACTAACTCAAGCTCACAATCCAAAAATATCTTAGCAATCCCACTAATGTGCAAATGATAGATCATCTTCTTGATGAGTGTGGGGATAGAATCCTTTCCACATTACTTATGAAGGGTATCAAGCCATCATCAAGGTTTTATTTATCAAAATATGTCAATATTACACCCCCTACTCTACCACAAGATCTGAATTCCAATTCATCAATTCCACAAGTCCCCTAGGTCATGCCACAAGATACATGAACCAATCGAGATTTGGAAATGATGTTGGTTATCAACTTCCGCGTACCCACATCTCGATTTCTATAATGGGTGTTGCACCCAATCCTAACAATCCTCCTAGTATTGGTAATCCGCAAGTTCCTCCCAATCCACAAGGCATGAACAACCCTCAAGGTCGAACCCCTATACCATTAGCGCCACCTCTCCCATCGAATCAATCAGTTTATCTTTCAGGTAATATTGGGGGCAATCCTTTCACTGCACCACCTCCACCTCCTAGTCCCACACACACATCAAACTTACCACCACCTCTATTTACATCCCAACAACCACCTTAAGGAAATCTCCCACCCTTGCATTATTCCAAGGTAATCCACAACAAATACCGTCACAACCACCTCACAAACAACCACTACAACAACCCCCCTCACAACCTCTGCAACATACCCAAATTCCTTCATAGCCCTTGCATCATGCACAAATTTTTCCACAACATCAACCACCTCTACACCAACCATAGGGTAATCCATCACAACCTCCTCATCAATCGCAGGTCCTTCCTCAACAACAGACACCATCCTATCAGCAACCTCCTCAACAACAAATCCCATCTTACCAACCACCACCTCAACAATCCCAAATCCCATCTCAATCTCCTCAACAACAACCACCATCCTACAAACAACCCCCTTAGCATTCACAAATCTTGACACAGTCACAACAATCCTCCCAACAAATTCCAGAGAACCCTACTTCCCAGTACCTATATCATCCTCAAAGAACCAATTATCCGTAAACCACTATATCAAATCCCAATCCCAATTATTCTTACTATAATCTGCAACAATCCCAACAACTGTTTTCATACACTAATCCCTCTCAATCACAACAAAACACCTACTATAAAAAATCCAATCCACAACAACCTCCATATGCTTCCCACCAACAAACCACTTACAATTACCAATCCAACCCATATTACTCCTAGCAGCCACCATCATATCAGCAAGGTTCCTCTTCCTTGTATTACCAAGCCTCGTCATCATACCAATAGGCTTATGTCAATCCCCAATCCATGTATCCCAATCAATATCAACAAATCCCTTCATATCCACCTCCACCATATTATGATCAAACTATTTTTCCTCCACCTCCATCACATCAGCAATATCTCCCATACAATCAGTCCAATCCAATAGGTCCTTCCTGCTTAGCACCTATCAATAAAGAGTGGGAAGAGATAAAAGCTACCCTCAAGGACTTGCAGGCTAGTACATCCAAGAAGTCCTACAAATTTGAGGATATTTTCCCTTACTTGTTTGATCCCTCCATCTCACTTGTCCCCTTCCCTAAGCATTTTGAAATGCCGAAATTTGATAAATACAAAGGAAGGAGTGACCCAAGAAACAACTTGCAAGAATTTTACACACATTGTTAGGAAGTCGTGTATAATGACAACTACCTTTTGCAATTGTTCTCTAGGAGTCTAATGGGGAAAGCTCTAGACTGGTTCATGGATCTTTTGAAGGGGTCGATTTCTTCCTTTGTAGATCTTTCAATTTTTTTTTCACACTTCTCCTTCAATCTAGAGGACATTGATACCTTATATCTCCTAAAAGATAAGCAACATGAGGGAGAAATATTTGCAAGCTACCTGGAAAGGTGGAAAGCCTTGGTTAGTCGTCTAAAATCCAATCTTCACAAGAAATATTTGGTAACCATATTTGTTTCTAATGCCCACCTTCAACTGGCTCATAACCTACACCTTCATTGTGTTACCAATTTTGCTGAAGTCATTCATAAGGGTACTACTATTGATAGGGACCTCATCACTAAGGGAAAAATCAAAATATTTAACCAAGATAAAGATAAATCATCTGGAGATAAATCCCGCTACTAGAACAAGAAAAAAAATTCTATCAATGATGGTGTCACCAATACTGCACACATCCAAGTAGCTAACACTTCACAAAGATCACAGTATTTCCCCAAGCCACAATCAATCACCAACATCATATTTTGATGCAGAGCTAGGAGGATTCAACAACACATCTCTCAAACCTTCAACAATAACTCAAAGCAATATTTGTATGACACATGCTATTAGGAATTTTCTCAACCTACTCAACATAAGAAAACAACAATAAAAATCTGTATCTGACCTTGGATTGGACCTTTCATAAGGAAAACAGATTACTCCATGCATAACCCTATCAACAACACAAACATATCAACCATAGGTCTTTCATTCATAACTTGCACCATAACCTTGTATCCCTTCAACTAGGGTCTATCATCACAAATTATTTGATCAGGGACAATATACCAACACATATTTGAGTACCTTGGATGATCTTCTAAAACATATCAGAAATGTAGTTATCTTTGTTTTGTAACAACACCACAAATAATGACTATACTCTGCCCCTTTTAGGCCATTTAAACTTCATTAGATAGTCAACCCTAACAATTAGCACATATATCCCTCAAGGATCACACTCAAAACTTTTAGAAATGCTTTAAAGGAATGAAATAACTTCAACTAAACACCCTTTAATGATTACATAGCCATTTGAAGGTAAAAGTGCTATTGTTGTCTTAAATAGGATTGTCAGGAATCTACCTTGTACATGATAGTAAGTCAAATGAACAAAAAACTTATGATTCATCAAAAAACTAGTCAATGAGTGGATCACTAGTCAATGAGTGGATCACAACATACCTTGGAAAATTTTCAACACCCTTATCCAAGAGTAACACCTTCTCTCTCAATCAAACAATCAAAACTTCAATGAATTATGTATTTCTCAGTCTTTTCACAAAAACACAATCATGTCCATTTTTACTTTAGATTATCCAATTTAGATTGACAAAAACACATCAAAAGGGCTCTAATACATCTTGACACAATTTTCAAATACTTCCCTTCATGATTGACATTAAATTCAATAACAAAACATCAAGTAAACTCATTGCTTACTGTCATTTTCCAGATTTTCCTTAAAACACAGTCATAGGGCTTCATGAAATTAATAGCAAACTTGAACTTAACATCCTACAAACTTGGAATATTAAAGTACAAACAATGATGAGCCTTTCCATAAGTTTCAAGTCTTTTCCATCAAATACAAAAGGAATAATGCAATTTTCTTTGACACTATTTACCCTAACAAGGGTTTTGAACCATTTTTAGAAAACAGGCCATATCTCTCTGATTTCTCCATGAAATCAAACAAGACCAAAAGAAAAATGAAGTAGAAACACAAAAATAACTTCTCCAATGACTTCCCCTTTAGTATCAAGCTGTACATGGCCATACAAGAGAAAACAAACACATTTTTATAGTGTTTTCTGATGAAAAATAGAATTCTATTGATGTTCTATTACAAATCAATTTCTATCCCTTTCCTCGACCCGTGAAAGGAATATTTATGCCTTACAAACAAAAATAACTCAAAACAAGTGAGTATAACTAATTCCAATCTTCATCTAACTAATGGACTTATCATTTACTTAATTTTTTCTCTTTTGACAATGTTTACAATATGGAGCAACTTTGAACATTATCTAACAAACAACTTAAAATATGATTTCCTAGGACTCCAAATGACCTCATTCATATCAAAAATGGCTCATTAGACCCTATTACAACATTAAGACATCAAAATGGAACAAATGAATCAATATGGCCTCATGGAGGCATGTGATAAAAAAGGTGCTCCTGCACCATATTTGTACCACATCGTGTACCCCATCCTCCACAATAGTCCAATCAATACAATCAAGGAAATAATAAGTGTTGATTCACTCCTTTGAAATAATCCTTGGATATAGTTTTCAAGAGACTGTTGCAAGCAAATTATTCAATCACTTATCATGTGACAAAGCCTTTTGATGAGTCAAAGTCCAAACCCGCCTAGTCTAGGGAAAATGTGTATTGTGATTATCACAAGATCAAAGGCCACTCCACTAATAAGTGTCAAGGACTTAAAGGTTATATACAAGATCTTATAGATCAGATGATATCGTGGTAGATGCAAATTAAGCTACATCATCCAATGATCAATTATAGATATATCAAAATGCATTCCCTAAGCACAATCAGGGTCCCAGTACCTCAAATGCTAATCCTGGGTGGTAGAGCTCCTAAAATTTTGAGAAATTTGAGTTGGTTCCTTGCTTTGTCATGAATTACTACCTCTATTCTCAAGGGAAAGGTTTAGGGTTTTGAGCTATAAGCCCTTGTTTCAAATTTTACAAGTCTCAAACCCTTGGGCATTCTATTTCTCTATTGACCTGTCATACCCGATTCCTGGTCATTCAAGTCATGACTTGAGCCATATGAGTCATTTTTTACTGGCCCCTTGGTCTTGGTTCATCGATTTCCATTTTTTGATCCATTTCTTTGATATTCCATAAGTCAGGCATAAATATTTCATGGTAAAAACTTAAGTTTCAAGTCCTTATTCTTAGGGGCTTGAGTGTCATTGACCTCATATGGCCCCTTTTCAAAACATTTTATTTGCATGTGGAAATTCTCATTCACTTAAGTGATCACCCATTGTTGAAGTTATCTTTGATGGTGGGTTCATTCAGTGACATGTGATGGGCTATGATTTCCCTTTGCATTAACTATCGTTGAAGTTATTCAAACCTTTGGTCTCACTTCAACGACAAGCAATGAGTGTTGTGGTGTGTTGTTTCACACCATCGCCAAAATGTTTCAATATCTTTCCTAGTTTCATTGATGAGTGATGGAAGGGAATGAAAGGTGAGTAATATGATAGCCAAGTGTTTGAATTTCATCCCATCGCTACATTTTCCCATTTCTGAAGACATCTTCAACTTTTGGATCATTATGGTGATGTGCGATGGTTCGGGTTGTTTGGAGGCATCGCCAAATTTTTTTCCTTGTTGAAACACTTAAGGAAATTCAACTAACTTCTGTGACCAGCGATAGGGTGTATATCCGAGAATATTCCCTATAGTGGGATGTCATTTCTCATCGTTGAAGTTTGGAGGTGATATAAGGGAATTTCTATGACAACTAGTGATATCCTAATGACATGGATGAGATATGGACAACTACATGGCAACTTTTTAGGATATCATTGTTATTTCCAAGTATGGATGAAAAGGCAAGTGACGATCCTTAATGAGCTTGATTGATCAAGTTTTAAATCCAAAATGATCGATAGTTAGGATTAAGCATGGAGTGATTGATTATCTATTCACTCGAGCAAGCCTAGATGGTCATTAATTTTTACATGCTCTAATAGCTCTACTTAATGAGGTTTTCCTATAATTCATTCTCACCATTTTCAATTATCAAGTGTTGAAATAATTGTTGTAGTACTGGAGGAGTAACGTGCGAGTGTTGAGAAAATAATCATAGAAGTAGTATTATCGTTCCCTCAGTATGTAAGTATGCATATATGATTCATTCTAAAGTTATGCATGGCTTAGTTATCTTATTCCTAGGGTAGTAATGGCTTTATAGATTGTAGATTGTCTTCTATGTTGTTTGTGTTGGGTTGGTTTGAGTTTTCTTGCAACAAAAATTTGAGGGTATAGGCTAGTATCTCTTCTGTGGGGTGGTTTTCTAGTCTGTCTTGTTTTGGGTTTGATGGGTGAACCAAGTAAGTTAGTCATGCTAGTTAGAAGGTCTAGAAGGCTTAGCATATAGGAACCTCATGAATTTGTTCCTGAGGTTAAACTAGACATATTGGGAATTCCTACAACACCAAAAGGCAAGAGAAGTGTGTGTGGGAAGAGTAAGAAGGCTATTGTCTAGAGTACCTACAATATGAGGAATGACACATTTCAGAAGATCTGGTTAAGTTTAAAGGGAAGAAGCCAGTTGAGCCCGAGAAGAAAATTAAGAAGAATATTAGGGATCCTAAGGCTCATCCTAGGAGGCACAATTCTCCCATTGAAGTTTTTGATAGCTCTTCAAGCGACGAAAGAAAAACTGACTCTGAATATGGTGATTATCTTATTTCCCCGGTACCTTATGATGATTCTAATGAAGAAGATATTGTAGCTACTCCAATCTCAATAAGGATTCCAAGTGAGTGTACTTAATCTATTGCTAACGAAGAAGGGTAGTACCTCATTTTCCTTCTGAGTTGGTGCTTGGTTTTTGGTCCTTTGTGCTGACTTGGTTCCGTTTGGCTAGTTTGTTAGACTATGTCGTTGGTGTTGATGATGAATTTTCTAGGTTTGATGTGGACGTGCAAGTTTTGATTGTACAATAACAATGCCTTTTGGAAGGCTAGCCAGTCTCCTTCAACTAATTATGTGGAATGTTTGTATTTTTCCTTCCCTCATTCCAAAATGATTAAATGCAACTATCCGGGAAGTATCTCTAATTCAATGGAAGTTAGTTTTGAAATGAAATTAAAATGAAATGTAAATGTAATTCAGCTTGATGCTTGTTGCTCCCTTGTTCTATAAAAAGGATTTCAAGGCTGATTACAGGGGTTTGAATTTTGAGTCTCATAATGTTCTGAGTGAAAATCTAAGCTCAAGAAGAGGCATATGGTAGAAAATATCAATGAATAGAACAATAGGAAGTCTAGGGTATGAGTCTTGTATGTAATGATCTTAAAATAGTTTTATAGAAGCCACAAATATGGAAGATAATTTTAGTTCTAAAATGTACACTCTCCTATGTAATTCTCTTGCAAATTATAAATGAAATTATCAATGGTCATTTTGTTTATCTTCAATTGCTTTAATTGATGTATGTTTTCATTTTTTCTTCAATTCAAAGAATTGATTAGATGCTTGAATGGATTCATAGGTTTGTGAGGAAGAGTATATGATTTGGTAAGAAGTTACGTGTTAGATGTTGTGAGTTTTCATTCTACAAAGTATTATGATAATAGTCCATCAAGTTTTGAGTAAAATGGCTAATATATTACTAGTTGTTACAAATTTGACTTCATTTTCTCAACAGCTGAAGTATTGGTCTATTCATTAGTTTATTTTAAAGATAAATGAGCTGGTAATGCACCCAGCTAGGGATTTAGAGTGATAATGAAAAATAATTAAAAACATTTCAATTATGATGTATGAATATGAAGTATCACCTAATTCCTAGCAAATAGGTAGTTTTCTCAAAGGTGTGCCAAATCTTTATTTAATTACGTTTATTTGTATTCAAGAGGAATTGATTTGTGTATAGATATGTTATCGATAAAAAAAGTATCACTTGAGCACGATAAGGAATACCCTCCTAGGTCTCACAAAGCCTAAAGCGTAGGTGTAATGGCCTCAGAATCCTTTACTCATTTTTTGGCCACTAACTTTGAAAATTCTTGAGCATAAGGGTTGGCTACCCTTTAGAGGATTTCAAGGTTATGCTGAAAAAGAACACCAACAGAATTGGTGACTCTGCTAGGGATAATTTTGAATCTCCAATTGCAAAATGTAATATCACATAGTCAAGCATTTAGTGGATTTGAATATTTTGTTTAGATGTTGAAAAGTTCTTGAACTTGGTAATGGTTTTGTTGTAGCAAATTTCAAAGAATTTGAGTGTGACTCTGTTGTTGGAGAAGGCTTAGAAAGATTTACCTTTGAAAGAACATCATACCATTTGAAGTTTAATCCTCTATGAAGAGAGGTGGTGACTCTATCTAAAGAACCTAATAAAGAATACATAAAAGTTCTAGATCTACAAATTTCAAAGAAGAAAAGTTGATGGTTGCTACAAATCTCTAGGTATTCTCATAAATCTAAAGAAAATATTATATGATTGCAAGTAGTTTATGGGAAATTTTCAAGACTTAAGATGCAAATGGTTCCCAATTAGGTGAGATAGCACTAAGGGAGTGAATAGTAGTGGTAATTTTACATGCTTCTAAAGGGTAAATTGAAATTCATGCATTATGACAGAGAAGCATGTTATATTTTAGGATCTTAAGAAAAATAGATAGAAAATTTACATTATAAAGGCTTAAGATCATAATTTCAAAGGAATTTTGAATTTCCTTGTGGAATTGTGAGGTAAATGTCAAAGTCCTTCTAAAGGTGTGAGGAAATGCATTATCAAACTGCGCATCCTGGTGTAGACCCAAATGTAACAATGCATAATGGGCAATCTCTATCATGTCAAAGAAGTTTCAGTACTGAAAGGTATAGATCTTTAAATTTTAGTAGCATCTATGGTTACCCAAATTCTATACCATTTAAAATCTGAGATAAGGTACCAAAATTCAATGGTGAGAAGTCTAAATTAGAAAGCAAGCATCTACAAGATTTTCTTGGTATGATGGGAGATTATGAACTAGACTTTGAGGATGTTGTCATGAAGTCATTTGTTCAGTATTTAAAAGGATGTGTAAGAGATTGGTTCTCTTATTTACCAACATCCTCTATACATTCCTAGGATGAGTTTAAAGTAGTGTTCATGGAACAATTTGGTGAAAGAGTATGTCCCAATGTGGTGAGAATTTTTTTAATGAAAATCCATAGAAATGAGGATGAGCTGGTTCTTCCTTTCAATCATAGATTTACAAAGGCCATAAGGGATATTCCTAAAAAATATGTGACAAAATGATGTTCAGTGTTTGGTTGTGTATCTTTGTGCATTTGATAGTAAGATAAGCTATCTATTAAGAGATAAAGAGCCTATAACATTACATTAGGCATATCAAAGTGCCATGAATATTGAAAAAAAATTAAAATACTCAGAGATGAAAGGGTATGTGACTACCAGTGTGGGTTATCCTAGCACATTTCACACAAATATAACCAGTGGATCAGGCAATAGAGACCTCTATCAAGGGGATAATGTTTCTACTATCTTGATTTCCCCATCACCACAATATGGGGATTATAATGAGCTCCAAGCTGAACATCAACCAAATTTGAGTAAGGTTGATCAGATGTCTTTTGTTAAAAATTTGTATGAAATGAAAAGAAACAAAGGAGAATCACCATATGATTTGTTCTCAAGATTTTTGGATGCCTTGTTGGAAGTACCCAAGAGTGTTAGGCCAAAGGATTCAATTTGCATCTATCTATTTTATGAAATCTACCAATTAGGGCTGAGTACCTTGCCAAAGGATTTGAATCCTCATAGCTTAAGCCAAGTAATTGATTGGATAAAGATTGTAGAGGGAGCTAGGTGTGATTATGCACAATTTGTGATGCCCTAGAGTGTTAGTGGTCACTTTCTTGTGGAGAAATATTAGAAAACATTACAAACAAGTGAAGAAAGTGTATCAGAGTATGAGTATTCATCTTGTTGTGTGGAAGAACGTAATGATTGTAATCAATTCATAGATAGCACATATGCAAATAGATATAGTAATAATGAAGATGAAGATACATGATATGATGAAAAGGTGGGTGTGCATGACTTTCATCCATGGGATGTCCTGGATAGTGAAGAAGTAGAAGAGATAAAAAGCATCATCCCATGTTATGATTTTAGGCATTGAAGATGAAATTCCAGGCATTCATCCTAAGGAATTTGAATGCAATCTCAGTATTGGTGAGTTTTCTAGCTGTGGTAATTATGATGAAATTGAGTCTGGTCATTCCTCTATTGATTATGGTTATTCTTCTGAAGTAGAGATGGAATCCTTCACTTCAAAGAGGGGATATGTTGATAATGATTCAAATGTATGTTTCCTTGAGAGTGAATAATTTTCTTCATGTGAAGAGTTTTAAGAATGTGAGTAAGTGAGTTTAATTACAAATGATGAGGATGAAGTTGAAAATTTATCTATATGCTCTTTTAGTGATTACAATGACTTTGAGTGCAATGATGACTTGAAGGATTTGGATTCATACCGAGGAGGAAAAAATGTGTACAAAAACAATGAAAGTAAGGCATAATCCCTTATTCAATGAGCCTCCGTCAATATTTGAGGTGAGGAATGGTGACCCTTATTGGTGTAGAGACAACTCACCCTTTGTTGAAAAATTTGATGATGCATCTGACACATGGTTAGAATGTGGCCATGGGAATGCGAAGCAACACATTGATGAGTTCCTTGGGAATGTTGCTTATAAACATTTTACATTTGGTACAAATGTTGTGGGTAATATTAAGGATCATGATGAGATTGAAGTTTCTGATTGTTTCTCTGAGGATTGTAATTGCTCTTATGGGGATAGTCCAGAATTAGTTCAGTCATGTGGAGGATGTAATGATACAGATATTCATGAA
The DNA here is from genome assembly GCA_007258455.2 of Sequoia sempervirens. NCBI lineage: Eukaryota > Viridiplantae > Streptophyta > Pinopsida > Cupressales > Cupressaceae > Sequoia > Sequoia sempervirens. Next base: position 208,714,597 of record VDFB02075321.1, on the reverse strand, counting down.
ATCATTTATTCACAAGTGAATGAAAAAAATGAATTTGATGCATACCTAGAATGTGATATAGGTTTGCTATCAACTGATCTTGAATATAGTGCTACAAATGATGAAAATGTTGATGAGCATGCTTGTATCCCCACTTCTCATAATTATTCTTGTGAAGTAGATATGGAGATATCAGCTATACATGAAGATGGTGATGATGTAATCATGGATGAAAGAAGGGTTTTAGTATTGAATGATCAGAATGTACATCATTACAAGCACATGGATCTTGAATCAACATTATTACCCATTGAAAATGTGAAACAGTTTGATGAATTTTCAAATTGTGTTGATATTGTAGAACTTTCTGGTCCATGTATAGAGTATCCAAATGATGCAAACAATGATGGATATCATGCTAGTTAATGTGAAATTGAGTTCTTTATTGATGTTCCTTATCTTCACAACATGATTATGGAAATTTTTTCATCTAATGAGGAAAATAATTGTATGAAGGAAAAAAAAGATGCTTGTTCAATTGCTATTGAACAAAGTTCAGATAATAGTGGGTATTTGGCACATAATTCAATATGATTACCAGTTGATTATGTACATGAAGTTACCAAGGAATATGAATACCCTTGTGTTGACCTTAATTCTCCTAACTTGTTCGAGCCTACTTTTGAAGCATTTTGCATTGAACTGAATGAGAGTTTGAAAAATGAATTCGAGTATGCTACTAAACCTAAGATGATTGCATTTACTCAATTCTAGGGTGATGGTGGTGAGTATGATTTCCATCTCTTAGAATCCAAGGTGTGCTTTGGTGTATCTAAATCAAAGTGCTTATTTGTATGCCCATGTTATGATGTCTGATTCAAGAATGCTCCTGAATATGTATCCTTTGCCTATGATACATCTAGGGGTTGTTTGCATGGCATGCACCAAAGTATCTATGGAGGTTTTTAGTTTGAAGAGAAAACTAAATATGATGTCAGAATTGGTAATTTTAATGATCAAATGAAATATGAATGCTTCACCTTTTCAATTCAATCAGATCAACTTGTATTGGAGCAGGCTAATGAGTAGGGGAATTTTGAAAATATGGCATATGGGGTTGATAGTGTTAATCAAAATGGAGTCAATTGTTTGGAAATGCTTGGTAAAAGTGTTGATCCATTACAAAAAGTTGAGGATAAAGTCTTTGACAACTCGGTAAAAATTGGTTTCAAGCTTTTGGGTGCCTTGGGCCACCAATCTAAAGATTGAAGCTAGTGGAATTGCATGAGGTAGGCTTAATGGTCTTACATTAGTGGAGGCCTCTAAAAGTAAAGTACCATGTATAGTCATGTAAATATTGTATGTAGGTTTGGTGTGTTTTCTTTTGGTTGTGTCTGCTTGCCTTGTCTTGGAAAGCTCCTAGTTTTTTGTGCTTCTTTTTTGGTTTGCTTCAACCTGGGATCTAAATTCTCACTATACCCACTAGGGGTATGCACCTCTAAGCATGAGCCATTGGTAGAGCTCCTAAAATTTTGAGAAATTTGAGTTGGTTCCTTGCTTTGTCATTAATTATTGCCTCTATGCCTAAGGGAAAGGTTTAGGGTTTTGAGCTATAAGTCCTTGATTCAAATTTTACAAGTCTCAAACCCTTGGGCATTCTATTTCTCCATTGACTTGTCATACCTGGTTCCTAGTCATCCAAGTCACTAATTGAGCCATTTGAATCATGTTTTTACCAACTCCTTAGTCTTGGTTCATCGGTTGCCATTTTTAAATCCATCACTTTGATATTCCATAAGTTAGGCATAAATATTTCATGGTAAAAACATAAGTTTCAAGTCCTTATTCCTAGGGGTTTGAGTCTCATCAACCTCATATTGCCCCTTTTCAAAACATCTCATTTGCACATGGAAATTATCTTTCACTTAAGTGATTTCCCATTGATGAAGTTATCTTTGATGGTGAGTTCATTTTAGTGACATGCAATGGACTATGATTTCCCTCTGCATTACCTATTGCTGAAGTTTTTCAAAACTTTTGTCTCACTTCAATGAAAAGCGATGATTGTTGTGGTTTTTTGTTTCATGCCATTGCCAAAAATTTTCAAGATCTTTCCTTGTTCTAGTGATAAGCAATGGAAGGGAATGAAAGGTGAGTATTATGATAGCCATGTGTCTGAATTTCATCCCATTGCTACATTTTTCCATTGCCGAAGACATCTTCAAATTTTGAATGATTACGGTGATGTGTGATGGTTCAAGTTGTTCGGAGGCATCGCCAAAAATTTCCCTCACCGAAACACTTAAGGAAATTCAACCAACTTCTGTGACTAGTGATAGGGCATATATCTAGAAATATTACTTGCAATAGGATATTATCGCTCATCACTGAAGCTTGGAGGTGATATAATGGAATTTAAATGACAACCAATGACATGCTAATGATATGGATGAGATATGGACAACTAGGTGGAAGCCTTTCAGGATATCATCGTTGTTTCTCATTGATCAAGTTTTAGATAAAAAATGATCGACAATCAAGATTAACCATGGAGTGATTGATTATCTGTTCACTCATGCGAGCCTAGATGGTCATTAATTTTTACATGCTCTAATATCTCTAATTAATGAGGTTTTCTTGCAATTCATTCTCACCATTTGCAATTATCAAGTGCTGAAATAATTGCTATAGTACTAGAGGAGTAACGTGCGAGTGTTGAGAAAATAATCACAAAATCAGTATTATGGTTCCCAAGGTATGTAAGTATGCATATATGATTCATTATGAAGTTATGCATGGCTTAGTTATCTTATTACTAGGGTAGTAATGGTTTTATAGCTCACAAATTTTCTTCTATGTTGTTTTGTGTTGGGTTGGTTTGAGTTTTCTTTCTTGCAAAAACACTCTGAGGGTATAGGCTAGTATCTCTTCTATGAGGTGGTTTTCTAGTCTGTGTCTTGTTTTATATTTTATGGGTGAACCAAGTAAGTTAGTAATGCTGGTTTGAAGGTCTAGAAGGCTTAGCATGTAGGAGGGTGCTGCCCTAATAGTGGTTTACACTTTCTGGGAGATTCTGATTTTTACTGAAATCACATATTTTTAGAAAATATAATGATTTAAGCCTTGAAAAGTTTCATTTAAAGGATTCCAATTGAATAGGGTTTGATCAAACCACCTTAGACCAAGCCCCCTTCGATAGAACCCTACTAGTTTTAAACCATACCTCTAATGAAGTATCCTTTACACCTATCAAAATGCTAATAAAAAATCACTTTTGATTTAATTTTTGGGAGATCAAATGAATTAATTTAAAATTTATTTTTTTGTAGGTATGTAGTCCTTATTATAAGCTTCCAAAAAAGTATAATTTAAATTAAATTAAATTTGATTATTATATTTATTTTTTATTTCTTGTGAATGTAGGTTTTTCATCAAAAATCAAGCTCTCTGTTCTGCACATGTGGAAAAATATAAGATTATAATTTTTTTTTGAAAAATATGAGTGCACTAGATATTGGAGTCCTTGATCGAACAAAAAAAATAAAATTGAATTTTGATACATACAAAAAAAAGTTACGCGTTATACGGTCGTGCAATGTCTAAATTGTAGTTGGTTTGACTTCAAAACTTGATTAAAGAAAAATATTTCAATAAAAAACTATCTAACCAAGTGGAAGCACTAGATATTAGAGTTAAAAATCTAAATTCGAAAGAATTAGAATTTTATCCTTCATGGAAAAAAAGTTATGCGTTATACGATGAGTGTCACTTTTTAAAAATGTTGTTTTCTAAAAAAAACTAGTTTTCGAGGGAGATGGAAAAATAAGTGCAATCTGATTCCAAAATTTTTGAAAAAAATATATTTAGAATCTACAGACATGTCACAAAACTCTATTTTGCATCATCTTGAAATTCTTCACGGTTTAGCCACTATAGGTGCCTGAAAGTGAAGATTTAGTTAAAAAAATTTATTTCAGTGTCTAGTTTGGCCAAAAATTGTAAACCACTATTATGGGATCACCTAGGAACCTCATGAAGTTGTTCCTAAGGTTAAACCAGACATATTGGGAATTCCTAAAACACCAAAGGAAAGAGAAGTGTCCATGGGAAGAGTAAGAAGGCTATTGTCTAGAGTACCTACAATATGAGGAATAGAACCATTTCAGAAGAACTAGTCAAGTTTAAAGGGAAGAAGCCAGTTGAGCCTGAGAAGAAAATTAAGAAGAAGAGTAGGGGTCGTAAGGATTGTCTCGGGAGGCACAATTCTCCCATTGAATTTTTTGATAGCTCTTCAAGCGACAGAGGAAAAAATGACTCTGAATATGGTCATTATCTTATTTCCCTAGTACCTTATGATGATTCTAACAAAGAAGAGGTGGTAGCTACTCCAATCTCATTAAGAACTCCAAGTGGGCATACTTGCTGAAAAATTAGGGTAGTACCTCATTTTCCTTCTAATCTAATGGTTGGTTTTTAGTCCTTTGTGCTGACTCAGTTCCTTTTGGCTGGTCTTTTAGTTTATGCCATTAGTGTTGATGATGACTTTTTCAGGTTTGATGTGGATGTGCAAGTTTTGATATTGCAACAATGATGCCTTTTGGAAGGCTAGCTAGTCTCCTTTTTCTAATTATGTGGAGTGTTTGTCTTTTGTCTTCTCTCATTCCAAAATGATTAAATGTAACTTTCTGAGAAGTATCTCTAATTCAATGGAAGTTAGTTTTGAAATGAAATTAAAATGAAATGTAAATGTAATTCGGCTCAATGCTTGTTGCTCCCTTGTTCTATAAAAGGGATTTAAAGGATAATTATAGGGGTTCAAATTTTGAGTCTCACAATGGTCTGAGTGAAAAGCTAAGCTTAGGAAGAGGCATATGGTAGAAAATACCAATGAATAGAATAGTAGGAAGTCTAGGGTATGAGTCTTGTATGTAATGATCTTAAAATAGTTTTATAGAAGCCACCGATATGGACGATAATTTTAGTTCTAAAACATACACTCTCCTATGTAATTCTCTTGTAAATTATAAATGAAATTATCAATGGTCATTTTGTTTATCTTCAATTGCTTTAATTGATGTATGTTTTCATTTTTGCTTCAATTCAAAAAATTGATTAAATGCTTGAATGGATTCATAGGTTTGTGAGGAAGAGTATAGGATTTGATAAGAAGTTGTGTTTTAGATGCTATGATTTGTCATACTACAAAGTATTATGATAATAGTCCATCAATTTTTGAGTAAAATGGCCAATATATTACTCGTTGTTACAAATTTGACACCATTTTCCCAATAGATGAAGCACTGGTCTATTCATTAGTTTATTTTAAAGATAAATGAGCTAGTAATGCACCTGACTAGGGATTCAGAGTGAAAATGAAAAATCATTAAAAAAATTTCAATTATGATGTATGAATATGAAGTATCAGCTAATTCCTAGAAAATAGGTAGTAATTTTCTCAAAGGTGTGTCAAATCTTTAGTGAATTATGCTTATTTGCATTCCAACGGAATTAATCTGTGTATAGATGTGTTCAAGATCAAACAAGTATCACTTCAGCATGATAAATAATACCATCCTAGGTTTCACAGAGCCTAAAGTGTAGGAGTAAGGGCCTCATAATTTACTCATTTGGTTTCCACTAACTTTGAAAATTTTGGAGCATAAGGGTTGGCTACCCTTTAAAGGATTTCAAGGTTTTGCTAGAAAAAACACCAACACTAGGTCTAGAAATAACAACTAGAATAACAACACAAATAATATTAGCTATAAAGCCATGCCATATAGTTATGACGACATTGTTATGTGCATCAATCAAGGGGAGCCACACATATCTATGATTCATGTAAAAGGAAAAGGCCCTCAATGTGCTATTACTACACACCATACCCGCATATCAGTTCTTGGGGCTTCCACTCCATCTTAGCTCATTCTTGTGAGCTCACAATATAATATTCTTGACCATCTTGGTAAGACCCTAGCCTAAATATCTATTTTGAATTTGTTTAGGTCTTCCCCAATCCACCAAGAAATCCTTACAAAATCTCTTTAGGATACACATGTTCTAAATGACATAGATCCTACCCAGTTTCAAGCTCTAGTAGGAAATTTATCCACCACCTATCAATTGGGATTCAACTAGAATGATATCCTATCAATCAATTCTTCCCATAACCATGCCCTAATTTGAGGTCATTGTCACTTGCCATAAGGTAAAATGGGTCTTGGTAGATAATGGCTCTGCCCTCAATCTATGTACATTCAAGTTTATAAAACAGTTAGGGTATACTCATGCTAACCTGTATAATCAGACCATTATAATAAAGGAATATGATAATGAAGAAAGGGACTCAGAGGGTATTATTTTTCTTCCTATTTAGGTTGGCCCCATCATGCAATACACCACATGCCCTGCCCTTCATCTAGATCTACCATACAACCTTCTCCTTGGCTGACCATGGATCCACGCCATGTAGGTCATTCCATCCACCTATCACCAATGCTTTAAGTTCCCATACAATGGGGTCTAAGTAACCATCCATGCCGATCCTCAGCCCTTTGAGTACTATCATGCTCTAGAAGCTTCTTTCCACCACTCTTGATATTGTCCAAGATTCGAAGTGGGGGCACCTCAAGCATCAACTTCCAATCCATCCTCCAATTTATCATCCAACACATCATCCAATCCATCCACTGCATCTGAATCCACCATTACCAAGGTCCAGATCATTGATAAAGGTTGTGGAGAATATGAGATGAGTGCAACTCTTAACATGACAACCATGCCTCCATCTCCTCGCACCTATGGCCAACCTTCATAGTCAACACCAAAGGAATAAGTGAAGACAAAAACTATCAGTTCTAAGAACATGGGTTCTACTACTTTCTAGTTGCTAGGATCACAACAAGATCCAAAAAATGAGGACATCAGTTAATGGGTTTACAAAGGTTTATCCATGTGCATCAAAGCTAGTAGGGTATGTGTAGGATCACAATTGGCCAAAAAGTGGCAATATGATGGGTAAGTGTAGGGTATGTGGCTAATGACTTTTTTTTACCCAAAATTGATGAAACGAAAAGGGTTTTTAAAGGAGATTCTCAGCTTTCCACCAATATAAATTATGTTTTACTTTGAATTTAATAAATAATTATTATTCATTTTCTATTTGAATTACGACTAAAGTCTTGATTGATAGGCTAATTGAAAAAAATCAATAGCTTTCAAATGGTATCACATTTTTTGAATCCAAAACATGCATCACATTCTATGCTTCGAATACTATAGGATTAAAAAAATTGAATTTCATGAAGTTTTAACCAAGTTAAGGTGGTCAGACATATGAATTTTTATATTTTTTAAAATTTGTAATAAAAAATTCATAATTAATTATTTACTTGGAAAAAATTACAATTGGGACATGAGTCCTCTACTTATATCTAAAATATTATAAAAAAATATTATCATTTTATTGTAGTTAGGGTGGTCAGAAAGACACCTACTTATTTTTTCCTTGA
>VDFB02075321.1:208688386-208707007 GCA_007258455.2 Sequoia sempervirens | reverse complement strand
CAAGGGTTGGTGCCTCAAACAAAATCAAATGAATATGATCAAAATTCATTTGAAAATAATCAAAGGATAGAAAATCAAGAGCCTAAGGAAAGAGTATTAAGTGATTTGCATCTATCCAAGGAAAAAAAGAATCCTAATAAGAAAAATAATAAGAAGAAGGCGAAAGAAAAGAAAAAATCAATTTTGCAGTGGAAGAGGAAAGATGAATCTATCTGCAAGCTGTCAAAGCAACACAAACTCAAAGATCAAAGTGAATTGAAAGGAAAAAATGTGGTCACTATAACATTTTCAAAGGTCTTGTTGCAAAATCAAGTTCAAGATCTTCATCTTCAGGCCCTAATTTGTAAGTTTTGGGACATTATTCTAGATATATAATTGTTAAAATATTTGTTATTTGATGAATGGGAGGGGGTTTCATGGGTTTTCTATTTGGATCGCAAAGAGGGCATATTTGTTGTGCTTTTTCATACAAACGCTCAGAGAGATGCTATTTATAAAGTAAAATCCTGGATATATGAAGGCTCTGGTTTATGCATGAATCCTTGGACTCCAAATTTTAAATCAAATAATTTTATGTCTATGTTTGTTCCATCCTAGGTTTAGTTACAATCTTTACCTTTGGAATATAGAGAATTAAATTTGATAGAGATCATGGAAAATCATATAGGAATCTTCCTTAAGCATGATAAGAAGTTTTATGAAAACCCTACTTTACCTATTAGGGTTTGCATACTTTTAGATTATTCAAAGCCTTTTTCTAATCAATTTCATATAAATTCCAAATTTGGCACATGGGTTCAGGAAATTGTAGTTGAAAATCAGCATAATACATGTATTCTATGTCATTATTTGGAGCATATGAAAGTAATGTGTCCTAATATTGAAGAATCTGGTAAGAAAAAGGAAAATGAAGTTTCATCAGATAATGTGTTTAGTTTGAAGAAGATGGTGGATCAAATTCAATCAGATTAGGTGATATCAAAGGAAAATGTAAGATTGAATAAGGATCAAATAAAAGGTGTTTGTTCTTCTTCACAACTTAATGCTCTTGTCACTGAAGTTAAGCAAATTGAAAAGGGTAGCAATGTGGGTGAATTGGTCTATACTCCATCCTATTCAATAGTATCATTAACCCAATTTGATAAGATAATCTGCAAGCTAGTTTTTAATAGGATCCCAATTCAAATTTCATTCAACTGGTTTGATAAGAAAGAAGGTAAGGATTTAGATCAGTCTTTTATGAATATTGGAGCAGGGATGCCTCAAAAGAAATAAACTTTATGTACCCAAAAGGTTCAAGGTAGTGAAGTTTTAATTATAAGGTAGATTCAGGAAGGTAAAGCTTTAGCATCAAAGTAGAAGATTGGTCCTGATGGACTGGAAGAGCTTGCACAAAAGTTGCTTAAATCCATAGGCTCAGATCTTTTTGATGAGATAATAGAGGAGATACTTAATGAGGAAGATACTGTAGAGGAAAGAATAATTCCTTCTCAGGAAGACTATCTTCAATAGGTCTATAAGGAAGATAAGATGGAATTGGATACATATATAGTGTGCAATTTTGATTATTCTTAAACATTATCTTTGGCACAAACATCGATTTCTCAGTTACCAATCAAGAAGACCCCAATAAAAAGAGGTCAAAAATCTAAGGAAAATAAACTAAAGGAGGAAATTGAAACAGGGGTACATGCTACACTAGATGGGAGCATTTCACTTAAAATAAGAGACCGAGCAGAGCATGTTGCTCTCCTTGAGCACAATGAAGATTGTACCATGGAATGTGAGAGGCATTAATGCCCTTGATAAAAGGGCCCAAATCAAGCATCAAGTTGATGCTAGTGGGGAAAATATTATTGTGTTACAGGAGACTAAGACATCAAAGGAAGCATTTGAAGCATCGATAATGAAATTGGGTAAATGGAAAGCATTTTTTGTGCCATCTCAAGGGGCCTTGAGAGGTTTAATCTCATTATGGAACTCGAAAACAGTTTCAATGGACATCATGAATGGGGATTGTAATTGGAAACTAATGAGTGTGCAATTTTTTGATCTTCACTTCAAACTTTTTAATATCTATGGCCCAACAACTACTCAAGATAAAAAGAGGTTATGGGATAAGATAACAAATTTGATTCAAGGGCTAGGAAGCAAGAAGGTGGTAGTGATAGGAGACTTTAGTGCAATTGTATTTCTAATTGAGAAGCAAGGAGGTATATGTCCTCCGCAAAGGATAATGGTTGATTTTGGGAGTTTTATTGTAGATAATGCACTTAGGGATGTCTTGATAGAAAAAGGGAGATTCACATGGAAAAATTGGAGAGACTTTTTGTAGATAGTTGTTTGCTTAGATAGATTCTTAATTTATCAAATTTGGGCCCTAACATCATGTAATCTGTCTTCACAATTTTTTCCATTTGTAAGTTCTGATCATTATGCCATATCATTATCTATAACAAGTACAAGTGTGACATCAGAGCATAAGGCTTCCTTCAAATTTGAGAAGATGTGGTTCAAACATCCTCTCTTCTTACCCCTACTTATATAATGGTGGGTGAGTGGACCATTTTAGAGAGATACTAAAATGTTTCAATTCTTTAAAAAATTGCAATATGTTAAGGGGAAGATTAAGGAGTTGAATGTGCAAACCTTTAAGAATATTTTTGTACAAAAAGAAGAGTTAGAAAAATAGCTGGAAGATGTTCATGAGCATATAATTTAGAATGGCATGGATTCTATCACTTATGAGAAATAGAAAAATCTACAAATGATGCGGGAAGAATTGGGAAAGAGGGGGGAAGTATATTGGAGAAAAAAATCAAGAGATCTATGGTTGAAGGAAGGGGATTGGAACACAATTTTTTTTTATGCATCAGCTTGGCAAAAATGAACTACAAAAACCATTTTTTTAATACATGATGCAATATTAGGAAAGCAACTTCTTAATTCAAAGGAAATTTAGGAGGAAGGAGTAAAATAATTTATGAATCTCCTTGCTCCACAAAAGTTTGCCTTAGCATAGGGGAGACAAGATGAGCAAGAGTTGTTGTCTCCAATACCAAGTATCATTTCTCATAGTGATAATAAGGAGTTGATGAAACCTTTTACATTACCAGAACTAAGGAAGGTGGTTTTCTCAATGTCCTTGAATAAGGCACTAGGGCCAGATGGCTTCACTACCTTATTTTTTCAAAAGTTTTGGGATGTATTGGGTTTTTATTTTCTTCTAGCCCTAGAGGAATCATAGAGATTTGGCACAATGTTGAAACACTTCAATGTTACAAAAATTGTTGTATTGCCAAAAATAAAGGACCCAAAAACCTTTGCAGATTTTAGACCTATTTCCCTATGTAATATAGTTTATAAAATCTTTACAAAGGTGATATATCTGAGATTACAACATCTACTACCAAAAATCATTTCACCTAAGAAAGGAGGATTTTTCCTAGGTAGGGAAATTATAGAAGAGGCATTGGTAGCACATGAGGTGCTTCATTCTATCAAATCTAATCATTTTTCATCTTTTATTGTAAAATTGGATATGATGAAAGCCTATGATAGGGTTGACTAGAGTTTCCTTTTGAAAGTGTTGGCCAAGTTTGGGTTCTCTAGCAAGTGGTATAAATGGATATTATCCTATCTATTAGGTGGACATTTTTTAGTTATAGTTAATGGTTCACCCTCAGGCTTCTTTAGAGGAATGCAAGGAGTAAGACAAGGTAATCCTCATTCCCCTTTTCTTTTTATAATCATGGCAAAAGCATTGAACAAGACAATAAAGGAGAAACATAATCATGGTTTAATGCAAGGTATTCTCATTCCTCAAACTAATATTTTAGTAACACATAACCTCTTTGCAGATGATACATTTTTGTATGGGAAACCAAATATTTATGAAGTTAAACAAATAAAATGGGTTTTGGATAAGTATTCTTTGTTGTTAGGAAAAAAGATAAATGTGCACAAATCAAATATTTATGTTTTCAATTCTAAAGTTGCTATCAAAAGGAAGATTGTTCAAGTGTTGGGTTTTCAAGAGGTAGATTTACCATGTATGTACTTGGAAATTCCTTTTTTATGGGGGAAAATAGGTTAGCATATTGGGCCAAAGTCATTGAGAGAATTAAATAGATAATTTGTGCTTGGAAAGCTCATTGTCTATCTTTTTTAGGCCTCATTTTGCTCATAAAAGCAATATTAGCTGCAATTACTAATTACTTTATATTAGTCCTTAGGGCTCCTAAATTAGTAGTTGATCAAATAGAGAAAATTATTAGGAGTTTCCTATGGAAGGGGAATATGGATAATGTGAAAAAAACCCCTTTAGTATCCCTGGATAGTATGACCTTGGAGAAACTTAAAGGTATAGTGGGATTACATGATATTTCCAAATGAAACATGGCCTTTGGGGGAAAGTTGATCTAGAAAATGTATGCCAAGTCAAATTCAAAATGGTGTGCATTGATATGGGAAAAGTATCTAGACAATAAAAATATAGCAAGAATATTTATAGTTTCTAATCCTCCTGAAGGGTCTTCCATGTAGAATTTCATGTTGTCATGCAAAAAATTAGTCACATCATTTATTTCTTGGGAAGTTAATAAGGGTGACAAAGTTAAGTTTTTGGATGATTCTTGGAATGGGTATCCATTGTTGAAATATTGTCAAGAGTTGCAATCAGCTATCCTGGGTTTGTCTTAGTTGTGAGGACCTATATTAAATGATTATGTTGGTTCAATAGAGGCTTCATCAGGAAGGGTGAGTTGGAAAAATCTTTCTTGCACACAAATAGCAAAAGAACAAAAGGAAATTTTACATCAGATTTTGGGGGAAAGAGTAGTATTCATAAAAGGAAAATTTGATCGTATTATATGGGCCCCATCCAAGAATGGATGTTATATAATCAAGAAAGGTTATAAAGAAATTCTTAATAAAGGTGATTGTAGACATCTGAATTTGACCATTCCCATATGGTAAAATTCACTCTCACATTCCTCTATCTTGCATCCCTAAGCCATATTAATTAAATAACTTATTATTTGATTAATATTTCACCTTATCCTAGTGTCCCCTAAGGTATTTGATTAATTAATTAAATAAATATACCAATTTATTTAATTGTCATTAGCCCAAATGAATTAAATCAATTTTTAATTCACCTTCTTCTCTCTCCTCATGTCAACATCTTCCTTAATCCTCTTTAATCTAGATCAATAAAATTAATCTTTTATTAGGGTTTTCACATCCCTAATCATCATTAGGGTCACATCCTCCATAATATCCCACTTGCCCCTAATCTTTCATTAGCCTACCTAATCCCACATTTACACAACCTTAATCATGGATTATTCCCTAACCTCACCTAATGCCATTTATGGCATGTACCCTTAGTCAACCTTCATAAATACTTTCTCCTTTTGGAGAAGTCACACCCTTCCCCATGTGAATTTAAAATTTACATTTATTCACCCCACACATTTTAAGGAATTTTTAATTCCTTCTCCCATCCTCATGAGGATTTGTGAGGAATTTTTAATTCCTCACATGTTCTCTCAAGGTACATGTGGACAAAGACCTCCTTTATGAGGAGATCTTGTCCATTCTTATTCCCAAGGTACATCATGGTAACTCCACCTCACCTCCACCTCATCTCCCCTTGTCCACCTCACTATCCACATGTCAGCATGAGAGGGCTTGTGAGTTCTAAACTCACCCTAGCCCTTGATTTCCTCCACCTTGGATGCATCCTGGCCATCCATTCCTTTAGAGGGCATTTCCCTAAATATGGTGAATTTACCTCATTTTACTATCACACACTTAGTAAACATTTAGCACTCATACTTCCAAGCATTCAACTTCCATTGTTGCTACAATCTTGAGCCCTCATATTGCATCCAATCACTCATATATGGCTTCCATTGCATCCCTCATCACATCCACATCATTTTAAGCATCATTTAGAGCTATTTTGTCAACAAATGAACACACAATCAAGCATGAAAAAGGGCCAACCAACTCGTCAATTAAAGCAAGGTAAAAGGTTCCTTTTCTTTGTATTTTGTTTAAATTCAACTTAGGCAAATCTTGAGTGTTTGTTAGTGTTTTCCTTTTTTTATTTCATTTTCTTTTTGCATATTTATAGTAGGAATTTCACTTGCACACATTTCTTGCACTCCCGGTGAGACCCACGTCATGGGTCTACTTTCATATTTGTTGTTGTTTAAAATTTTGCAGGTTTGGGCTCACACATAAGGGAAAATCGGCCCTCGACATGCAAATCTGTATGACACAGAGGAAAATTTATAGTAGACATAGGTGAAGTCACTCCCGCCCTTTCACATAAAGTGTGAGCCTGCATCAACTAATCCTAGACTATTATCTTTAGAGGTAGATACACTCAAGAGATTGAAAGGGGAAAATATTCTTGAGGAAGTGGCAACCTCATCTTGAACACAGAGGTGAATACATTCCCACCTCTCCATCCAACAGGTGATTTTGATCTTGCCCATTCCCATAATAGGAAAACTTGTGTCCATGAGAAAGGAAAATTTTCTCTACATAGGGGAAAATTTGAGGTAATCTAGAACCCTGAAATTTTTGACTTGAGCTTTCATTTGATTTTGACTTTGGATACTAATCAACTAACTTTTTTGTCTGTGATTACAATTTTACTAAAGTTTTTGCAGCAAATTGTTTTACCAAGATCAAAGGTATAAACTACTAACACATGTGTTTCCAGATGAGTGGTTAAAGACCCCCAGATTAGCTCTATTTGTGGTCGTTTTCACATTATGCTAGGCACACATAGACTTAATTAAAGGGTCAATTAATTTTTTTTCAATGTTTGGGAGTGGGTTGTTGACGCATGCAATCCCCTTGCACCGTACAATGATCCTAGGTGACCAGAAATCACAACTCATTCCAATCTAGTTGAGTCTACCTAGGGATTATTAGTATATGTACGTTATCCCCTTGCACTACGTGAAAGCCTAGGGACCAGTAGAAACATCTAGTATTTCCCTCCCTTAGTGATACCTACCTGGGATTTCATCACTTGGGGGATGATCTTGACCATGTGTTACCAACAGGGTATATAAAGGGGGGAGAGCCAAAGTTTTACCCCAATCAAGTCACATTGTATCTAGTGAAGCATCGAATGTAGGGTGATACCTAGATAAGATGTGTAGGGTTGGTATGAGTTTCTAGTGCCTCACTAGGGCTTTCAATCCATGCTTGTGACATGCTAGTGTTCACAGTTGTGCCTCACACACCCTCTTGGTCTATCAAGGATGCACGCGATAGCTTGTTCAAGCTAGATAGAGACCCATGTTCAATTGCGGCTTGGTGTAGTGTAGGGATTGTGGATGGCACCTCAAAGGTACTCACCATGTACTCCCTTGGGTAGAGATAGAAATCCTCATGGTGAACTATGATAGTTCCCAACTGAGAGAGTGAAGGTGAGCCAATGGCATTTGTTGATGACCCTGTGCCACTAAATCTCTAGCTATCTTCCTTTATGAGAAAGGGTGATCTAGAAAACCACCCTAGTATCATGGAGTATTAACCTTGGGGTGTCCCCTCAAGGTGGTGGGCCTACATCGAGTTAGCAAACATTTTATACTAATTTTAGGCTTGTGTTGTCTAGAGTGTCTTCTTGTGATATACTAGTGCTTGTTGTCAATCTGATTTAGTCTAGCCCACTACTTCTTCTTTGTCATGTTTTTAGTCCTTTTCCATAATCTATTCCTACCATCAGTGGTGAGTTTGCTTCACATAGGGGTGAACTTGCATTGTGGACAGGCAATCCTTCCCTAGAAGGGGAGATTCTGTGTCTTAGTCCAGTCTATTCATCCCTTTAGGAAAACCTGCTCTTGTCAGGGGTGAATTTTCTTTTGGGCCTCCTAGATAGGAGACCCTGAGTCTATCTATTCCCTAGAATAAGCGATCTTGTCATCAACATAGGTGAGTCTACATCTAGTCCATACCATCCCCATCTACATATTCCTTGAATAGGAAATCCTATCATCTTCCTAGGCGATTCCATGTCCGAGTCTACCAATCATCTATCTATACATCCCCTAGCATAGGAAAACTTGTTGTCTACAAAAGAAATCCCATTTTTGGTCCATATTATCTCTATCCATACATCCCATTACATAGGTGGTCTTATTAAATTGATAGAGATTTCAAGTTTGGTTTGTATACACCTAGTCTTTACAGGTGAGGAAATAGGCGATCCCATCATAGGCATTTACATGTCCTATCTGTACACTTGAAGAAAGAGGAAATCCTGATAACTAAATAGATGAATCTGTTCACCAAAAGGGTGATCCCATGAAGTTCATCCATACATCAAAAGATATAGGCGATCTTGCTTCCTAGATAGGCGATCTTGAGTTACATAGAGGAAATTTTGTTCTTCTTTAGATAGGAGATCTCGTCAGTTAGAGGGGTGAACTTGTAGTACACAGAGGTGAATCTGCCTCTCATACAAAATACCTAAGAATTAATCCTTTGGATGACTGAAATCTTGTTTTTTCTGAGTTTGTTCCTACAATCAATTTTTTTTAATCATCATCCATCTACCTGTAATTGTCATTTTAGTGTGTTTACATTTTCTAAAAGTTATCAAATCCTCAATTAAATTGCATAGGTTCTGTAGACATGTCAAATTTACATCATGCATAATCATATTCCATTCATCCAATAAATCAGGACTTTATTTAAATCAAATCCAAATCATACATTTTCCATCATTTTCTGATTTAAATAAATCAATTATCAAAGTCCAAAAAGTCAAAATAATCTAATCAGCATTAATTAGCATGATCATCATCTAATCCTAATCCAATACTAATCACATCCCACTTGCATTATCTAGACCTAGCCACTTGCACAATAAATCAATTTTGTTGATTTATTAAAACCTCATTTTCCCTCAGCATGACAAGTCAAACAGAGCATTTATTTGCTCTCCTTTCTTGTCCCCCTCTCAAAATTTATTGCAAATTTGAATTCAAAATTCCCCCTCTTGGGCACTCTTCCCAAATCTTGCACAACCATCAACTAATTACATGATGACAAGTGTCCTCAACTCATTGGCTTGTTTTTGATCTCACATTGGTCCCTCTTCAACACTTGGCATTTTGAAAATCTTTAAATAGGTGCATCATCCTCAAGCAAATCCTTCACAATTTCATGCAAGGTTACTCTCTTCATTTGAGATTTGATCTTGTTCATCATTTCACTCCATCATCTCCATTGGCATTTTATCATTTTGAGCTTTGATCAAGGATTGGGAAAGGGTCACTAGCACATGTGACACCAATCCAACTATGGAATAGGTAATTTGTGATTGCTTTCATGATGCTTGTAGCTTTCTTTCATCCTTTTGTTACATGTTTTAAGCACTTTGCAAGGTATTCCATAGGAGTGTTCTTGAAGGATTTGTAGGTGCTAACCCTTGTTTGAGTTTAGTGTTTGCAGATTTTTAAAGGCACTCACATTTGACATCTCGCCACCCGTTCCCAGTCTTCTTGGCATACCATCCTTTGATTTTATGCCTATGCATTCTGTCTTCTGGTGATTCAAGTTATCGTGCCTTTTTATCCATTTTAATGCCTATGCATTCTATTTCATGGTCCACGCGCCTTGTCTGCAAGAGCATTTCCAACTATAAACATCTGACAAATTTTCTCCATATTTTACGCCTTTTCATGTATGTTCATACGCCTTTAACTCAAGTGTTTTGAATCTATTTTGCGCAGGTCTGGCAATCATTGCATTCCCGTGAGTTATCACAGAGAAAAGGCTGTGTTCGCTGGTATGCCATTATATTACAAATGCAACAGATGAAAAAAAATCTCTCTTTTCCATGGCGCGCCCGCCCTTTCTTTATGCTTGGGACTTCACCCACTTCTTTGGTGTTGAGAGAATCCTCCCAACGTTTTGTTACGTTTCCCTGAATGCTTTCATTTATGCCTATTGATGTCTCATTTGCGCATTCATTGACCCCAACCAATAAGAACATCTCTTCTTCATGCAATTTCTCTCACGTAGATGCTGGACTCATTACACTTTGTCATAAAACAATAAGATTCGGCTTTACACTTAACAGTTGCATTTGCTCAAAAGTTTCTGTCGCCTTTTCATCAAATCCATTTTGTGCACATCCAGTGGCCATGGCATTCCACGGGACCACGTTTCCATGAGGTATTCTGTCAACAGATCTCACGCCTTGTCTGGGCTGCCACATTCAATACTGTCAAGTAGTTCGCATGCCTCGTCTATGCTGCCACGAGCCTTGCCTGTGCGACCACATTTTGCATTCTGTCTGCTAACTTTCTTTGCTTGAAATGTTTTATGTCCTACTGCTCTTTAATGACTCCCACCTTGCATAGAGTTTGATAATCGAGTCTCCTAGTGGCGTTGGATTCCTTTCAGATTGCGCATGGTTTCCTTAGAGTGGTCAGCTAAGATAGACCCGACTCCCTTTTGATAGGTGGCTAGTACATTTATTGCTAATGCCAAGCCCACAGCCACGAGTCTCCACATTTTTCTCTAAGGTGCAGTCAAAGCCAAGGCGTACACCTTGCTTTTCTTTTAATAATGCTGCAGTGGAGGAAGAAGATCTTATCACAGTGTCTTTTGTCCTGTGTTATCATCAAATCATTTAGCTTTAGGCGCTTTGATCTGAACAATGCCAAGTGTATTCTCATAAGGGAGAGGGAGGATTGTCAACCATTGTATTGAATGCAAGATATTTCTGCCCATTCGTAGATTATACAGTTGATAGGATTGGAACGTCTAACGAAGAGGTCTGCGCTCATTTAATTCTCAGCCACTTAGAGATCTGCGCATATTTAATTCTCAGCCACTTCTCTAGAAATGCGAGGGAAAACATTTCAAAAAACAATTCAGCGTGAGAATCTAGAAATTTCAAGATGAGTAAAGCAGTTTTGGAGTTCCATAAAATGTTGAATAACAAATACTGTCAACTGTAATGCGTACTTCAATCGTAAATAAATGATGTTTTTGAAATAAACACAGGGGAGAGTAGGTGCAGACTTTACCTATCAACAATGTTTGCTTTAAATCTTTCAAATCTGCAAAGGAACTGCGCTTTATGTGGTCCATAGTTTAATGATCACCGAACTTGTATCCACACCATTAAATTATCTATCTCTTTGATTCTTGATGGAATTGATTCTTAATGAATTTTTGCCAAGGTATTATTGTTTGGTAGGTTGAAGAAAACATTTAAATTTCTATTGCAATATATGTATTCTAGATGCCAATATCCACTAATGTGTTTCTTTGATTTGAAGCTCGTTAAAGAGAAGGGTTTCTACGAATAGCTTGGTATATTGAAAATATGAAGTTTGAAATCAATGACCCTATTATAACTTTGCATCAAGTTTGTGTTGATCTTTTTATATGACTAAATGCTTCCTCTTTTATTTAAAATCATCTTATTATCAATAAATTTAATTAATAATTTTTGGCTTTCCTTTTCATATAGGTACAAACGAACAACGAAGGTACCAAAAAAAAGTGAACAAGGGCAAGTGAAAGGTACAAGCGAAAGGTGAAAAGGGGAAACAAAGACTAACGAAGGAGGTACAAACGAACAACGAAGGCGAAAAGGTGCAAAGCAAAAGAGGAGGAGGATTTTTGTTTGAAAACACAATGTGTTTTTTAACATTTTAAATGTTTGATCAAAACTACTTCACAAAACGAAAACGAAAGGAGGGGAAGATTTTTTTTTCTTTGAAAACACAATGTGTTTTTTAACACTTTAAGTGTTTGATCAACACTTCACGAAATTGTTTTCCTTTTCGTTTTAGAACATTAGTTTTCAATTGGGGCTAAAACGAACAAATTGTTTTTCATTGCAAAGGACTTAAAACGAACCTTAGGACACACTTACTAGATTTCGTTTTGGGTTAAAAATTGAACAAACAATCTTCATATTTCATTTGGTGCTTAAAACGAACAAGTGTTTGATTTGTGTGATTGTCTTTTGAGTACGTATCCTCTCCCCTTGCGCTTCGTGCGATCTAGGGTGCAAGAGAAACACTCAAAATACATTTTATTGCTTTGAAACACTTCCAATTTGGGCTTAAAAATTGAACATCTTGTGCGAGTGTGAGTAGGGGCATTTTCGCGTACATTCTCTTTCTTTGTGCCATCAAAGATCGTCGAGTTACGGATTGTGTCTTTGCTCGCTCGCATTTTATCTTAGAGGGCCTGCCTTGGGGAAAAGTACTCACCCAAGCGGACGACTCAACCGGTAACACTCTAAAGCCAAGAGTATTTCCAGCCGGGATATAAATGAGGGTTTTGGTTAAACGCCATAATCACGGTTGGCTCGACAAGATGGATCCAGAAAGGGGACTCTTGCCGTATGGGTCAATCTCCACGAACGGAAAGTCCTTACTAGAACCATATTTCTCCAAAATCCTTAATCTGTTTGTTGGTGCAAGACGGTCGTTCGAAGCGCCCACAATTTTACTGCTTTTAGTAGAGATGGAAAGCATGCCATGGAGTTTCATGGGTGTTGGTGCTTGGCTGCCCCGTATAAGTGAGTGCCGTGGAGGGGAGCTGGGGTCAAGCATCTAACCATCCGCTAAAAGTAGTGTAGCTGGACTTGTCCAAGTGGGACTCAACAAACATTGTCTATCACATCCATAGGGCTTGTAATTTTCTTGTTTGAAAACACGTGTGTATTCGAAAACATTTTGCAAACAAACATTCAACATGATTCTCAAAATTTCAAACCCTCTTGAAGACAAATATCATTGACTCAATCCATATGTTACTGCTTTCCCTGCGGATTCACGTCTGTAGAGGTTCCTAAGCATTGGATTATATCTCAATTTGTCATCTTGAGTAAACAATAGGAAAACCCTTGCCTTAAGTTCATTGAATTTCCACATAGAATATCTTGTGGGGTTTAAGGAAATTAAGACATTGGACTTCTTAGTTTGAAACCTTAATCAAAGAGAGTGTTTTTGGTAAAATAAATCCATTAAGCAAAGACTAAGCAAAATGAACTTTCATGTGTGTTGAAGACTCCAAATCCCAAAAGCACAAATCATTGATTGGAAATCCAAAATGTTCAAATCATTCCTTGGTTACAAAGGTCTTTAGGAAGCATATGCATTCTCTTCAATACCTAGGTCTTGAAAAACACAAAGTGGTCTTTTTAGGTTCATCTAGGGATCAAAACAAATCAAACCTCTTTCATCCATCTTTCAAAACATCAAATCCATCCATCTCACAAATCATCTTTTGATAAGAACCTTGAAATCATCCTTGAAATGCTAGGCTTTATGACAAACTCAAGCAAACACCAAAATCATTGAGACCAAGTCCTTGAAAACATTTATCAAAACACCTTTGGCTAGGAGTGTGTGAATGCATCCTTTTACATATCTTTAGTCAAAGTCATCCAAATCATCTTGTCTAGCTTAGTGTATGTAGATGAATCCTTCTCCATATACTTAGTGAAACAATCATTTTGTTTGGGTAGGTGTGGGTAGATGCATCCTTCTCCTCACACATATCCAAATCATCATCCTTTGAACACAACTATCCTTTAGATCATTATCAAACATCTTAGGGTTCCTTTTTGTTCAAAATCCAAAACAAAATCCAAATCAAGATCAAGGACAAAGTCTCAAAATCCAAAAAATCAAACCAATCAAAAATCCAAAGCCTAGTATTTCATTCAAGATCTATCAAAAGTCAAAACATCCATAACATCTATCTTTGAACATCACCATCATATCATCATCACATTTGATCCTAAAAGCATCCTAAAAACTTTCACTTTGGGACATAAAATAGAGATTAAATCCAAGGAATCAAGAGATTCATCTCCCATATTTCCGAAGATTGATCCTTGTTTTATGGTTCAAACGAGATCTCAATACAAGAAGAGTATGGAAGCCCACAAAGAAACTCCCGCTTCAAGTGACCTTAGCCAAACAAACGCAGAAATGAATCTCGCAGAATCAAGCAATCTATTGGTCCCCTCATCATCACAAAACCCACAAGAAGAAAATCAAGGGGAGGACCTCACCTTTGGAATGTCTCGCGAAGAAATAGCTGAAATGCTCCAAAATCCGGATAACCATAGAATCATCAACGTCATGATGAGACTCAACCCTTCGTTGTACATGCTTGAACTAGCAAAGCAAGGGGCCAAGTTGCCTTCGGATTTTGATGTGAGCACCATAGTAGAGACCTCTTTTCCGCCAATCTCATCCACCATCCCCATTTCATCTACACCTCCATCCCAAAACGTCACGCAAAACATTCCAAAAATCACGACATCGATTGCTCCAACTCAACCAAATGTCAACAAGGGAAACACATTTCTCAATGAACTTCAATCACATCCCCTTGTGAATAACCAAAACTTGGACGCAAACACCACAGTGGAACAAAACATCCTCCATAATCCATTACACCAAAATGTTCCTCTCACTTTACATTATGACCTATCATCGACATCATTTCATGGAGCACCACAAACACCTCTTCTCACGAATTCACAAGAGGAGGGAGACATATTCGGAGCAGGGGGCATTTTTAACACCACAACACTTTCGCAAGGATTCACCCCCCTTACATATCCACCTCTCCCACCATCACCATTTTCATCAACACCACTCCTTGGTTTAGGGCTTCCCCCCCTACCAAGCATCAATCAAACCACTATCCCAACCATCAATCAAAACATCTTGCCAAACGCTCAAAACTTATTGTTGACATCACAACAACAAACGACAAACACGCAAGCAATGGCAACATCATCAAACACCCCCACAACATTGCAAAACATGGTCTCTCAAGGGCCAATCACATCAACGATGCCACTTACCACATCAACAACACCATCCACCAATCACGCAATCAACATGACAACACCATCTACCAACCAAATGATCAACACAACATCATCATTCACCACCACCACAAACGCCATTCCAAACCCACCACCACCCCCACCACCACCAACATTCACCACATCAAATCAATTCGACGCAACATTGCAAGCTGTTTTTCAAAGAGGCTATCAACAAGTGCAAAAACAAAAAGCCGTGCAACAGGCTGCTCAAGCTGCGCAAGCGGCCAAAACCGCACAAGCTGCATTACAAGCACAACAAGCACAACAAGACAAAGCTTTATTACAACAACAACAACAACAAGCCGCCCAAGCCGCACAAGCATTGCAAGCACAAAGAATCGCCCAAGCACAACTTTTATTGCAACAACAAACCGCACAAGCGCAAACCCAAGCACAAGCTCAAGCGCAAGCACAACAAGCACAAGCACAAGCACAACTTCTTGCACAAGCAGTGCAATGGCAAGCATACCAACAAGCATTAAAACAATATCAAGAACAACAAGAAGCAGCAGAATTGGCAGCCCAACAACAAGCATTGTGGGAACAAGAACAAGTAGAACAACAAGCGTTGTTAGAACAACAACAAGCACAACAGCAAGCAGAACAACAAGCGTTGTTAGAACAGCAACAAGTGCACCAACAAGCAAAAATCCTAGCACAACAACAACAAGAGCAACAACAAGCGTTGTTCATCCAAAAGCAAGTAGAAGCCTACTTCGCTCGCCACAACATACCAATACCAGTGAACAACGCACAAACCAACCCATCCATCCAAACCAACCCATCCATCCAAACCAACTCATCCATCCAAACTACGATTGCAACACCCCAAAACACATTCATCCCACCCCCTGATCCTCAGAATGATATGACGACACAATTCAAGTTGCTCTCACAACAAGTACTCGATCTTCAATTAGGGCGGACAACCAAAACACAAAGCAACTTGTGTCCCTATCCATTTGATAGGAGCCTAGACATGAAACCATTCCCTAAGGGATTTGAGATCCCTAAATTTGACAAATATCGAGGGACGGGAAACCCTGAAGATCACATCAGGGAATTCCAGGTTCATTGTATGGAGGTTGCATATGACGATACTTATCTGATGCGGCTATTCCCTAGGAGCTTAGCAGGAAATGCCATAGAATGGTTCTCTCGCTTACCTTCAGGCATTAGGACATTCGAAGAAATTAGAGACGCATTCATTAGAAACTACGCATGTAACATTACAATGGATGTTAGTCTCGAAGAACTCTACGCTCTGAAACAAGGAAAGAATGAATCTTTCGCTTCATTTCTTCAACGATGGCGATCCAAGGCCAATCAGAGCAAATGGACCATGCCAGAAGAGCAACAAGTCTGCACAATCATAGCCAATCTTGAAAGTCGTCTATCATTCCACCTCAAGGTTCAGGGAATCACCACCTACGATCAATTGATCTCCAAGGCGCTTAGCATCGAAAGAGCCCTTGCAACCCAACCCATCGAATCAACATCATATCACGAACCACAAAACAATCGCCCACCCTCAAATTACAATGATAAACCTTGTACATGGGTGAGAAACAAGAACATCACTAATGATGGCGTCGTCGATGCCAAGGTGGTCATTAGTGGTCCACGCCAAAATACACCCGCACCGCAAATTCAACCACAACGCCAAAACACTCATCACACAACATATCAACCTAACAATAATCCCACCATCAATAACGTCAACGACCAAAGAGGACCACCTCAACGCAAAACATACCCCAAACGAAAATACACTACTTTGGGGGAACCACTGGAAGACATCATGAAAAAGCTAATCGACGAAAAACTCATCCAAGCTCCCACGTTTGAGAATTATCAAGAACCTGATGTCAAACCTCCTTGGTACAATGAAAATCAACTATGTGAGTTCCACAAGATCAAAGGTCACACCACAAATAACTGTATGAGACTCAAGAACATCATTCAAGATCTCATCGACAAAAGAATCATAAATGTGGAAACACCTACAGGGAATCAGGATCTTAAAATCTACACGAATCCGATGCCGAATCATGCCAACAAAGGGAATAACAAGGATAAAGGAAAAGGCAGTGTAAATCATATATACGAAATAGTTGTTGCCAACCTCAATGAAAACTGCATGGTCATCACGATCAAAGGCGCCCATGCCGAAGACTATGGAGTCACCACAAGAGGCGGCAAGGTCACCATTGCAGGGTCATCCCAACCCAATAGAGTCCCTACATCAAGAGCCGTTCCATATAGCTACAATGTCGTAGACCAACTCAAGAGAACACCAGCACACATCTCCATCATGGAGTTGTTAAAAATGTCATCGGCCCATAAAAAGATCCTCGAAGAAGCATTAGCCTCATCCACTGTCCCCGCAGATCTTGATGCGGAACAATTCCAAGCTATGGTCGGAAACATCATAACGCCTAACCTCCTTACATTTTCTGACCAAGATTTTCCCGCCCAACCATCTCACAATCGTGCACTTAACTTAGAGGTCATTGTGAACAAAAGCAAAATCAAAAGGGTCCTGGTGGATGGAGGTGCAGGTTTAAACATTTGTTCTTTTAGCCTCATCAAGCAGTTAAAGATATCGGAAGATTCCATTGACAAAGGAAAGGGCATAACAATCAGAGCATATGATGACCAAGAAAGAGTGTCACAGGGCACAATTAAGCTCCCTATCCAAGTAGGGCCAACACTTATGGAAACCACCTGTCAGGTCCTGGACCTCGACTTACCATACAACATTCTCCTAGGACGCCCATGGATCCATGCAATGAAAGCCGTGAAGCATCAATTTTTTCACCTAATGTGGAAATTCACACATACCGCATAAGAGGTTACCATCCATGGAGATCCCGGAGCTGTTTTCATACTCGCAAGAACCTTTGAAGCCAATATTACAAAATCCCCCAAGTGCCGAAAAATGATGAAGGCCCATCCACATCATACATCGATCCCGCCACTCTCACATCCACTTCTGCGATAGAGACACCCGCCATTCCCACCATATCTGATATCAAGCTCATCATCCAAGAGGACGGTTGTGGAAGTTATAGGCTCCCTAACAATGCTTTTGTGATAGGAGAGTTACCACAATCTCCAAGATCACGAGGACGCCCACAAGAAAATCAAGCTCCCACATCTCAAACCTATCCTCAAAATTATCCTGAATTCACAAGGTGGGGAGACCTTGGCCATGAGGTAATTGAAGCAGATCCATCAAACATGTTGTATCGAGATGAAAGAACGACACCTGAATTACCAATGGATGAAAGAAGCAGAGGCCTACACATGATGCTTGCAATGGGATATGACCGAAACCAGAGATTGGGACAAAATGACAACGGCCTCATAATACCTATCATGCCAGAGACGCGACCCATAACAAATCTTGGTCTTGGATGTGCCACTCCGAGAATAACCATACGTGGCCGATGTCCTCCGGTTAGAGCTGCTAATGTTTCTCCTCAGCCAGTAATAGTACAACTACACTCACCAATAGTCACAGGTAGGGACACACATAATTTTGTAACTGAGCCCTACATTAGTAGCGATGACGAAGATACCTTATCCAACCTACCTAGGTTATTCGAAGATACCACCCTGTGTATGATTAGTACCATATCCTTTGAACCAAATAGTCAAAATCACGAGATCCATGGCTCCTACCCCCAATCGACGACTAT
>VDFB02075321.1:208665935-208688286 GCA_007258455.2 Sequoia sempervirens | reverse complement strand
ATCTCTACCTCCATTGCATTCTTCATGGGCATGACTTTGGTCCACCTGGTGAAGTAGTCTGTGGCTGTTAAGATCCACTTGTGTTCAACACTAGAAGTAGGATTGATCATCTCGATGAAGTCAAAGCCCCATTGTGCAAATGGCTCATCAACCACTATTAGATTGTGAGGCATCACAAAATTATTTATTCTTCCTCTGAAGAACTAGCATTCCTTGAAATATTTTATCAAGGAGTAGGAGTCATTGAATAGAGTTGGCCAAAAGTACCATGTGCACATGATTTTGATGGCAATGATCTTAGCGGAGAAGTGCCCGCCAGTGGCACTACTATGGAAAGTGTCAAGGATTCTTTTTGCTTGCTCTGTGGTGACACACTGCAACAACACGTCATTGAAGTTCCTTTTGAAAAGGACCCCCTTGATGAGCGCATACCCATTGTTCTGCAGCTAGTAGAATCTTCTCTTCTGACAGGGAAGGCCTCGAGGATATTTTCCCATGTGCATAAATCTCACTCTGTCCACCAACCAACAACTTTCAGACTCTGACTCGTTCATTAGAATTAGCTCCAGTTGCTCTTCTTTAGTGACCATTTCTTCATTGTGTGCAATATATTCACAGTCCTCTTCCTCAAACGGTCTTTATAGACTTGACTTCAATGTTGTACTCGAGGATCTTGGTAATCCAATTGGCTCTTTTCTCGGGGATTTTTCCTTCCATGATGTATTTGCACACACAATAATGTGCAACATAAATAATCACCTTATTGCAAGATATTAGGTGGTGGAACTTCTTGAGTCCCTTTACTATTGTGAATGCTTGCTTCTCAACAAAGTTGTAGTTTGTCTCATATTCTTTTAGGGTCTTGGAGTGAAATGTTATCCGGTGTTCTCCCTTGCCCTCATCATCTTTATGAGTTAAGATAGTAGCAATGTTTTATTTTCTATTGAATACATACATTATGAATTCCTTCGATATGTCTAGGTTGACCAGCATAAGAGTTGAGGAAATAACATCCTTAACTTTCTCAAAGGATTCTCTGGCTTCTTTTATCCATTTGAATGTTTTATCCTTTTTCAGCATTAGGGTGATTGGCCTAATTATTCTTACAAAATTAGAAATAAATTTGCTAACAAAATTTACCTTTCCCAAGAAGGACTGGATGCCTTTCTTGTTGACTGAAAGGGGGAGCTCTTTGATTGCTTTCACCTGCTTGAGTTCAATTGAAATTCCTTCTTTGGACACTACGTGTCCCAATAACTTTCCTTGTGGTAGTATGAAGACACATTTTTTGGGTTCAGGGATACCCCGAACTCTTGGAATTTTTTGAAAACCATCTCAAGGTGGTCAAAATGATCATCCTTGGACTTGGAGAACATAGTAAGATCATCCAAATAGATTAGGATAATCTTATTGATTAGCTTGTTGAAAGCAATATCCATTGCCTGCTGTAAGGTGGCTCCTGCATTTGAAAGGTCAAAAGGCATATTAGCGTATGTGAATGTTCCCAACTTAGTAGTGAATGTCATTTTATCTTGGTCCTCCTCTTTAACCCAGATCTGGTTGTAACTAAAGAAACCATCTAGCAGGGAAAACATCTTCGATCCTGCCACTATTTGCAGGATTGACTCCATAGAAGGTAGTAAGTAGTGATCCTTTAGGCATGCTCTGTTCAGGTCCCGAAAGTCCACACATAAGCAGATATCTTTTTTCTTCTTTCAGACCTAGACCAGGTTGGATACCCATGTGCTACACTTGATTGAGAAGACAATCTATGACTGGATTAGCTTTGTTAGCTCTTGCGCAATTAGCGCTTCAATCTTGGGATTCATTGGCCTTTGTTTTTGGCAAACTGGTTTTGCACCTTCTACTAGCTCTATTGTGTGTTGGATGATATTAGGATCATATCCCCTAAGGCCATCATATGACCAGGCCACCAATCCTTCATACTTTTTATAGAATTCAATGAGCCTTTCTTTATCATGGTGCGGGACATCTTTCTCGACTTTGAGTTTTCTCCCATCTCCAACCTGAAGATCCACATAGTCGCTTTTGTCTACTACAAACTTCTTTCCATTCCTTGCATCATCGCAGTTGAATAGGTTTTTGAGAGTGACCAATCCTTTCAAAAGCTTGTTGTACTTCAATTGGATGATTTTGCTATCATAGGCCTCAATGATCTTCAGTTGGAGCTAGTCAAAAAATTCTCCCGACTGCTGGATGAATGAGGCAATGTGTTCATCACTGTCAAACAATTTCCAACTTTGATCATTTTCTAGAATTTCTAGTCAAACTATCACTCGTATAGAGTGCTTGTTGTAAATTAGGTTGGAGGTAGGGTCAAATTGGGATCTAATTGTTGTCATGTGGTCCGCATCACAATTTTGTTCTCTGGGCACCATTTGGATGTTAAAGGCTTCAAAACCCTCAATTAGGTCCTCGGACTTGATTGACTACTAGTTCAAAATCTCTGAACACCATTAGTTGCTTGATACCCATTCACTCTACAAGGCTTAAACCTTGCACTAATCCTTTGTATTTAGCTTCATTGTTCAAATAAGTGAACTAGAAGTGGAAAGAGCTTAGTGTCTTTTTGTTGTGTGGGGATATCAAACATATCTTGACTCTTGCGCCTACTTTGCATCTTGCTCCATCAAAGTGCAGTTTCCATAGCTCTGAAGCTTGATCACTTTCAGGTTCTTTGACGACCTTCAGGAATAATTGATCTTTATCATAGATGGCATAGGTTCCCAACCCAGTAGCATGGTAGTTTTCAAAAAGATCAGTGTCTATATGTTCTCTCAAGAGAGCATCTTCCTGACTGGTCCAATCTCTAGTCACTTTTTCATCTTCTAGCAGCTTAGTGCAATACATTTCTTGCTTGGTGATAGAGGTATGAGTGGCCTCAAAGTTGATCATGGCTTCATCAGCCACATGTTCTGAATGTAGAGGTTCAAAGACTATCTTCATTTTTTCACCATTCTTGGTTCTGAGGATCATATGTGAGTAGTCTAGAGAAAGGTATCTGCCTACCTTTAAAGTGAATTCTTGGGATAGACAAAGGTTGAACATGGGGGGAAAATCTATGATCACAGTATCTTGTGGCACTGTGATACTAGGGAAGGAAAACATGTTCAAGGGAACGTCCTTGATGAGACTGATATTTTTGACCTTATTTCCATCAAGTTGCATAACCCCTCTTTTTAAAGGTTCATAGTTGAGCCCTAAAGCTTCAACTATCAATTTCAGCATAACTATGGTGCTAGTGCCAAAGTTGATCATGACATTGTTCAACAGTTTATTCCCCACTATGAGAGTTAGGAAAAAGGTTTAGGCTATGACTTATCTTTAACCTTGGAAGAGGCTGCCTCCATGCCATTTGTGAGAACTTTAGCGGGAGGTGATGGATTGACGACCTTTCCCTTGAGCAACTGCTTCGTTTGCTTTGTGCTCACATCCTCTTGGAGGGCCTTCTTCAACAATGTCTTTTGCTCCCTAATAGCTAATATATCTCAAAGAGACACATTAGCGGATGATTTTTTCAATTGTTCCACCACATTGAAGGGTGGCGGATTTGGAAGCTTTTACTCCCTAGCTCTAGTAACGAAAATTTCCTTTCATAATGTACATTGTTGTATCATTGTGAAGATGTTGGGTGTTTGGTTGAAAGCAGTTTTGGGCTGTGGACTGACTAGTTGTGGGATGACTGGTTCACCCATGAATCTACTTTTTGAGTGAGTGTTGTAATCAGACTGCACTTGTGGTGTTTTTGATAGGGATTCATCATTGGAAAACATAACCTCTTCTTCTTCCATCCATGAGAAGACCGTGTGATCAAGAGTGATGTCTATTTCTTGCTCCTGGGAAATCCCTTGCATTTTAGTGGTAAGCACTACATTTTCCATTAGGGAGAGGCATATGCATAACCTCTATGGTTTGAAGTCACACCTTGGTTGCATTGCTCTACCACCTTTTTTTTTAGATTACCGCACAGGAAATTCCAGGGCATATGTGTGTTGCTACAAGGGAAGCACCAAGGGTTGATGTCATCAACCAAATTGTTCTACCCCATTGTTAGTTGTCAAGTTTAGCTTGGGTTGGCACTCTATAATGGAGAAGGAACTGGTACTATTTGAATAGTAGTTTGAGTCTTTGGATTTGTGAGAGTGCCTCCTTGAAACTGGTTTTGTTGGTAATAAGACTTTTCACCTTGATAATTCTGGTAGTTCGACCTCGGAGGGGCTTCCTGATTCTACTTGATGACCATTATTTCATTGGTGATGGTCCGCAACATTTCTTTTTACTCACTCATTTCCTCTTTGGAAGATCTGAATGTAGAAGCAATGTTTTTTGGCACATTCGGATATGTATACATTGATTGAGGAGGAGTCAATGCACTAGTAGATGGCATCTCCTAAGCAAGAGCTGATATTTTTGGAAACATGGGCATGATGGGTTGGGGTGGAAACTTCCTGACATCTATCAATTTGTTCTTCACCTTGATAGTCATGTTGTATGCATCCGGTAGAGTAGTTCCACCAAAGGAATGGATCATCATTGAGATGTCGGCGTTGATAGATTTCAAGTAGACTATGAATGCCAGCTCAGCCATCAAGAAAATAGAAACTTGTATTCTCTGCCAAGTTATATGGAACCAAGCATTACAATTAGTCATGGCTTCATATGGGCCCCGCTTTATGATTGATAGTTGGTGATATAGTGAGGACCAATCTCCATCATTCTAAAATATTTCATAGAAAGGATCTTCGAGTTGATTCGAGGTCCTAATAGTGTTGGCTTGTAGAGTGCGGTACCAATCCAACATGCTACCTCTGAAAGAGGCTACAAGCAACCTTAGCACTATATTTTGTGTGGTAATTCCTTGCACCAAACATACATCTGCCACATCTTGCAAATGTTCGGTGGGTGTCCTTGATCCATCTCCAATAAATTTAGGTATAGCTTTTAAAGTAGACATAGGAATAGGGTCCCAAACTGTAGGTGCTACTAGTGCTATGAGGGGACTTCTGATGTCCCACGTCACATAATTTCTATTAGAACTTGGCAACATCGCTAGCAAAAGGGGTGGAGGAAGTGGAACACTCACTATCTAGGTTGTGGTCTGTACTATTCCTCGTAGTGGCACTAGTAAACTAGGGTTATTTGTTGTCTGAGATCTAGTAACAACCCAATGGATCATACACCCTTTTCAAAGTTAGATTCATTTAAGCTCAGTCCTACCAGGCATGCCAGAAAAAAGAAACTGTTGATGCCAAAAATTGGCAAGGTAACAACCTTTATGGGAAACTTAGTCAATGGGGGACCAATTGTGCTAAACTGAGTAACCTCCAAGTTTTTAAAGAAGCCGACTTCTTCTATAATTGGGGGTTTGGAAAGGGAAAAGGAAATAAATATAAAAATAAAAGATCTAACTAAGGTGATGTGCCAAGATTTAGATATAAGGCACGATAAATCTATATTTTTTATACAATTTAAGGGACCACTCAACAATTTGCTATGTCCAAGAATGACAGAAATCAAAGATTGAAGCCTAAACAATTCATTCAATGACATAAAATAATTTTTGTACACATTTACTCAAAAGAGGAGTCAAAGACATGATCTAAACCAACAAACTTGCATTTTAATTATAGAAGTTCTACAAATGAACCATTCAAGACAATAATGCCACAGTATAAAGTTTATCAAATAGCTTTAAGAAAACAGAAAGGCCAAACAATGGCATAGTTTGTGAGTTCGTTTACAATAATCTAAAAAATAGTAAAAGGCCTAGTCTTTCTAAAAATTATGTATCTTCTGGAACTCATTTTCTGAAGCAAGAAGCAGTATATATAGTCAACATTCCCACTCCCTGGCAAGTAGTAACTGAAAATATTTTGTATCCTAAGCAATGATGTAGCATCAATGATTCCCTTCAACCATTGTAACAAAAAAGATTCAGGCCATTGCATGTGATCACTCCCCACCTAGATGCATCCCCTATGAATGATGGTAGTGGTCCCAGAAAATTCTTGTGCAAACAAGTGTCACCTCCCAATGGAGGCAGTTAGAACACTCGAGAGCATCTCTCAGCCTATAATTCGATCCATCCTTCCTTTCGGTAGAAAACCTTCTGAAGAGACACGTGGTAGCATTTCACAACCTGTAATTCATTTCTCCCTTTCTCCACTGCAGGATTGCGCTGGGAAGATACGTGGAAGTGTTCCTTTCTATCTACGCTGAATATGGGGTGTGCCAAAGTGTATGCAGGTGAAGGCTACGTGGCACATAGACAAGGCCTTACTAAAAAGTGAAAGGAAGCAACCTTCAAGTGTGCATAGTGATGACACCTGGAAGTATGGCGGGGGATGATTGAAAAGTGAAGGGAAGAATCCCTTCGGAGAGCGCTGAGCGAATAGGTGGCAAAAATCGACAGTCTTCATAAAAAATGTGTTGACAATGTTCAAAAAATTAAGGCACAGGCCGATACTTAGCAAAATAAAATAAAACACCTGAAGGGAGCTTGATGAATTTCACATTCACAGAAACCAAACCAAAAAAGTGTTTAAATACAATTTTGGATAATACTTTCCTATGATTTTGGCCATTTTTGCCACTATTTAGCCAATTATGGTCTTACACTCATTAATATCACTAGTCATGGGAGAGATATGTTTAATATTATCTTATGGAAAAGTTCAATATGAGTGAATTTAAAACAAAATGATAAGTGCTAACCAACGCTATGTTGTGTTATGGAGACCAATTAGACTCGGATAAAATCATCATCTTTATCTTATTTTATTTTATTTGTTGCACTTATTAAATATTTATGCTTCACTTATATCTAAAAGGTGGTTACAAACAAATATTAAATGTTGGAAGTGATTAGTTACAATATATTTTATTATAAAGTCAAAAGATAACGAATTTTTTTAAATGTAGTCACCCAAAGAAAATGTTTTATTGGGTACATGAGGCACAACCAATGGCCACACTTCATTGGTAATTAATGTGACATGTGT
The DNA here is from genome assembly GCA_007258455.2 of Sequoia sempervirens. Lineage (NCBI taxonomy): Eukaryota > Viridiplantae > Streptophyta > Pinopsida > Cupressales > Cupressaceae > Sequoia > Sequoia sempervirens. The sequence continues at coordinate 208,681,264 of VDFB02075321.1, read as the reverse complement.
GGGAGCATATTAGAAAACTCATGGATGAGTTTTGAGAGTAGTTGGTCATGAAAAACATTAGCATAAATTTGTAGAGCAGTGGCTCAAAAAACACAAGAAGCATTGTGGGTACCCGTAGCAATGGCTGTGTAAAAACAAGTGAAAAACACGATGAAAATGTTGCTACATGTTGCATATGTTGTTGCATGCATTATAAAGGCTATTTACTAGAATTTTAATATATATTGGACCCTATGTTGGTGGATGTAGCTTGGTTTTGGGTGAACCACATTAAATCTTTGTGTTCTTCTTTTGTTGTCTAGAATTTGTGTGTGTTTTATTTCTCTATTTTATTCATAAAATCTACATTTAAATGATTGAAATATACCTTCTAACCCTAACAAGTGGTATCAAAGCGAGTTGTGTTCAATTATCCTTTGCAAGAAGGTCTCACGGTTGAGTGGGAATTATGGAAAACAAGGGTAAGTTAAAGGAAGAAAAATTCAATGGGTAGAACTTTCAGTTATGGAATATACAAATGGAGGGCTATCTTTATCAGATGGATTTATAACAACCATTTGACTGAAAAGCCATGAAACCCCTATCTATGTCTGATGACGATTGGGATATTTTGGATAGAAAGGAACTTGGCAGTATTCATTTATGCTTGGCACAATCGATGGTGTTTAATATTTGAAAAGAAAAGACAACTGGAGATTTGATGAAGACCCTAGTGAAGTTATATGAAAATCCTTCTTCTTCGAATAAGGTATTTCTAATGAAGCTTTTATTTAATATGAAAATGGTAGAAGGTGGTTCAGTTGTTGATCATTTAAATGAGTTTAACACAATTACTAGTCAATTAACTTTTGTAAATATAAACTTTGATGAAGTTAGGGATCTTTTTATTTTGTGTTTTTTGCTTGAAAGTTGGAATAGCTTGGTAATGGCAGTTAGTAATTCTATTTTTGGTTCAAATATGCTAAAATTTGATGATGTTTGTGTTATTTTGACTAAGAAAATTTGTAGGAAAAGGTCAGGTAGTACATCCACATTAGGAAGTGTTTTGAATGTAGAAAGTAGAGGTAGAACAAAGGAGAGAGGAAATAATTCTAGAGGTTGTGGTAAGTCACTAGGAAAATCAAAGGACAAGAGGTCTGAATCCAGAGAAAAGAAGGATTGTTGGTACTACAGAAAGCCTAGTCATTTAAAGAAATATTGTTGGTCTCAAAAAAATAAATGAGACAAAGACGAAGGAAATAAAGAGGAAAATGTGGTAAGTAATAAATTTGACGAGGAATTTTTTCTTCTTTCCCTTGATAATGCTAATGATTCTCGGGTGATAGATTCAAGGGCCTCATTTCATGCCACACCCCATAAAAGTTATTTTCTTGATTATGTCCAAGGGGATTTTAGGCTAGTTTATTTGGGAGATAATGAACCTTGTCAGATTGTTGGAAAGGGAAGAATAAATATCAAGTTGCTTAATGGGACTACATGAGGTAAGGCACATTCCAAGGTTAAGCAAAAATTTAATTTCAATAGGGAAACTCGATGATGAAGGTTGTGTTACATTTAGTGATAAAAATTGAAGGTTACAAAAGGTGTCTTTGTGGTAGCAAAAGGTGTAAAAGTAGGAACCTTATATCTTTGTACAGGTCATACTATTCCTTCTACTTTAGCAATTGCAGATAAAAAACAACGTTCAAGAACAGTTGTTGCAGTTTAGCAGGAAGAAAATTGGACAGTTGTTGTGGACTCTGAATCAACATTGTGGCATAATAGACTTGGGCATACGAGTGCAAAAGTTATGAAAATGCTTCGTTGAAACAATGTTTTACCAAGTCTAAAATGTGTTAATATGGATTTCTGTGAAGGTTGTGTGTATGGAAAACAAAGGAGAGTTAGTTTTCTCAAGGATGGGAAGCAAAAGAAAGATGATAAATAGAAGCTTGTGCATACAAATGTATGGGGACCAGCTCAAGTATCTTCTCTCAATGGCTCTCAATAATATGTCACTTTTATTTACGATGCAACAAGGAAGGTATGGATTTATTTCCTTAGGTAGAAATATGACGTATTTGAAACTTTTTAAAAATAGAGAAGCTTGGTTGAGGATGAGATGAATAATAAGTTAAAATGTCTCAAATCTAATAATGGTGGTGAGTATTGCAACAAAGAGTTTGACGATTATTGTTCCTCTAATGGTATTTGTAGGAAGAAAATGGTTCCAAGGACTCCATAGGAAAATGGAGTGGTTAAGCACATGAATAGAACAATAATGGAGTGTGCCTGGACTATGAGATTGCATGTTGGGTTGCCTTTAAATATATTGGTGGAGGTTGTAAACAAAGTTGTTGATTTGATTAATAGAGGTCACTCTAATCCTTTGGGTTGTGGTATTCCAAAAGAAGCATGGAAAAATAAGAATGTGACTTATTCTTTTCTCAAAACCTTTGGTTGTGAAGCATTTTCACATGTAGATTCAGGAAATAGAACCAAGATTGATGCATAATCAAAGAAATGTATATTCATTAGATATGGAATTGATGAATTTGGTTATAGGCTTTGGGATTTTGAAAATCAAAATGTTGTAAGAAGTAGGGATGTCATATTCAATGAGAAATGTACAAAGATCAGTTGCATCAACATAAGAAGAAAGAAAATTATTATGTAGTGTTGGATGATACTCCACACAACGATATTCCAGTGGCTCCTCATGCTCCGCAACAACAACAACAAGAAATAACACAAACTATATTGAATGTTAGATGATCTTCAAGGATAAGTAGACCTGTAGAAAGGTTTTCTCCCTTTCTGTATTCTATTTTATTAACTACTGTTAGTGAACTCAAATGCTGTGATGAAGCTATGCAGGTGGATGCCAAGGTTTAGTGGGAGCATGGAATGGAAGAATAAATGGACTCCTTGTTGAAAAATAAAACTTGGGACTTATGCAAGTTTCCTATAGGTAAAAAGGCTTTACCAAATAAATGTGTTTATAGGCTGAAAGAGGAAGATGGAGGTAGGAAAAGATTTAAAGCCAGGTTAGTTGTAAAGGGATTTGCATAGAAAAATGTATTGATTTTGATGAAATATTTTCTCCAATTTTTTTAATAAGATAAGCAGCATTTACTGGGTGTTGTATCCTTTACACATCAAGCCTCAAGGGACAAAAAATATCAATTCCAAGTTTTTTTAAAAAGTAGCCAAAAACCCACGAACACAACAGACTAACAACCGACACTAATACCATGCAGACAAACTAGTAGCAAACTAACTGAAATTCTCCCAATTCTGAGATAGGAGGTTGAAAACATCATCCCCGACCCATTCAGGGCCTTCTTCAACAGTCTTCTTGTCCATCTCGTCCTTCAACACAACAAAGAGGGTGCTAGTTACACTGTGGACCAACTTGATAGTGAACCAGGTCAAGCCACTAAACATCTCCATCTTCACCATCCACTCCTACAACACATGAAGATCCTCTCCTTTATTCACAATGTTCAAAATATCAACACACTCCACATCTTGAGGGTTAGAGGATTGGGAAGCCGAGCTCTCATTAAGCATTTTGTTGAAGTCTGAAAAGTTGATAGGCCCTTCAACAAAATCCTCCTCTTCCTCAGACTCCTCCACATTCCATTTACCTTTGCTGTCAGACCACTCCTCATCAGAAGAAATTTCACTAATTTTCACTTTCTTGTTATTTTCTTCCAACCTACTAGATCTCCTAATGTTGGTATTTTCAACCCCAGTCTCCACTGTAGTAGTGACCATAGTATCCTCCTTGGAATCTCTTCCCACCACATTCTTCCCTTTGTTGTCTGTGGTTGGCAGATCCACCAAACCCTTCCCCTCATCTTTCACTTTCTTCTTAGTAGTAGGTTTTTTGTCAATCTTGGTAGGGGTAGACTTAAGCTCGCAAAGACCAGTTGTAGCATTAGACTGGGAAATCCCCGCAGTCCCCTTTTTCTTCTTAGCAGTTGATTTAGGCTTAAGGGTTTCAGTAGTCACTGGAGGGGTTTTTCTTTTAGGACCCTTAGACTCGGTCGGGGAGACATTGATCTGAATAGAGGGTTCAATTTACTCTATGCAAACAATGGAAATGGGTTTGGGTGCGTAGAGCATGAGATGAAAATCATAAAGCCTCAAAATGAGGCCTCAGTGGAGTGGCAGGGGAGGAGAATCCTTAAGGTTTTGGGCATCAGACTCAATGCACTTCTCAATAGAGTTTTCCAAGGTAGTAAGTAAGAAAAATGGGAAGCTTAACAAAATTTTGTGATGAAGGTGATTCAAAAGAGGAAAATGATAGAAAAATTAGGTTTTATATCTACCTTCTAAGGTGACATACTTCATGAGAGCAAGACAAACCTGATCCCAAGGCTACGAGAGAGCTTCTCTTTGAAAGCCAGACTAGTTGCAAACAATTTTTTTATTACCCACAAAGAAGGCATTAAGGATTTCTTTTTCTAGAGCCTTAGTGTGTTTAGGTTACTTTCCAGTACATGACAGCCTCGTCACCTGAGCAATCACCTCCTCGTTCACCTTCAAGGAGATACCACCCATGGTAACCCTTATTTCTTTCTAGGAACTCACAAATTACATAGATAAATTCATATCATGACCCACAAAACTTTCCATTAAAGGTTCCAACCCACCTTCAACACAAATGTACCAAATCAGTGGGTCCTTGTGAAATTCCCCACAACTTTCAGGCTCCGTTCTCACCCTATCACCACTCTGCACACTGAAAAACCAGTAAACCTGTGATAGAAAAAGGTTAGAATTTTTGACAAAGTGAGAAGTCGCCCAAACACTATTATTTTTAAGCCAAATAAGAATGGCTTGGGCAATCAAGACCATGTACAGGACACATGCTTGAAGAGTAAAATCCAAAAAAACAATTTTCACGATCTCATTAATGAAAATATTCAAACACTTGTGGCTAGGTATGCATAAAATGATGAAAATAGAAGGTTTACCTTCCACATTGCTTTTGCACAAGTACCGACGAAAGTTGTTTGTGGGGAAAAATTTAGATAAAACTAAAGTCCTGCCATTTATCAATAGAAGCATTTTAGTTGAAATGATAGACCAATCAAAAGCTTCACCTCATAATTATTTGTCACATCAAATTTGAATTCAAAAATATGTAAGGATATACGAATGCTAAGACAAGACCCCAAAAAGAGATTGCATAAGGCCAAACCCAATGTGGCCATAACCTCAATATACTCCCCATTGCTCCTCATAATTAGTTTTTTAATTTTGATCTCCACCCCATTATTCAAAATTTTCCACTTTTTTGACACCTTAGCAATCAACTCCATCCACAAAGCCCAATAGAAAAGAATGAGGACCCCCATAAGGCCATAGCAATCGCATAGTTAGGTATCATCATGAAAAATGCATGTGCCCTACTCCTTCAGGATTAAACCTTGTATACCCGATGGTAGGTTCCCCATATTTTTCTTCGATTGTTAAAATGAATTCTATTCATACTATTTTAAGTATTGTGGCTATTGAATATTTGCATTTAGAATAGATTGATGTTAAAACCACCTTTCTCCATGGTGATTTGGAAGAGGAAATATATATGGAACAACCACAAGGATTTAAGGTCAAAGGTAAGGAGAAACTAGTGTGCAGATTGAAGAAAAGTTTATATGGCTTGAAGCAAGAACCTTGGCAATGGTATATTAAATTTGATAGTTTTATGGCCGAGCAAGGCTATAGTTGGTGTAATTAAGACCATTGTATTTACTTTAAGAGGTTAGATCATGATAGATACATTATTTTATGTTTATATGTTGATGATATGGTTATAGCAGGGTCTAACATGGATCACATAAAGGATTTAAAATAGTAGTTAGCAAATTCATTTTCTATGAAGGATTTTGGGGTAGCAAAAAAATCCTTGCTATTAAGATTACAAGAGATAGGAAATGTAGAAAATTGTTTTTATCTCAAGCTGATTATGTTGAGAAGGTGTAGCAGAGGTTTAATATGGAGAATGAAAAAGTTGTTTTTAAATGTAGCCACCCAAAGAAAATGTTTTATTGAGTGCATGAGGAACAACCAATGCCCACTCTTCATTGGTAATTAATGAGACATGTGTGAGAGCATATTAGAACACTCGAGGATGAGTTTTGAGAGCAGCAGGTTATGAAAACATTAGCAAAAATTTGTAGAGCATTGGCTGAAAAATGCATGAAGCACCACAAGTACCCATAACAATGGTTGTGGAAAAACAAGTGAAAAATGTGATGAAAAACATTGCTATAAGTTGCAGATGTTGTTGCATGCACTGTAAAGGTTATTTATTGGAATTATAATATATATTGGACCTTGTGTTGGTGGATGTAGCTTGGTTTTGGGTGAATCGAGTTAAATCTTTGTGTTTTTCTTTTATTGTCCAAAATTTTTGTGTGTTTTATTTCTCTATTTTATTGATCAAATCTATATTTAACTGATTGAAATATTCCTTCTAACCCTAACTCTCTATAGATGAGGGAAAATGTACATGATAAAATAACACCTCCATAGAAAATGCATCCTTTTCCTTAGCATAGAAATACACTTTTAGCATAGAAATAAATGAGTGTATCAAGGATGGAAGGATTAAAACCATAAAAGATAGGAACACATATCATAATTTGAAATGCATACAGGTAGTTCAACTAAATGAAATGGCCTTTAATGATCCATGTTGATGGATGATTCAAGAGTGGGTGGATGGGATAACAATCATTTTTGGGAATTAATGATTATGGGATTTAGGTTGGATGACATCAAATAACAACTTCCATGTAAAATAGATTTTATACTCTATTTAATGTATTTAAGGACAACTTAATTGCCATAAGCTTGAAACATAAAGAAAAAATACATAAACATGCAATTTTTACAATTGCTTGCAATTTTTATAATTGCTCGATGAAATTTGAATAATGTTTTTAATAATATCTCAAAAAAACTTATTTTTTTATTAATATAATTCTTTTTTAGAGTTCAATTTAAGATGGTATTTCATATCACTCATAAAACATAAGAGTCAAATTAAAATAAATAAAAAATCCAAAGAATATGATTACAAACAGTATGAGATTGACAAACAAAAAGAAATAATAGACACGTAGCTCTCTATACTTTTGCATTAAGAAGAGATTTCAAGTCGCACTTAAGAGAGAATAAAGACATTTCCCACCTAATTTACCACCTCATCTTCACAATAATGGGAAGATAGCAAGGCCACACAAAAATATTCCCCCATTTGAACATTTTCTAATGGAGTATACTTTCCACCCAAATAGGATATGTTGTTGAGAGCACAAACTCAGAAAATAAAGATATTAGCAACTATTGATGCCAAAATTTGACAAGGTAACAGTGCCTTATGGGAAACTCAGTTTATGGGGGACCTTTTGCACTAAATTGAGTGACCTCTGAGTTTTTAGAGAAGTTGGCTTCTTCTATAATGGGGGTTTGGAAAGGGAAAAGGAAATAAATATAATAAAATAAAGTCTAACCTAAGGTGATGTGCCAAGACTTAATGATAGGCATGATAAATCATAAATCTAAGGGCCTAATTGGTGTTTGTAGTGTTCTAGAAAATTATAAACTAAAGATTACAGCATAGACAATCCATTTATTGACATAAAATAATATTGCATACAATCCTACTACCAGGAAGAGTTATTAGACATGGTTTAGGTCAGCAAACTTGCATTCAACATATATAGAAGTTCTCAAATGAAATGTCTAGACAATAAAAGCATAGTTTACAATTTGATCAAATAGCATGAAAGAACAGAAAGGCTAAACAATTGGCACAGTCTAAAAGTTTTTGCAATAAAATAAAACAACAATAAAGGCCTAGCATCTTTAACTAAAACTAGTGTTTCCTCCAAATTCTAGACCCTTTTCTCACAACAGAGAAAAGTATATATAGAAGGAAAAAACCCCCACCACTTCAGAGAGTAGTAACATAAAATATTTTGCAATCCCCTGGCAATGATGCAAAAATTAGAATATTCCCCAAGCCATTGCAACAAAAATGATTTGAAACCAAGCATCTGGTCATTCTAGGCATAGGTGCATCCTATGCAAATGATGGTGGTGGTCCTAACAAGGCTTAATCAGACAAGTGTCACCATCCTGAGCAAATGACTATGACACGTAGTGGCCAATAGCAACATTTGGTTTGTCTGGTCCATCGCCCGAATATGAGATCCGCCAACTAGGCACGTGGTATCCTTTTGCTGCTCGTGTGAACCTCTCTCTCTTGTCATTAAAGGCTTTGTGCTAAGGATACACATTTCAAAATGGGTGGAGCACTTAACCAATAGTGGATGGAACGATCACCAACCGGGCGCAAAAGAGACATGTGCCAGCATTTCACTGCCCATGGTTGTTCCTTCATCTCTACACTGAAAGTTTTGTGAAGAGCAGACATGTAGCAAGAGTACACTGCAGATAACAATTGTGGGGCCTACCAATTTTTTTGGGAATGAGGATTTCATGGCACTCGAGCAAAGCCCGATGAGGCAGCAAGAAAGAATGATAAAAAATATCCAGCAACCACGACACGTGGAAGCATAGCGGGGTTTCCCAGGATGCAAAAGGAATGCATAAACTTGGGGTTACAATAAGTAGACACGTGGAACGGGAGAGAAAAACTTAGATAAAAGGCCGAGTTGATTACCTATGGTGCACGAGCCGATGCATAGAGGAAAATACACCCGAAGGGAGCTCGTTAAATATTTATTAATAGCTTTTGGCGACTACCAGGGCCATTTCGCCAGAGGAATGGAGAACACAAAATTTCTCTGGTTTATAGGCCAGAGTGTCATTTCATTAGATAATGGAGTCAGAGATTGGAAAAAGCCACCTATAGAGGCGACCATTCATCCTTAGATGGATTCACCATGTTGCACAAATTTTTCTGTGCTCCACTTAGATCAATAATTTCTTTATGAGGCAATGCATTAGGTAAACCGACCCCTACTTCACAATGAAATAGTAGTTGTGCAAGCGGATGAATCACTCCCTCAATGTCGATCACCATGGGAGGATGACTGAAATTCCTGAAAGCTTCTGGATTATTTTCCTTCTCTTCTATTCATTATGTAATATGCTCAGTCATGGTAATAGATCCATTTTCAAGGAACGAGGATGGAAAACCCATCCTACTTAGCTTGGAGAGACTCTCTCGTACGTTCTCCAGTGTCTTGCTTAGAGTAGCCATGGTTGCTTTAGTGCGTTGGAAGGTAGAGTGGCAATGGATGAACTTATTTTCCATCTAAAAAAAAACATCTTAATATTTAGTACCCGCTCTGGAGAGGTTTTCATTAGAGATTGAGTATAGCTCGATGAGTAGATCTTTTGCTTCTAGAACCTTCTCTAAGATGAACTGTGGGAACTGCTCAATCGAATCACGAGCCTCCTGACTCAACTTTGATGCCTTGGCATGAATCGAAGGATAGGCTGTAGTGCTAGGTAAAAGGTTTTAATATTCTCCCAATGAGAGATGTACAACTGCCTAACCAACATAATGATGTCTGGCTATGTAGGGGAAGATAGGAGAGAGCTTTTAAGAGAAGAAATCTATGTGTCCTTTGAATTAATGGCCTCAACCAATTCTACCCTTTTCTTTTTCTTGGATGCTAGAATATTCCACAAAGCTTCTCATTTCTTTATTCCAATTGTCCTCAGCTCAGGAGTGATTTTCTAAGTGCATGTCCAGAGAGGACTTTGTCTCTTGGAGCTCTTCTTCTAATTGAGCTTTTAGGCCCTTAAACTCAACCTTTTTTTCTTATATTTTCTACTCATATTGAGCATGTTGGTGCTCCAAAGCTTCATTCCTCTACACCATTCCTAGACTATACTCAAGGCAAAGTCACTCCAACTCTTCATTCTTTAGCCACAGATTCTGCTCCATCTCTAGATTATTAGCCTACACCTCCTTTACCATAGTAGGGTCGATAGTTTGAATCCTCGCAAGCTCAACCTGAAATTTGTTATTTTCATCCTCCGCTGCCGTTCTATCATATATATCGCAACATCCACTGTGGATTTCTTTTTTCCTCTAAAAACTAACCCTTTCCCCTTACCGCTTTGTTGTTCATCTTTCTTCAGCCTGCTTTTGAGAAAGTCAAAGGTGACCACCTGCTGTGTTTCTTCCATAATTTCAACCTTATCTTGTGGTCAGGCCACCTTCATGTCAAGCCCTACCACATATATTTCATAATCCTCTTGGTGCATTTCCCCCTAGGGCTTGGTTACTCTTGGGTACATGATTGCAAACTTCAATTCCTATCGGGTCTCATTATAAAGAGTCTATATTTTTGGCTCAGTTGAAGCACTGTCATCTTTCACCCTACACTTTTTCATTCTACTTGCATGTGCTTCCTTTCCGCAATCAATTTGTGCATAAATTCGGCCAGTGACGAAATTAGTCCGCCTGCGAAAGGAGCACCAGAAGGTAGGGCATAGGGATAGGTAACCCTAATAGGTGTGGGAATTTTTTTTTTTTGGAGAGTGATTATTTGTGGGGAGAAGTGGGGCACATTCCAAAGCTTGGTTTGAGGACTAGCAGAAGGGCTAGTCACTTGCCATGATTGAATTGGTGAATCGGGCAGAGGACTCATAGGCTGGGATGGTGGAGGAGTTGTCATTGCGGAATCAGCTATTGCGATGGAAGAGGATCTACAACAATAGCGAAAGAAGGGGTACCCACAGGGGGCACATTTTCAAAAAGTGAGGTAAGGAGAGCCTAAGCTGTAGCAGTGGGCGTAAGGCCTGGTGGAGTGGTGTGTGAGAATTGAGCGAAACCTCCTACATATGTTGGATTAAAAGTGAGAAACAGAGGGCCAGTACTCGTGGTAGGGATCGTCATTGAGGTAGAGTCAGATACCAAGGAATGAGAAGCAAGGGAAGAAGGAGTGAATTTTACTTGTTGACTAGTCGATGGAAGCTCTAGAATCATTGGTGACTCTTCCCCAGCCTCAAGCTCCTAGCTAGCTACAAGCACTTGTCTTTCAAGAGGGTTCCCGCGGAAAATCTTCTTCTTCGATAATGCTTCTGTGCGCCACCACTTTGTATGGTCTTGAGCTCAAAACTATTGTCATTTGTTGTCGCTGACACTCGCTACCTTAGCAGCCCAAGTAAGTGTACGAAGCCCTTTGATATATATTAAAATGCACATTTGTAGCCATTAGGTGGTTAAAATGACCCCTTTTCCTTTAGTGTGAAGGACATAGGTATGTCGGCTTCTTCTTCTTGCTCTTCGTAACTCATCCTCCGGTCCTTGCTCCTATTAATGCTAGAGTCTAAGCTGGGTGGTCATCATCCCACCATCGTCAAATTTCTTTGTCCTCTTTCAAACTATTATTATAAGTAATCCATTTCTATCTATTGGAAATACTTTCAGAAAGTTTCTATTTTTTCATCAGTCCATTCCCCATCCTTCCGCAACTTGTTATACATGGTGCATTCCATGTGAACATTATCCTTGTCCACCACCACAGTAAAGTAGAACTTGTTCCATGGCCCTCTATTATCTTGCGTGGGAATATGCGCCAGTTCAACAAAATTTTCATCCTTGTCTATCCGCGGGTTACGCCACTTCTCTCAGTAAGGTTAGGGAACATGTATAAATTTCATGTATGACTCTATAAATTCATTGAAAGGGTTGTAATCCCACTTGTCATTTACCAAAACCAACCCTAAATGAGCCAGTTTATCTTGTAATAACTGATCCGATTGTTTCTTTATGAGAGTCACCGATTTGAAATTCTTCGGACAAGTGAAGAATCCCTTTCTCTTGACACTTTTGCTACTGCAGAAGGTAAAATCAATGATACACACCCACCTATACATATCAAGTGCAAGAACCCTATTTGTGATGTAGGTTGGGAGAAGGAAGGGTTGACAAGTGAAGCCCCGTATCTGGAGAATTGTGAAATATGTTCCTAAGAACCAGTCATAGGAAAGAGTGAAATTTTGCATATATCCATTCTAATCCCTATCGAGCTAGATTATGTCACATTCTCCTTGTAAATCATGCAAGACTAGAGTTATGAAATAATCTGAAAATGCATAATAATTATATCACACGGAAAGAAAGGGCGTCCACGTGGATACTGGCTTCCTCTTACCCCGTTCATCAAAAATTGATAATTTAAAATACTGGGCAAAGAAATTAGGGTTTTGATGTAGGAACATGTGAACCAAGAAAGAAATAAATCTAAACTTTCCCTCCACTGGGTAATTCTTTATCTGTCGTATCATTTCATCTACCATGAACTCAACGAAATCATACCAGAAGGTATTGTGTTGTTTGCAGAATTGGAAGGCCGGTCCCAGTTAAAAGGTTTCCACCATCTCATCGAAGTCTTGGCCGCATACAAAAGCTAGCATGGACATGGCATCCTGCATATCCTCATCTAATGCACAATGGAATACTTGGCAGTTTAGCACCTAGGACACTTTTCTTACCAATCTCCTCCAACAAGAAATCTGAGTTCTTTTTTATCGTCTTCCATGTTTTTTCTCCTTTGCCAGGGTAAAAGGACTCAATGTTCTCTCTTCTTTTACTTGGGTCCGGGATGCATAGCATATGCCAAATGGCATGTGGGGTGATGTGAACTCTTAATGTTTGGCCCTTGATGTAGCGGGTGCTAGGGTTATAACACTGGATGGCAGCGTCAACTATCTTCGGGCAGTAATGCACCAATGGAACCATGTATTGTGGAAGACCACTATACCAAACCTTTCTTGTAGATGTGTCCACCTTTGGTGCCATCAACCTTGCACAAACTACTTCTCATAAGGATTTAGGGTTTTTTATGAGCCGTGGGTCATAAATATTATCCCATTTCTCCTCAACCCTTTTCTTGTTTCTACAACCTTTGAGCCTACTTGGCTCTATCATATACGCCCTCTGCAGCTTGCTTGGTATACTAGGAATAGCATATGCCAAATCCTCATAGACATACACATCCTCTAACAACTGTATGGCTATAAACAACTCCTGGCCAATCTCCTCTTGCATTTGCTGAGATGAAATCTCTGACAAAAGAATATATATAAATAGATATATATCTTTATAAAAATCCATGGCTCTTTCTTTCATTCTACATTTCAATTTTATGGGCTCTTTTATAGCATATGTGTTCATTTTATTTGCACATGGGTGTGTTTAAAATGTAAATCAATCCCGCTACTATATCCTCCGTAATAATGAGTTATTTCTGCAGAAACATAAACCAATTTCAAAAAAGACCGGCCAAAGAAAGGGAAAATAAAATAAAAGCATTATTCACATATGTACAAAAATAGAACTTGACACTTAATGGAATAGCTTAAGATGAATCCCATTGACCGAGATTCCTAAGGGTTCCTGTTCCATATTTTCTAAATCAAAAACATTATGCTCCCTACTTTGAATTATTGTCTTCCCATAGGCTATCAAATTTACCATGTTGACCTAGCTTAGCAACCCTTTTATCATACTTCAGTACTAAGTCTCTGCACTTTAGGCCTTGGTCAGAAGCATTCTTGTCAAACCATCACTTGACCACTTGTTGGCGGTTTGTTATGGCTATTAGGGAATTGTCCATTTTTTCTTGTACTTGTAATAGTTCGGCAAGTCGAACCTCCATGGTGCCATTTTTTTCTATCTCGAGAGATTTCAACAGTTGGAGTGTTGAAATCTCCATAGATATAGGTAACAGTGCCTCTTTCCTGTATACCAACTCATAAGGTGAAGTCTTAAGGAATTTCCTAGGAGTTATGTGGTTTTCCTAGAGCACCGCTTTGGAGGTTTTTTATGCCATTCCCTTTGTGTTCTCAAACCTGGCCTTTTAAGGAGTCGACTAGCTCTGTTTGTTGACTACTAGGTCATTTCCCCAGAGGTAATAATTTTATGATGTCTTAAGGAATATTCCATTCATTAATCCAAAGTGACATGCACCTTGTGCCTAGGAGGCTCTCTAGCATTATCATAAATGATAATCTTCAGAGGACCAAACCTTATCACCACTTCTTCTGCAAACCACCCCGCCGCTGTACTTTTGGTATGGAACTCTCCATCTATCTTGTGAAGTAATCTGTGGTGATCATAATCCACTTATGTCTAGCACTAGAAGTTGGATTAATTATCTCGATGAAGTCCAGGCCCCATTGTGCAAACGGTTTGTCTGCCACTATAGGTTTGAGAGGAATTGCAGAATTCTTCCTTCTGTCAGTAAAGAACTGGCATTTTTTGCAAGATTTTACCAAAGAGTGGGAGTCATTGAAAAGTGTAGGCCAATAGTAACCTGCACACATGATTTTGATGGTGGTGGTCTTAGCAAAGAAGTGTCCACCTGTAGTGCTGTTGTGGAACACGTCAAGGATCCTCTTTGCTTGCTCAGAGTAACTCATCGCAGTATAGACCTCATTGAAATTTCTTTTGAAAAGGACCTCCTCCACTAGCGTATATCCGCAATTTTGTAGCTGGTAGTATCTCCTCTTTTGGGATGAGAGACCTAGCGAATACTTTCATGTTTTCATAAACCTCATTCTATCTATCAGCCAACAACCCTCTGATTGTGGCTCATTTATCAGAACAAGCTTCGGTTGCTCTCCTACAGCGGGTATCACTTCGTCCTGCACCATGTATTCGCATAGTCCTCTTCCTCTGATGGTTTTAGTGGGTTTGACCTCAATATCATATTCAAGGATCTTGGTGATCCACTTAGCTCTTTTTTTTCGTGATTTCTCCTTCCATGATATATTCACGCACACTAGAATGAGCGACATAAACAAACACTTTGTTGCAAGAAACTAGATGGTAGAACTTTTTAAATTCCTTCACTATTGCAAAGGCCTATCTTTTGAAAAATTTATAATTCGTCTCATATTCCTTTAGGGTCTAGGAGTAGAACACCACTAGATGTTCTCCCTTTTCTTCATCATATTTTTGGGTTAGGACAGTAGCAATACTGGACTTGCTACTAAATGCATACATTATAAAATCCCTAGATAAATCTGGATTAACTAGTATCGAAGCTGAGGAAATAGCTTCCTTGAATTTTTCAAAGGCTCTCAAAGCCGGCCGTCTATCTTGAATGCCCTCGGATCCTTTTAAGCATCAGGGTGATAGGCCTAATTATTCCTGCAAAGTCGGAAATAAACTTGCTAACAAAATTTAATACTCATATGCCTAGGGAAGGACTAAAACTATCTACCTATGGGGAAGTCTGATAGCTTTCACCCATTCGGGATCAATTGAAATTCCTTCCTTAGATACACATGTCCTAACAGCTTGCCTTGCAGTACTCCGAATACACATTTCTTCGGGT
>VDFB02075321.1:208637010-208665835 GCA_007258455.2 Sequoia sempervirens | reverse complement strand
GAAAGGAAGCACATGCAAGTAGAATGAAAAAGTGTAGGGTGAAAGATGACAGTGCTTCAACTGAGCCAAAAATATAGACTCTTTATAATGAGACCCGATAGGAATTGAAGTTTGCAATCATGTACCCAAGAGTAACCAAGCCCTAGGGGGAAATGCACCAAGAGGATTATGAAATATATGTGGTAGGGCTTGACATGAAGGTGGCCTGACCACAAGATAAGGTTGAAATTATGGAAGAAACACAGCAGGTGGTCACCTTTGACTTTCTCAAAACTGGCCGCTAGCTAAAGAAGAAGGATGAGCAGCTTAAAGAGGTAAGGGAAAGGGTTAGTTTTCTAGAGAAAAAAAGAAATCCCTAGAGGTGGATATTGTACATATGACAGAGAGGGCGCTGGCAGTAGAGGATGAGAAGAACAGACTTCAGGGTGAACTTTTGAAGATTTAGACTATTGACCCTACCATGGTAAAAGAGCTACAATCTAAGAATCAGGAGATGAAGCAGAGTCTACGGCTAAAGAATGAAGAGCTTAAGTGACTTCGCCTTGATTACACTTAAGGAATGGCATAGAGGAATGAGGCTTTGGAGCATCAACAAGCTCAATATGAGAAAAAAAAACAAGAAAAGGAGGTTGAATTTAAGGGCCTAAAAGCTCAATTAGAAGAAGAGCTCCAAGAGACAAAGTCCTCCTTAAATGTACACTTAAAAAATCACTCCCAAGCCGAGGAGAATTGGAATAAAAAATTAACAGCTCAGCAAAGCAGCTAGCATCCGAGAAAAAGAAAAGGGAAGAATTGGCTGAGGCTATTAATTCAAAGGACACAGAGACTGCTTCTCTTAAAAGCTCTCTCCTATCTTCTCCTACACAACCAGACATTATTTTGTTGGTTAGGCAGTTGTACATCTCTCACTGGGAAAAGATTAAAACCTTTTGCCTAGCACTGCAGCCTACCCTTCGATTCATCACTAAGGCATTAAAGCTGAGCCAGGGGGCTCATCATATGATTGAGCAATTCTCACGGTTTATCCTAGAGAAGGTTTTGAAAGTAAGAGATCTGCTCAACAAGCTATACTCGGTCTCTGATGAAAACCTTGCCAAGGCAAGAATTGAAGATCGAGATGCTGCTGCTTAGATGACAAATAAGTTTATTCATTGCCACTCTGTCTGCTAGCGCAATAAAGCAGCTGCAACTACTTTGAGCAAGACACTAGACAACATATGGGAGAGTTTCTGCAAGCTAAGCAGGATGGGTTTTCCATCCCCGTTCCTTGAAAATGGCTTTATTGCCATGACCGAGCAGATTGCGAAAGAAATTTAAGAGAAGGAAAATCCTCCCATAGTGATAGATATTGAGGGAGTGATTCATCCACTTGCATAGCTACTGTTTCATTGTGAAGTAGGGGCCGATTTACCTAATACACTGCCTCATAAATAAACTATTGATCTAAGTGGAGCACAAGAGAATTTGCGTAACATGGTGAAGCCATTTGAGGATGAATGGTTGCCTCTACAGGTGGCTCTTTCCAATCTCTAACTCCATTATCTAACGAAATGGCACTCTGGCCTTTAAACTAGAGGAATTTTGGGTTCTTCGTTCCTTAGGTGAAATGCCCCTAGTAGTCGCCAAAAGTTGTTAATAAATATTTAACGAGCTCCCTTCGGGTGTTTTTTTTCCACTATGTATCGGCCTGTGTATCACAGGTAATCAACTCGGCCTTTTATCTAAGTTCTTCTCTCTCGCTCCATGTGTCTACTCTTTGCAACCCTGAGTTTCAACATTCCTTTCGCATCCCGAGGAACCTTGCTATGCTTCCACGTGTCGTGACTGCAGGATATTTTTGATCATCCTTTCTTGCTGCCTCATTGGGCTCCGGTCAAGTGCCACGAAGCCCTCATTCCCAAAAAGTTTGGCGGGCCCCACTATCTACGGTGTACTCTTGTTACATGTCTGCTCTTCACAAAACTTTCAGCGCAAAGATAAAGGAACAACCGCGGGTAGTGAAATGTTGCCACGCGTCTCTTTTGCACCTGGCCTCCACTATTGGTTAAGTGCTTCGCCCATTCAACACATGTAGCCTCAGCGCAAGCCTTTAGCGACAGGAGAGAAAGGTTCACATGGGCAACGAAAGGCTGCCACGTGTCTAGTCGGTGGATCTCATATTCAAGCGATTAACCAAATGAACCAAATGTCGTGATTGGCTACTACATGTTATAATCATTTGCATGGGACGGTGACACTTGTTTGATTAAGCCTTTCCGGGACCACCGCCATCATTTGCAGAAGATACACCTGCACTTGGAATGACTGGATGTGTGGTTTCAAATCGTTTCTATTGCAACAGCTTGGGGAATATTCTGATTGTTTGCATCATTGCTAGGGGATTGCGAAATCTTTTCTATTACTGCTCTCTGGTGCAGTGGGGTTTTTTCCTGCTATATATACTTTTCTCTGTTGTGAGAAAAGGGTCCAGAATTTGGAAGAAACACTGATTTTGGTTAAAGACGCTAGGCCTTTATTACTATTTTATTTTATTGCAAAACTTTCAGAATGTGCCAATTGTTCAGCCTTTCTGTTCTTTCATGCTATTTGATCTAACTGTAAATTGTGCTTTTATTGTCTAGACATTTCATTTGAGATCTTCTATATATGTTGAATGCAAGTTTGTTGACTTAGACCATGTCTAATGACTCTTCTTGGCAGTAGGAATGTATGCAACATTATTTTATGTCAATGAATGGATTGTCTATGATGTAATCTTCAGTTTCTAATTTTTTGGAACACTACAAACACCAATCAGGCCCTTAGATCTATGATTTATCGTGCCTATCATTATGTCAGCGCATTTCCTTAGGTTAGACTTTATTTTATTATATTTGTTTCCTTCTCCCTTTCCAAACTCCCATTATAGAAGAAGTCGGCTTCTCTAAAATCCAGAGGTCACTCAGTTTAGTGCAAAAGGTCCCCCATAAACTGAGTTTCCCATAAGACACTATTACCTCGTCAAATTTTGGCATCAACAGTAATTATGTCTAAATAGTTTAGAAAATAGGTGGTCATTACTTTGGGAAAATATGTTAATTAATATCAATCTTGTTTTGAAAATAAACTAATGAATTTGTAATAGTAGTTAGTATAATTAGTAAATGAATATTGTACCTGGTAAAATTATTTATAGACCATTGGGAAATAATTACATGCATTTTGAAAATTAAGGAATTGTTTGAAAGTACTAAATATTGTAGAAAGTAAGTAGTTAGTAGTGTGAAAAGATGTTTTAAAAAATACCAATTTTCTTGTGAATGTAAAATAAATTATTACTAGTTATTCAGGAAAACAAGTTAGAACTTAATATTTTTTTAAAATAAGTATAAAATGTTGTTTGTATGAGTGAATGTTATTAATTGTTTTTTGTGATTATGTGTTCAATTAGTTTTGGAAAATAATTTGTCAATGAAATGAATAATTTAGTAGTATATACAAACTATTTTGTGATTTGATTAACATGAATAAGTATAACTATTTGGAAACACTTAAAACTCAATGTCATTTGCAAATTCTTTGAATTAGCAAAGTGTAGATGGTGGAAGTTTGTATTGAATTTTTGTGTGTTTGTTAAAGAATATGAATAAATTTTTGTACAAAAGTATATAGTTAACATATTTATTTGTATAGATAATAATGTTTAGAGTGGAAGTGTAAGACATAAAAGATCAAAATATTAGTAATAAGTGTAAAGTTTGAAATTTGAAAATTAATTAAGTAATTATAGAAAACTAATTACTTATATTCAATGAAATTAACCAATTGTTTAACAATATAGTAAGTACTACTACATATGTGCTTATTAGTTTGCAGGAATGTTTAAAATAATAATACTAATTTTATTTTGAATATAAATTAAATTATTACTAATTATTTAGGAACAAATGTTACAAGTTGATAATTTATGTTTCTATGTAAAATTTTTACTTTGCATGAATAATTATTTTAATTAGTTTTATGATTTGAGTAACACTAATGAGTTAAATTAATTGAAAATAGTGAAAAGTAAAATTCCTTTAGAAATAGTATATTTTTTGTAACTTCAAATGTGCTAAATATTAATCAATGAGAAATAGGCCATAAAAATTCAACTTTATGCAAATATTAATCAACTTTAGGCACAAATAAAGGCTAGCAATGGGATATGATTTAATGAATTAACTATGTAGTCTATGCATGTGTACACATCATCCCTTCAACACATCTCGCATGGATGGTCCAAAGGAAATTGGTCAAACTCTTGGGTTTCCCTAAGACACTTGTACCTATACCCAACCCGCTCTGATACCATGTTAGAATTGGCTATGGACGCCAAGATCTATGGACCAAATGGAAAGCACAAAAAAGAGAGAAAATATGACAAGAATAAACTATATTCAATGTCATTGATATGATATGATCATGATATGATTCTTATTGTTTACAATGAGAGAAACCCCTTGGTTATATAGCCAAGGTGAGAACATAGAAGGGCATAAGATTATGACAAGTGTCATAATCTTATGACATGAGACAACTATGAAGAGCTATCACTCCACTTAAGGTGGAGAGATAATCACATGATATGTCCACAAAAGGTGGAAGTGATGAGGTAATGACATATCAAGTCCACCAAAAGTGGAAATTCTCCAACAACCTCCTATGTGGTCCCTAAGTAAACTTAACTAAGGTGTAATTATGACCTAGGACAAGGTACAAAATATTTAATTACACCAACAATGAGAAACAAACACATGATTATAGAAGTCACAGAAAAAATGGGAGGCTGAGGGTAGTGGTTTGGAGCATTTCCACAATTCTGTGATGTGCGGCATCTCCTAAGATCATGATGGCCAAAATCGCACATAGATGGGTATTTGTAGGGTAAGGATTGACAACTTTTTACCCAAAATTGATGGAATGAAAGGGTTTTTAAAGGAGATTCTCAACTCTTCCATCAATATACCATGATTTTACTTTGAATTTAATAAATAATTATTATTCAATTTTCTATTTGAATTATGACTAAAGTCCCGATTGATAATGATTGAAAACATCTATAGCTTTCAACGGCCAACTTTTCTAATCCCAAAAAATGGTCACCTATGCTTCTCAGATACTATAGATTAAAAAGAAAATTTGAATTTCATGAAGTTTTTGACCAAGTTAGTGTGGTCTATTGATATGAGTTTTACATTTTTAAAATTGTAATAAAAATTCATACTAATTATTTACTTAGAAAAAAATTACAAAATATGCATCACATTCAGACATGAGTCTCTACTTATGTCTAAAATATTATGAAAAATTTATACCATTTTATTGTGGTTAGGTGGTCGTGATATACCTACTTCTTATTTTTTCCCTGAAATTTAAGTACTATTGCATTGAAATTTCAAATTTTCACCAAACAGATTATTTAAAAAAAAAAACCTAGTAGTTTAGAAACTATATTCAATTTGCTAAAGATTCTATTCTTACATATTTTTGAAATAGTTTAGATAACTTATTCAAATTTTTACGTCAAGTTGCCTAACTTTGACTTTTATGAATTTTTTGCCACTTAAGGGCCTGTTTTTTCCATGATGATCTTGTAAATACCCATAAACGATGAACAACTGTAAATGGGAATAGTTTTCTATGTGTCAGTGGAATGGATAGGTTCCAGGCATTGAATGTGTACATAGATAATGAAAACGGCAAGGGTGTTACATGTATAAACAAAGGTGAAGGAAAAAACTATTCGAAAGGAAGGCGACATTTTCTTAAGGAGAACCGAGTTTTCCAAGATGCAGTAGAGGTAAGTTGTTTTTGGATTGTGAACTACTAGAAATTGAATCTAGAAAAAGTTAGAGTATTTTGTAAAACCTAATTCAAAAGTTTATAGATGCAGAGAAGATGTGTAAAAGTAACTGGCATGGGGAAGATGTTAATTTTCAATGCATTAAGCTAATTTTGTTAACATTGTGCTTGCAACTAGAACCAGTTTTTGGGATTGGAGTGTAGACAAAGATCTATAGAGCTAGAAAGACATATGGTTGTTAAAGTAGAGAGTGAAAGGTGAGAGCATCAAATGTTTTTGTAGATTTTTTGCAAGGAACTCTAATTGTTGAAATGTGTGTTAAAACTATGCAAATTGTTTATTTTGTTCATTTTTTGTAGTTGGCAAAAATGTTGTCATCAAACTCTATGTGGTCCCATTTGCAAAAATGTAAGAAATCGGTAAAAAAACCCACAAGCTTTTCAATAAACTTTAATGAAACAAGATTAAGCACAAACAAAGCCCAATAGTTGTCTAAGATTTCATGAATTAGCCATGTGTTCAATGAATGTGTAGTGAAAAAGATATCAAGTTTGATAAACACGGCCAAGCCATTTAGCAGTAGTGCAGTTTTTCAGAATAATGTATATGGAAAAATGCAACCAAGAGCTAAAAAATCAATAGTATTTTTACCAATCAAGATTATGCAAAAACAAAAGCTAGTAGTCATCTAATATTTAATGAATTAAGTATGCCTGTAGCAACATGTGACAAATTAGGTCAAACAAAAGTGAATCAAGTAGCAAAATAATACATTATGAATGGAAAAAGAACTACACAATGGATTTTTGCAAACATCCAATCATTAAATCCAAATTTTCTAGGTTTTGGTATTAGGCTCAAGAGAGGTAGAAACAAAATGATGTCAAAAAATAATTGTGACAAAAGGTAATTCTAAAGCAAAATAGAAGTACACAGTGGATTTTTTGCAAACATCTGGCCATTGAATTCAAATTTTCAACACTTTTCTATTAGGGTAGTGGCTATTGAAGCAATCAAGCCACTGTTAATGCATTGTAAGTGTCTATAGTGGAGTGGATCTAAGACAATACTACTTTATATAGGAACAACATACTAGTATTCTAACGCATTAATCAACAGACAAATTTGTTGCAATTTTATATTGTGAGATGTTGACACATAACATTCTTGCTATCCTCACCATCTGTGCATTCATTTAACATTCAAAATGTGTGTAACATATGAAATTATAGACAATTACTATTTGAAGTTGTTCACAATCCATGCAATGTTCAAATTATAGAATTTGATTGTAAAATTTGATCATAGAAATCTTTAGCTTGTTGCTTGTTGTTACAGGGGCTAGTGGTCCAAGTGGGTATAGTAAATTACATATGCTTTGAGCAAGGTCTTGTTGACAGTGCGAGCAGTGAACATGCTACTTTTTTTTATTGTTCATTGAATTCATTGTAAAGAAAGGGAAAGAATGATAGGAAAATATGATCTTCTGCTTCCTTGTTCAACAATTAACTATATTTGCAGCTACATAGATCTTTTGCCTTTCAAATTCATAGACAAGCATAAGATATGATGCATATTATACAATTGAAAAATTGACCTACTCGAACATGCAGTGAACGTATAGTCAATTCATGAAATCTTAGGGGAGTGTTGGGCTTTCTTTTTTTTTATTGTCATTTATTTATCATTTGCTAGAATTCCTATGTGTAGTTTAGCCTTTTGCATGTTTGTTACTCTATTGAAGTCAACTACAGATGAATGGATTCGTTGTGTCTCTATGGTACTTGATAACTACAAATATTGCTTGTTGTGCTTAAATCCTGACTATAGGAAAAAGGAAAAAATATTTTAAATAGTACAATGTCAGTGGTGAAGTGACTATTTGAAAAGCAAGTGCAATGGATGCAATAGTAAACCTCCCATTCAATAGAAAAATGAACATAGTCCATGATATATTATATACTATTCATAAACATGAACCATAGAAAGATGAATAAAATTTCCAAAAGAATAGGCCAACACGATAATTTATTGCAAGCATTCCTTGTTAGCCATTGTAACAACAACCAAGTATCATAAACATAGGAACAAGGAACTCATCAGCAGTGCATTACCACATAATAAGAAATATGAAAGACTAGAAAGAAAAGGTAAAAACACACAAGCTTTTAAACAAACAATAATAAGCACAAATAAAACCCAGTACTTGCGGCAGATTTCATGAATTAAATATGCGCTCACTGCTTTTGTATTCATGATGCCTTTAGCACATCTCACACACTTTTCTTTGTAGGCCTTGTTGATACACTGCTATCCACACAAGCAATAAAGAGATAATTAATGCATTCACTGGCCCGTTATCCCCTGTCATGCATATGTAATCCACTGTTCCCATTTGCACCATTACTCGTAACAAAAAGAAATGCTTGTAGTTATTAGGTGTCAAAAAGACATAGCCAAGCTATTTACCACCAATGCACTTTTGTAAAATGACAAATATGCAAAGGCACAATCAATAGCCAAATACCAAGTATATAATGTTTCCATATGTTCCTAATTTATTGAAACAAAAATCAATACTAAACCTATAGCAAGACAATCAAATTTCATTGGGCAAGTAAGTATTACAAATGTAAATGCTAAAATTAAATAGAAATTGTGTCAACCTAAGTGGTGTCATGCACTTTATCTGGTTGGCATTTTTCTCAAAGTCAAGTGACTACTGCGATTAAAGAAGTTTAGTGTTGCAATTGAATAATGTACATTGGAAATGGCATTCTTCTTAATTAGTCTACAATCAATGCATTAAATGCCAATGAGTATACTACTCTTTTTTGTCTAAGTAAATAAGCAAGATAGATATTTATGTATTTTGGAAAATATTTAATAGGTAACAGTTAAGAAAGCTAATAGTATACTTAATAACAGGTAGCAAAGCCTGGGTAAACTATTGGAAAGCAAATCTAGCAAATGCAATTGTGAAAATGTTGCATAGTAAAAATATGTAACAGTAAAGTTTAATCCATTTAAATAGTAACATAAGAAGGTAAAGTATTGTGTAGCATACAATGTATTACATAGTGTAAACATGTAATAGTAGAGTTTAATCCATGTAAATGATAACATAAGAAAATTAAGTATTGTCTACCATAGAACAGAGCCAACAAGAAAAGCATAACAAAAAGGAGGAATGCACATTTGTCCAATTGTAGGTAGTCCTTCGCTCACTTCTATCTCTTTGTCACCTGCATTATCATTATTGTAGTTAGTATGAAAGGTTGTTTGTTTATATAATTGTAAACAATCTAAGAAGTTTGAAAAGCAAGAGGACTATTTGAATCAGTATTGCTTTGTACCTTGTTGTCACATATACTCTTTACTCAGTTATGCATACGGCGTCTATGATAACGTTGTTTTGATAAAGAGTGAAATTCCCTTTGGTGACAAATTCTCATAGTGCAAATATCACTATTGACTTGTCCTTGATGTAGTTTTAATATCTAATGTCCTGAAGTACAGGAAAGAGTTGTCATAGCACATCGCTTCAGATTGAGAAATGCATTGTTTGCTTGTCATTCATTATGATGACTTCCTTGGGATGAAGTGTGTATACATAGCTCACCTCCTTGTCACAATGACTGCAATGAGCAGTTTCTTGTTGGAGTGCACCATAAGTATTGAATTTATTTTTGCAATTTGGACAAAAAGCATCAAATGGGTTTGATAGTGCATTTGTTGCTTTTAATGCCCCTGATACCTGGAACATTTGAACATAGATAGTTAATAGCAACAGTTTCATAATTTTTAAATGGAATTGCATAAAGATCTTTAAAGATTCACCTTAAATGTTGATTGCAGCAAAGCATCTAACTTGTCCAATGTTCTTTTGTTAATTAATTTGCAAATAAATGTTCATCGACCCATGTGGAACATGTTTTTTTGGTCGATGCTTTTTCGGATATTTTTGAGAAGAAAGGCTGGGGTTTTTTTCTTATGTAGTAGTTCCTCTATTTGCAAATATTTCTTTTCATGAGTTGAACGTAGCTACAACTGCATGGTAATGACAAAGTTAATGTTTCTTATCTAAATAAATTTTATTAAAATAGACAAAAATATAAAGAAATGTTAGAATGGATTAGTGGCATATGCTAGTTGCACTTTTTTACCTATGCTCTATCTGATTTTGTTATGCCATCTTTGATATCTATTGCATATTGGCTTCCAACTTTCTTAACGTCGACAACCAGAGCGCCTATAGTTCCAATTGGATACTGGTTTGTCACTGCTAGTAGTTGGCTAATAGTAGTGTTATGCCTTGCATAACCACCCCATTTTGTTTTTGATAAAAATAGGTCCCTATTTGTGCTTGTTTTCCCTTGGTGTTTTTGTTTGGGTCTTAGGAGTTGCTTTTTTTTCTCCTAAGTCCTTGTTCCTTTTGTTTTTTCTGGTTTGGAACGTGAACCAAAACTGAACTTTGAACTTTTACAAGGTTCCTAGTCTAGTTTTTGTTCCGGTCCCGACCCCGCTCCTTTCCTTGTCATTTTCTTGGTTCTCTTGTTTTTCTTGGGCTCTTGGGATTGTTTTCTCCCTTGTGTTTTCTTTTGTTTCTTCCCATTTGCATTTCTTTTCCCTTTTGTGGAATCAAAACTAGAATGGAAATTGAACTTGAAACTTTTAAAAGGTTCTGAGTCTGGGTTTCATTCCAGTTCCACTCCCATTTCTTCATCTTTTGTTTGGTCTTGTTTTGTGTCTTATTTTGGGATGGGCTTTGTTTCAGTCCCACTTCCCTTTGTTCTTTTGTTTCCCCCTATTGGTTTTCTTTCCCTTTGTTAGGAGTGGAACTGGAACCGGATTCAAACTTGGAACTTTTCTAAGTTTTAGATTTGGATTTGGTTCTGTTTCCACCTCCTTTCCTTTGTTGTTCTTTCCCTGCCATAGGACTAGACTCAGATCTGAAATAAAGTGTGGAACTTTGACAAAGTTCCTTGTTCTATTTTCACTCTGCATCTGCTCCCATTTTGCCTCTAATGTACATGGTGGTTGTGTACTCATTTTCACTCTGATTCCACCCCTAGCCAACTACATTAAATGGCATTGATTACATCCTCCTCACACATGCAAAATAAATTTAAAACCTTAATCAAAGGTTATTTGGCTCATTACACATACTTAGAGCATTCTAACGAACAAGAAGCCAAGAGAACTTGAGGAGGAGCGTGATTCGGTTGTAGCTGAGCATTTGTGGGTGGATTTCTAGCTATTGTCAACCTTCCTAGTAGCGTTCCGAGCTATGTGGTTCCTCTATTTCATTTCGTTTTTTTCCCATTCTATTTTTTCATCCCATTGTTCTTTGCGTGTTCGCGGGTTTTCTTTCGTGAATCTTCACCTGTTTCTTTTCAGTCTGTTGGTGTCTCCATTTGTGGTTCTTTGTTTTGTTTCTTCCCTTTTCCATTTTTTGTTTGTCCTTTCTACTTCCCATGGTTTTTGTTTGTCACCTATCATTTTCATCATTTTGGGTGACGTTTTCGTTTCGTCGTGCCCTAGTTTCGATTAGGGATTTTCCTTTTTGAGGGGTTATGTGCCTTACTATTGTTTTAAATCCTTTTTTGGACCCCTTAGTCTCGTTTTTGTTGATCTTATAGATTGTGATTGTAGGGTTCTTGATGCCCTAGATTTTATTTGGGTTTATGGGCCATACGAGTTAGGGTTTGCATTTTGTTCCCTTTTCACATAGTTTCCCTAGCTTGCTTGATCTGGTCTCGATGGTTTGAGTGAAGTCGAGCTCAATCTCTACATCCCTGTGTCCTTTTTAACCCATGTCTAAGATGGTGTCGATGTGTGTAGAGAATCCATTTAAATCTGGTGGTAAATGGCAGAATCAGATTTGGAAATGGATTCATCCATTGAACTTCTAATGAGGTTATGATCTGATTTCGATCCTGAGTCTACCTCCAGTGTGTTCCAATCTTGATTCCAATCCTATCAACTTAGTGGGGTTGGGTCCTCAAATGATACATGATATTGAAACTTTTAAAGTTTTAGTTTCAATTTCAGTTACGGTTCTAGTTCTGATTCTAATAGTGTTATTTCTTTCACTTCTTTGGTTCCTGATTTTCTCTTGATCCTAGTCCCGACAGGTTTGAAATTTTGCTAAGTGTGGAGGGTTACCTAGAGAAGAATTGAGAGATGTGAAAGGATGACAATTGTGATAATTATTTTCATACCTTTGTTGGCCTAATCTAATCTTCTCTTGCAAGACTAAATCATGTCAAGAGCATCAGAGGATATCTCACAGAAGGAAGAGAAAATGGAAGAAAGTTCCAAAGGAGTAAAACCCAATAAGATCAAGGTGGAGCATTTTCCCTACACTTTGAGATACAAACATAAGGATGCTACTCTCACAGCTAGTAAGCTAGATTCAGAATGGGGAGACATCACTGAAACCAATCTAGGTCCATGCAATTGTGAAGAATTGATTGTGGATACTTTCTCTAAGGATGTAATTGGAAGGTATGGGAGAATAGCCCAATCTAGGCTGGCACATGTTACACTTTTCCCCTTATTAGTCCAATGTCCAGAGCTCATCCTCATAGCAACAGGGGCATACAACCCCTTAACAAGACAATGTGTGGAACTTCAAGGGAATGTCATCATTGACCTATCCCCACAAACGATGAGGTTCATGTTTAATGCACCTACCCCAAAGAACCCCAAACAGTTGATTGAGGCAGAGGCATTGGAGTTGTTTAACAGGTACAACGAGGCTAATAGGTGTCACATGAATAAGAAATGGTTGAGAACTAAGAAGAAGACTCTCACCAAGGTTCCTGAACAACCCAAGAGGGGAGATTTCAAGAATGATATTGATGATCTAATCTTGATGCTTTCCAGAGTATTTGGGAAGAGGGACTCAACATACTT
The DNA here is from genome assembly GCA_007258455.2 of Sequoia sempervirens. NCBI lineage: Eukaryota > Viridiplantae > Streptophyta > Pinopsida > Cupressales > Cupressaceae > Sequoia > Sequoia sempervirens. The sequence continues at coordinate 208,653,090 of VDFB02075321.1, read as the reverse complement.
CAAAGAATGGATGTTTCCATTCATCCAAACCATTCTATATGGTAGGAAACAATTTGATTGGGGTATTCTTTTATCCAAAAACTTGCATAACCAAATGCTCAAGGTGGGGAAAACCACAACTTTCTTTATGACCTCTTATGTCATATATTCAGCTCCGAGGAGTGCAATATTCCTTGGATTAAATGTAGTGGGTACATTGGGAGAGGCTTCTGGACAAAATAAGGCATGGGAGAATTATGATCAGCTGACCTTGCAAACTATAGAGTTACACTACAGAAGGTTCAATGATGCATTCCTCTATGTCATCATCAACTGATTGACAGAGGATGTTGGATACATGATGAGTAGGGAAGCCATGGCTTTCATTTTTGTGTGGGGACATTGGTATATCCAATACCCCAAGTTCTCTTATTTTAGGTTGGCCAACTTTGATGGACATCCTCATCAATTTCCAAGGTGTTGCAGTGATAGGATGGTGCTTATGGAATTCATATATTAGGCTTTTGCGGTTAATACAAAATTTACTAACAAGCACAAGCTTGGGATCCACAAATTCCCCATGAAGTTGGGAGAATATGGTTGTGCTCACAATTTTCCTACGAAGGTAGTATGTGAAGAGCTAAGGTTTCTAAACTTGGGGCTGTATACATCAAGAAAACATTTTGACCTAGAGCACAAGATGAATGGCTTGGCTCTTACCATTTTTGAGAAACATTTTAACTTGTTAGAATATTTTTGGATGGATATGCAAGACGATTATGATGTTAGAAAAATAAACTATGAAAGGCTTACCATCCCATAGATGATTGAGTATGGGGTGAAGGAGGATATCCCTAACACACTATCAGATGATGGTGTGGTTTTAGACCCTGGGTATGAAGCTAAAAACATAGGCACTAAAAACTTGGACCCAATAAATTGGAATGAAAAAGAATTCATTGATATTAAACAACTTGCTAGAATAGTAATGGAAAGAAGTATCCAATGGGTAGTTATGAGGATCAAGGAACTAGAGGCTCAGTGATCAAAGAAGAGGAAAGCTGCAGGTACCCAAGGATATAGGAGAACAAAAATGAGGACGGCTCCTAAAGAACAATTGGAGTACCTTCCTCCTACCTCTGGAGGAGATGTTGATCTAGGGATGCCTACTCAAGAAGTTCATGAGTCACAAGATGTAGAAGCTACTACTACTGGAGAAGGAGCTTCATCTCAACCTTCCCTTCGAGAGGAGTCTACTAGGTAAATGCCTCAAGGAAGCCTTCATGAGCATGTTGAAAAAGAAAAAACAAAAAGAGGTTGAGATTCATGACATTGACACTGATTCTGAGGCTACACAATTAGATCATGAGCCTCTTGTGACCACAACAATTGAAGATATTCATGATGTTGGAACTGAGCATGTTTTGACTTAGGAAGACTAGTAGAAGTTGTTTGAAGATGCAAAGAGGGATGTTGATGCCAAAGAACAAGTTGAGGCACTTGCAAAGCAACAAGAGGCTGAAGCCATAGCGAAAATTGAAGAGCTTGCAAGGTAGCACAAGGAAAAGGAAGACCTCCTGCATAAACAAATGGAACAATAGATTTCAAGAAGAAATGCAGAAAGGGGATTATGGTGATGACTTATTGATTGACAGGTTCATGGATATCAAGAAAGTAATAAAGATTGCTCAAAAGGAGCTTGGTAAATTAGATGACATGCAAAAGTTCACCTCTATAGAATTGAAGAGAATAAAATTTGAGGACAGTTGGGTAGATGGGCCAGATATGGACATGCTTAAACAAGTGTTGGGTAGTTATGATGAGTATTTTCTTGAAAAAAATATAGGGGAGTAAGTATATAGAATATTCTTTTTTTTAATAAAGCATCAAATGGTATGACCAGTTGAGCATCTTTCCCCTATTTTCCAGGATCATAACACAAGTCTAACTAAGGATCTCCCAGCAGTTCGACCTTCTCCTTGTGCATCAAATTTTGATACAAGGTTATCAACAATTAAACTAAAGATCAGCAGGGTAGTCATCTCATGCAACTCCAGTGGTTCCCTAAATTTGTGGATCTCAATTTTTGATTGGAGGAATTAGTGTTAGGGCTTGTCTATATGTATTTTTTCTCTCCATGTTGTAAATGTTGGCTAATTGAAGAAAGATTAGTAGCCTAAGGAGAATTTTAAAACAATTTCTACAAGTTTTACAAACTTTTATAGTTTCTATGCAAGATACTTAGACATTTTTACAATTTTAAATACAGTTTATGTCATTTCCAAGTTTGAGTTTTAATGATAATGTCAATGAACAAATGGTCATTCGCATGCTAGTGAATGCTATGCATAAATTCCTCTTATTTGATGAAAATAAATAGAAGCTTCTGAATCTAAGGTTGTTTCTATTGAATTATCTATGAATGAGATTTCTTGGTGTTTATTGGTTTATAAGTTTTAATGATGAGCTAGTGATATGTTCTTATTTTGATCTTTGAAGTTTATGAATGAGGAATGATTGAATGTCTTGAATTTTCACTATGAATGAATGCAATGGTATGAATTTTTCTATAGATTGTATCATTTTATGGTTTAGTTGTTTGGAAATAATGCTCATTATGATATTTGTATGTCTGAATTGAAGGAAATCTACATTTATGTTTTGTTGTCCTGAGCTCTGTCCTATCTTTTGATATTTGTTTACACCCCCAAAAGTTAGATTAATTGGTATGATGTTGTTTGTATCCTTTTTACTAGTAGGCCCCTTGAACATTACAGTTGCATAGGCCATTGAACAACATCAACACAGTTGAAAACCAACTATAGAGACCTTGGAAGATACATTGCTTTAGGTTATTTATCTTTTTCAGGAGAAATAAAGTAAAAATATTTTATTTAATGTTGATGTGTTACTTTGACCATCAACAAGTAGTATCCAGAATGAAGTGGTACTCTGTTGAAAAGAGAGGTAGGCTTTCAGCTGTGCTTGTATCTATCAATATTAGTAGACAATCACAATCACCTCTATCATAATCTATCCTAGGAGAAATTTGAAAGCTTGATATTGAAACTCCCATGAACCTAGAACTATTTTATGCTCATGTTCTCGTACAAGGTACCCAATAATATTTAGGGTAACTATCATTTCTATTTTAAGGTCTATGATATATGCACGTAGAACCTCGTGTGTTCTATTGAACTTTTCCAATGTTGCTTTATAGACAACAAGGACATCACCTTGGAATATGTTACTAGATTGTTTTGCATTCAACTCTTCAATTGATATAGTCTTCTTGATTTTTGTTCTACAAACAAGGGAAATGTAAAATTTATACTTGGAGAATGAAAAATATGCATATGATAGGTAAATATGATAGGTGATTTACCGTTTGCTTGTGTCTTCCTCCATTTCTTGTTCTTGTTCTTGTGGTCTTTTTGTTTGCTCCAAGTTTTTCCTACAAGCTAGTGATTTAGTATTGCATAATTAATTGGGAAATTATTTAGCGATAAATGATTATGTATGCTATCATGTTCAAGTGATTTAACCAATGTAGTGGAGATTTAAGAAAATAGAAAAGTGATAAGTCCAATATGCCTCTAATTTGTAAATATTGCATACAGTTATGATTGAAGTTGACCAGAAGTGGTCAATCCGTGGCTTCTATAAACTACATGATTTTTTTAACACAAAATAAATTGTGTTAGTTTGCATGAAATTTTCAAGTATTGTTTTGTTTGTCTTTTGTGAACACATGCTGACATTAAAGTCACCCACAATGTAGAGTATGTTCTTTGTACCTATGTATGTAATTATAGATTGTAGAATTGTCATTATCTCTTGAATAGAAGTATTAGGCCTTGCATAAATATTAGAGATATTAAGTTTAGAGGAATTGTGATTATTTCTTGAAAATGGAATACTCTACATAGTTCATTTTCTTTTAGTACATTGTCTATATTACATACTTCTGAGTACTTTGCATATTCATGCCTACCAATGTCTATTGTTTCCATACTTTTATATCTTGTTTCTATTCAGAATGCATAGATTACTAGATCATTGGAAATGCTAATAGGCCTTAATATGCATATGTGTTGAACCTTATGTAGTATGCATGTAAATGGAGGGAAATAAATTTTTTCTTTTGTATAAACGTTAATTTTTGCACTATAAACAAAGAAGCAATAGTGTTCTAAAATGTTGACCTTGTATTTTCTTATTTAACAATTGACTGTATCTCCAATAATGTGGATTTTTGTCTGACACTCAAATTGTAACCAACGGGTCCTATTAAAATGGAAAATGAGACAAATGAGAATACTCGATGACATGTTAAATGCAACCCATAAACATAAAGCAATTAATGCTCAATGAATGCTATAATTAATAATAACTTTATTGTAAGAGTGAATAGTCTATTTAATAACATATCTTGTTTACAGGATTTGCAAAATCAAAGAAAACTTAATCAACTATGAACTGAATGTTTCATGTGTGAATTATATCATTGATTTCTTTTCCTATTGCATGAGGTAGATGTGCTATTGTTCTGTATGCAAGAAAATGATCGAGATTCTAATTTGTTTATAGTATTGAATAGTAGCAACTAAAACAATAAAGTTAGCCTAGTAGCATGCATCAATGTCAATACCTTGTAAGCTATTAATAATGAACAAATGTATACAAAAATGCTTCTCCATGTCTTGCTGGACAAAGTGCATAAATTAAAAAAAATGGAAAAGGCATTACATGTGAACATCTCATGCTATAGAGTGGACACAAATGTGTCTTTTGACTAATGCACAAGAGTATGATATACAAATTGTGTAAAGAATGTTGAAACAGATAGAAATGTTCTATTGTTTATAAGAAAAAGAACATTTGCAAAGAAATATTGCTTCAGGGAAAATGTGAACAGTTTATTAATCCAACAACTAACTAGAAAATGGACAAATTGAATGCCATATTGCAATGGTTTTGTTTGCAACTAAAAGACAATAAGAAATTTATCTCTTTTTCTATTTCTTGAAGTAGGCCTTTTGTTCATTTTTGTTAAAGTAAATTGATAGAATAGGAAAGCAGTATTATTGATATAGTCAATACACGCTAAATGCATTATGTGTTGTGTGCAAGCATCAAACATAAAAGCAAATGAAAAAAATTGCAAAACAATAGACTAAGACAAAAAAAATTGTAAACATTGAGACACCAAATATAGTTTTTGCAAACTTTGTTGATAGGGAAATAGCCATTGGAGCACTAAATACACAGTCAATGCATCAAATTCTTACACAGTTTAAATCATGTTGGCTAATGTATTTAGTTTTAGTGATTATTGATTTAGCCACAAAAAACTGTGATATTTGTGAAAGTTGTTCAAAGAAAGCTGTATACCCTTTGCACAATCATAGGGCTTGATAGACTTATGAAACATGTAACACATGAATGTAGACCTAAAAACACACAAGTTTTTGCACAAACAGTAAACACATCAAAATTAGCACAAATAAAACTGATCAATGTGTGTTTAATAGACTATTGTTTTCCAGTCACCAGTCATAATGTTTACTGCATTCAACATGTTTGCAGTTAGTGAAAAAATAATTGCAAAATATATATTTTTCTTCTATTTTTGTAATTTTCTTTGGCAAAAATGAAGAGTGGACATGCTCCAAGCAATAGAAAAAAGAAAGTTATTTTTTATCTATCAATTGCAATTAAGACTATTGCAATAGCAACTTAGTCTAAAGCTTTCCTAGCGACTTGTTTGTCTATGTGTTTGTTATACTTGATAACTAGCAATATTGCTTCTTGTTACAAAAGGCAACAAGGCAAGTGGGAACACTATATGACATATGCCTTGAGCAAGGTCTTGTTGACCATGGATGTGTTGAATGCATCAATTATGTGTTTATTGCCTGAATGGCCAGTAGCCTATGAGCAAAGCATGGAAATTTTTTATTTGATGTCTAAATTTTTGTAAAAATTTATGATAGTGGTCCAATTTTTTTGCAAATTTTATGATTGTCTCTGTGGTTGAGGAGAATAAAATAGTATATATTTTGGAAAACATTTAATCATTGAATGTAAATTGCATAATAGTTTCCAGTATGCTACTTGGAACCATAGTAGCAAGTACATGATTAATGCAGTAGGTCTATTGTTGATATTCGTTTAACAAAAATAGAAAAATAGCATAATAGCATAAATTTGTGTAGAATATATAACAAATACATTGCATATCCCATGATTGCAATTGTACACATTTTTGATTGCAAAAGTAATGTGCTTTACAGTAAAAAATAGTTTCATGTTTATGAGTTGAATGGCATGTCATATAATATGCCCATTTGTTTCTTTCAAACATCAGATTCTTGAACCAACATTCTCCTTTATTGTTCACGGCTCTTCCAATTCACAATTGTCACACACATTGGAAGAATTAAATTTAATTGCAAACAAAACATGAACATGATACAAGAATTTGACCTTGTAGATGGTTATTGGAGAAGCAATCTAATAGCAACAATATGGATCTTTGACCTACACTTCAATTGCAACTGATGGTTCCTGTGATAGGTATAATTCAGAGACATAAGCAAACTGCGTGACATAGAACATGTTATTTGTAAACATGTAACAAGGAAGAACACAATAAATTTCACCAAATATTCAAGAATTAAATCCAAACAAGTTATTAGATTTTCCACTCAATTACTCATTTGCATTTGTAATCTTCACTTTCCTAATCAAATTTGATTATTTTGCAGTGAGTCTATTGATAATCATATTCCTAGAGAATTAGTAAAATATGGAAACATTTTGTACCTAGGGCTCATGGACATATTTTTCATGTCTAAAAACCATGATTTATCTCTTTGGCTATTGGTTGTAGCACACATATTGTTCATGTTTGATTAAGCAAATTAGGAAAGTAAAACATTGTATATGTTAATAAGTGTTTAATCACTGATGCAAATTGCATTAACTTTGGTAGTGGACTCCTAGACATTGTAGCAATTAATGCATCATCATCACACTACATCTATTATTTGTTTTTGTTTAAAAAAATTACGGCGCTAGGAACAAATCATAGTTCTTTGTAAATATTCATCCAATGGACTCCATATTTCATCATTACAATCATGCATATCCCTGTTTGCGAAAGTAAGATGCTTGTGAAAGGAAAATAGCTTCATGTTTATGAACTACATAACATGTTACTAATTATGCTCTTTTGTCTATTTTAGAGACCAGTTTCTTGAATAAGCGATGTCCTCTATTCTTCACAACTCTCCTAATAGACAATACTTAGATGCACTACAAGGTTTAAGTTTGATTGCAAAGACAATAGGAGAATGATACAAGAATCTGACCTTGGATCATGTTCAAACACTAGGTCCACTTGAAACAATATGAATCTTTGATCCTCAATTTGTTTGCAACCAATGGTCCCTATCAAAGCTACAATTTAGACAAATGACCATAGTTCATCATATATAACATGCTATCCATAAACATGAAACCCAAAAGCACATAGTAAATTTTCTCTTAAGCATTAAATCAAAATTGTGTGAACTTCCATGCACAAAATGCGGACAATGTAGTTGATACATAGCACTTGCAAATGAATCAAATTCTATTATCTAGGCACATGTGGTTGTATTTGTATAAATAGTAATTTAGTTCTTAATTTTTGTACTTGCATTTCTAATATTTACTTGGCCAATCTAATTTCATTTTTTTACAGCACAATTGCTATTCATTTAAGCATACAAAAATTAGCAAAACATGTAAACACTATATAGTTCGGAGCGATGAACACTTTTTTTGTATCACCTGTGTTGAAGTAGACGATTGCGCAACATGTTATGCACATAATCATAATGTAAAAAATTTGAGGCACATGCATCAAAATACTCTTGCCCTCTAGTGCATGTAGTAAGAAGTGCCACAAAATTCATGGCGAACACCATGACTTGTAACTTCTTGACAAATGTCATGAATGTTAAAATCATGAAAAATGCCAAAAAATTTATAGCACTTCTTTGCATTCTCTATAGACCAAAATAGTTCCTTTGTTTCCCTTTCCTTGCAATCTTAGAAGCAATACGTGATTCACAAATATTAAATCAATGAACTACAAATCCCATGATTACAATTATACAGATTTCTCTCTGCAAAAGCAACATGTTCATCAAGAAAAAATAGTTTCATGTTTATAAATTACAAGGCATGTCATTTACTATGCTCATGTGGGTATCTGTAAAGCCAGTTTCTTGAGAGAATTAAATTTCATTGCAAACAATGCAAGGGAATGATACAAGACTTTGACCTTGTAACTTGTTGTTCAACAACCAAGTCTATTTGTACCAATTTAAATCCTTGTCACCCACTCTGCTTACAACCAATGATCCCTGTTACAATTACAAAATAGACAGATAAGCATAGTCCATGACATAGAACATGCTATCCATAAACATGAAACATAAAAACACACAAGAAATTTTGACAACTATTTTGAAACCAAATCCAATATGTGTGAGCTTCATCACATAAAATGTAGTCGATGCATTTGATACATAGCACTTGTAGATAGATCGAATTCTATAATCTAGGCACTTCTGGTTTTATATCCATTATATGCAAAATGTCCAAGATGTATTTGGAAGCTACCAAGTATCCAAGCAACAAATGCATACTCAATTCTTGTTTGTTTATTGCTTGTTCAAAAGGTTGTATGTTTGTATGTGAAACCTTTTATCCCAAACTATTGCTTGTTGTTACAAGTGTAAGGGAAATATAGGGCATCTCAGAGAAACCTCCAAGAATAGTAGTGCCTTCGGTATCTTTAATTCTGATTAGATTGCCTCAAAGAAACGTACAACTATGTCATAAAGCGGAAACAGACACAGTTCATTTCCCACATTAATCCTTCTCAGAGAAGCACATGCAAATTCAACAACAAGCAATAACAGATTCTAGAAATAGAACCAACATAGATGAAAGATAAGACAGAAAACCAGAACACATAGATTTACGTGGGGAAAGCCCTTTTGGGTAAAAAACCCCACCCTCCAAAGTTCGAGCCATTGTATTATTCAACAACAAAAGGTTACAATACAATTTCAGGCTCATAGCCTTTTTAGAGATTACATCTTCTTCATTCTGGATACAACCTGGTAGCAAACTCTCCCCTTTATATTTCCTGATCAATCCATCAGACCATACAATCTTTACACTGTTCCAATACCCTCACACAGTATACAGTGCAGATCAACATGAAAGAGATCAACCATGATCCATGATCAGGAGAGATTTCGGCAGCATAACCCTACCTCTCGTTTTCTCTGTTTCAGCCTCATGGCCTTAGCCTTTCAACCAGCCTCTCAACCCTCTCTCTATTGCTCTCTAACAATATGGTTGCTCACCTGAACATCTAACAATACCAACCGTTCCCAACTTAGATGTTTCTATTTCCAACATAGAAGTCTCCACATGAATGATCACAACCATCTAATTGCAAAATGGTTCGCATTCCACCTTCTCTGATTTTTCCAAGACACACCACGTAGGATAGTCTTCCAATCGGTAAACAACGTTCACCATGTGTCACATGTCGGTGAGACACTAACCGTGTCTCCCCGATGCCACAAAGCCTAACTGTCGATATCACCAAGAGTCTTCACTATCGGCAAGACGTTATACCGAGTTCACAAGTCGCGTTGACCTCAACAATCCCATCGGCGAGACTATCACTATTCGCCAAGTCATCATACCGAAGTTCACAAGTCACATAGACATCAGTATTCCCTTCGGTGAGACTATCACTATTCACCGAGAGATCATAACGACATCCTCAAGTCATATCAATGTGAACACTGTTAGCAAGACTTAGGCTATCGATGAGAGGTAATACCGAGCCCTCAAGTCATATCGAGCACCAAACAGTCGCTAGGAGCCATACCAGCAATAGAATACCTCATCGCTAAGACAAAAATCCATCACTAAGACATCATACCAAAGCCTTTATATTATCCCAATGACTCTGAGTGTATAGCTATCAGCGAGACATCTCCCTGTCGCCAAGAGTTCCTACCGAACCCTTATGTTATCCCGATGACTCCGAATGTAACACTGTTGGTGAGACATCTCTTATCACTAAGACACATTCTAATAGGAGCAAGTCATACTGATTACTACATCAGCCAGACAGACCAAGGTTCACACTGATATTGACCAAACTTTCTACTGTCGCCGAGACAATATTATGACTGTTCAAGGTTATGCCAAAGATTTAGGTTATACCGATCACCAAGACATTCCAGAAGTCATAGTGACAGTTGAGGATCAACTAGCAGATCGGCCAGACATCTCAACAGTCACATCGACCATGCTTTCTTATAGGTTTTAGCCTGTGAGATTGAGGCAACAATTCCAACAACAAGGTCCCAGGAAACAAATCTATGCAGTCCATGACCTTACTATTGCATTCATTGCATTTTCTTTCCAATTTGTCACTTCACCAATGACATCATGTTGTTATTTCTTTTTTGTCCTTTTCCTATAGTAGGGATTTATGCCCATATTTTTTTGTGTTGTTTAAAATATTTTTTACTTTCTCCTAAAGTCACAATTTTAAGACATATTTTGTGTGCTTGAAGATTATTGTTTATCTTTTTTTCTATTGGTTTGATTAGGTTTACTTTTCATTTTCACTCATCTTGCTTTAAGTAAATTAGGAAAATATGGGAACATTATATATTGTTGATTTTGACATTATAGATTATGGGAAATATTTGATCATGAAGCAGTGAATACCTGTTTAATCCATTAAATGAAAATTGTATGACATGTATTGGAGAGTTGGCAGGTACTAATTCATGAAATCTTACACTACTGCTCGGTTTTATTTTTGCTAAGTTTTCCTTGTAACAGTGACCAATACATCTAGTTATCAAGTATGATAATGTACACTCCCCACTTTACATACATATGATTAATGCTAACCTAATTAGTTTTATGTTTCCATAAATAAATGGAAAGTTGTACTATGAACAGTAAATAATGTGATTGGGTGACCTTATTCTTGTATTTCTCCTTGATATTTGTTTCATTGTCACTGTCGTGAAGGTGCTATGGACTCGTAAATTGGGAATATTAATTGAAGTTGTAAATGGAATTGTGGTGCAATTAAATCTTATTTTAGCTATCAAGTTCATGTGATATATGATTGTTCTTACGATTGCATTGGTAATGTGCAGGAAAGCAGAGTGTCAGTACGAGAAGGGAAAACCATTGAGTATATCGAAAATCATCTCCTTGTGATCATGAATTTGACCTCCTTTCTGGGGCTTAGAAATGAGTCAAGTTAATATGTTTGTAAGTTAAGGTGATGTGGGTTGTTATTAAAGGGATAATTGATTATGTGAATTTGTAAGTGGGTCTAAGGGTTGGGAACCTTTATCCAAGTGTGAAACTCGGATGGAATCTTAAATGGGCTTTTAAAGTGGGTTGTTGGTTAATTTCCTTGGTTGAGATGCAAAAATAAACCCCCTAGGGTACTTACCATAGTGGTAGGGGTTAAGTGGGCACACAATAATGTCCCAAGGACATGATTTGACCCCTAAAAAGTCCTCATATTATAGGGTGACGAATTTTGATGGAGGAGGGGGGGTGAAAAGATTGAGGGGTTGTCCAAATGCATGTTACCCTCTTGAATAAGAAAAGACCCTCATTAATGGAAGGAGGTACACTTCTCACCTCCCCATCCAAAAGGTTGCTAGTTGAAACTCCTATATATCTTGGAGAGGAAGGAAGAGTGGGGTGTTACCCACTTCTCCCATTGGAGAACTTAGTGAAGTTGATAGGAAGAATGAGAAGATGAGGGGAGGAGCCCTTTTTGTGAGATAGTGATCTAGATGGCTTGGCTTGGAGAGGAAAGATGGCTAAAAGATTTAAATCCCTTCACCAAAAAAAAAGAGAGAGAGATAAGTTTCCTTTACTTTCATTTTCTATTTTGTTTATCTGTTGTAAGAAAGTGAATTGTTGCATGGAATATGGTTGGAGCAAGGAGTAGAGAAACTAGATGTAAGAAACTAGGTGCTATGTTATTCTTTCTCCCTTGTAAAAAAAGAAAATAAAATGAAAAGACTCCATTCATCATTTTGGAGCTAAGAAACTACCTTGCTCGGGGGTATGGCTAGATTCCACGAGGCTCCATGACGCCATTACGGTGGGGTGGAGAGCAAGCCCAGTTCAGTTGTAGGACATAGTTTGTATTTCTTAAACTTGGTTGTAATATGTAGGGCTAGTGACTAATGTAACATGGAAAGGAATGAAAGAAAAAGCCAAATTTATTTCTTGGGTATGTGGATTGTTAGTTTTTCCCATACTAGTATTGGTGTGGTTTTCTTGGTATTATTATTTCTTTCAGCATTGCTGGGAAATTGAAGGGTTAAATGCTTGCTAAAATGGAGAAGAGAGAGATTGTGCAGATCAAGTTTCTATTTGTGATATGTTATTGAAAAGGAAAAATAGAGTTTTATAGGGACTTGAAAACCACAGAGTTTAAACAACAAAAGACAAGCAAGTAAAAGTCTTAAAAATAGATAGCCGTCTCAAAAGGAAACCATTTTACACCAAGAGACACAACAGCCCAAAAGGACCAAATTTCGTGAAAAACTAGTAATCAGCACCACCACGCTACTCCAAGGTGTTCAATAACTCCTCAACTTCCTTTTCAACATCCTTCATGTCCTGTAACCCCTACTTGAGAATTTGAGCCATATGTGATGAAGTCGGGGTCTTCCTCTTAATGTTAGCCCTGGTACGAGTCAAAATCCCTTCACCAGCCGATCTACTGCCTCCCCTGTCCACATTCAAATCCACGACCAGCGAACCCTTTTGGTTTTTTTAAGCTTTTCCACCATTGTATTGATAATAATGGTGTTATGCCTAGCAATTTTGTGATTGTTCACAACAGTAGCCCTAATGTTTTATGTAATCTTGGACATGCTGCACTTGATACTAGTCAATCTATCCTCCTGTAATTGTTGTCTTTTCCTCGGTAATGGAGTTTCCTGTTCTTCATTATCTCTACGATTCTAACTAATCTTCTACTCCAAGTCCGTGACCCTGTTGCTGAGATTAGTAAAATGGCCTTTCAAATCACAAACTTCTTTTTGGGTCCACTTGAGAACAGTGAAAAGGCCATCCGTACTTTTTTTTTCTATACTCACCAAATCCTCAAGCTTGAGCTTATTTAGGGCCGAATTAATTTCATCTTGAATAGGGGACTCAAAATGATCATTCCCAAATTTTCCAGACATAGGGGCACTAGGGGCCGATTCCTTACTAACCATGGGCTTATCATAGAGGATTTCCATTGAATTCCTAGAATACGAAACAAGTTTCGTGACAGGGTTACCTTTAAAACCAGGGGACAAACCCAGAGTAGGGAAACCAGGAGACGGCTATGGATTAAGATGGGGCGGTGAAGCAAAACCCAGACTAGGGCACTCATGCAGGTTGTAATTTAGGGACATCATGCCGAGCAATCCATGGGTTTTCACAAGATAGGGACCGGGATAAATGGTATTAGGACCAACAAGAACACAAGGTGGGGGCCTGTGTGGTTCGACTCCTTACTACTGCCTCCCTATCATCCGCTTAATTTCAACAGCTTTAGGCAAAGTGTGTAAATTTTGAAAATTCTCAAAATGAGCCTACCAAGACCAGGGTAATAATAGCATTCCTTCTAGGTTTCTTTTGTATCATCAAGCAATTCTTCAAAGAAGAAAATAAGTAAAAAGGTAGAGACAGTAAGAACTCAGGACGGAAATGGTTCAAAATGGCAAAGTTTGGTAACCATAAACTCGTGAAACACCCACAACCAGATATATCTCCATAATGACTTTAAAACTATTCTCCGTGATAGATTTGATGGATCCCACATCGAATAGCTATTGGCAACCTTTAACCATCTTTTGCTTTCTCCTTATCTTTAGAAATTTAATGATCTGCTTCATCAGAGAATCGTCGGTCCCGATAGAATTTAACACCCTCAGTCGAAAGACCTGTTATCTCACCAATTAAGTCCTCACTCAGCTTAACATTCCTACCAAACAACACAATCTCACCATTTTTCCAGTTTTTAACAAAATAGTCCACCATCCCCTCGTCCGTGCCATGGAGCTTTTCCAGATATGGGATTAAACCTCCCTTTTCAATTCTTTCCCACACTTTAGTATTCTTTCTATGCTCCTGGAAACTACTCGGCTCCACGCGTTTTCTTTCTCTGCCCATATTCAGCTCACTGTAAAACAACACTGAATAGTTGCTCTGGGTCCCGTTTAGGCATTTTTTGTCGAACACCCAGAAAGCGTGCCGAAGACTCTTCTTGAAAAAGAAAATGACGTCGGTCCCATCAAATCTAATGAAATCGATGTACTTGATCTTTATCCATTTCATCATGACTAAGATTGCCTTCTCTTCCATGCACTAAATCATAATAAATTAGTGCTTTCACTTCAAGATGGAGGTTGTCATTCTTCCTCCACGTGTTTTCCCCACCCTTCTTAACCCCTTCATTGGCGAAGAAATCCGCCACCTTATTGGCTTCTTTATAGGTGTGGGACACTTTCACTTTATCAAAATTACTTAATAATATTTTCGTATCTTCGATCCATTTTTTGATGGTCCATGAGGGGGGGTAAGCCCAAGAATGCAATTTATTATATTCAATGAATCACCCTCCAACCATAGGTATTTCGTGTTGATCTTGAGGGCTAAGCTGACCGCATTATAAGCCCCAACAGCTTCTGCAATATGATTAGTTTGAGTACCGATGTCCACAGCAAAAGCCGCAATAAAAGCCCCTGAGTTGTCCCTTAAAACACACCCATTGCTAGCTTTCCCAGGGTTACCTTTAGCCGCACCATAAAAATTGGCTTTCAACTAGCCCAAAGGCGGTAGAGACCAATTAGCATTCTCTCTCCCACAAACCCCAGGTTTGAGGACATTTGACCCAACTAATTTTGAATTCCACTTTTCGGCCATAACAATATCAAAAGGAGACCATAAAGCTTTCTCAAACATTTTTCTTGGAATTAAAGATAAGTTTTCCTTTATAGCCCTTACAATTTTAGCATGCAAGTCCCCTTCCGAAATCTCTTTATCCCTAAACACTCTGTTGTTCCTTTCCTTCCAAATATTCCAAGACACAAAAGGTAGAATAAAAGACCATAGCTTTCTAACAAAAGGATTTTTTGAAGGAGCTTTCCATTGTATGAAGAAATCCTCGACAGAGGCAGGAAAAATCCACACCACATCAAGGAGCGCTAGAAATTTATCCCATATATTCGACACAAAAGGGCAATGAAGAAAAAGATGATTAACAGTCTCGGCTTCATTCCTGCACATATAACATCTATTTGGTAATTGAATTCCTCTTTTTCCAAGATTGTCCAAAGTGAGAATCTTATTCTGTAGCATTATCTAGTAGAAAATATTGATTTTCGAAGTCAGGTGATTAATCCAAGCCTTAGCCTAGAAGGGAGGAGGCCCCATCAGACTAACCAACATAGAAGTGGCAGAGGAAACTGAAAAAATACCAGACGGGTTGTCTAACCAGACAACAAGATCCTCCACCTGGTGTTGAGCTGGTCTTAGGGCTCTGAAAGCCGACTGAACAGGGCCAAGATCCTGACTGATGGTCTTCAAATCAACCCAGCCTCCATTCCTCCAATAATCTTTAACCAAGACTCCAAATTCCTTTTTACAATCATTCATCCATTTACTAAATTTCTCTATTTTGATTAAAGGATCTTTAAAAAGCCACCTGTCTTCCCAAAACCTAACATAATTTCCATTTCCAATCTGCCATCCAATTCCCATTTCCAACAGCTTTCTTCCTCTGCCCATATCATTCCAATAGACAAACCCATGAGGTAAAGAAGAAGAATTTATAATCTCATTAGAAGACTCATAGTTATTAAAATATTTGGCTTTTAAAGTTTCACGCCATTCTCCATTTAAAGTAAGAGTTCTTCAAAGCTGTTTAGCAAGAAGGGACAAATTCAAAACTTTAATTTTCCTTAA
>VDFB02075321.1:208589265-208636910 GCA_007258455.2 Sequoia sempervirens | reverse complement strand
TGATGGTGCGTGATGGGGAAGAAATCCATTAAGAAAACAATGCGAAAGCAAGAACAAATGCAAGATTGAAATAAAAAATATATCTAATCCAAAACACTTAATCTATCATATTCCATCACTCATGAAATGTACAAATCTAAGCTATTTAAATGAAATGAGATCCTAAGATATTCAAAATGAATTCAAACAAACAAAAGAAGAGTTTACCATCCCATGTTGGAGTATATTTGCATGATGTTGGGTTGTTTGTGTCACTACAAAGCCTCCATTGCTTATGTGCAAAAGCTTGATGATTGATACTTGGTTGACTAAAAAGGTTGAAGCTCTATCAATGGTGATTGCGACAACACTTCGTTGCATAAGGTAAGTTGAAAGTCTGATCCTTATTTGTGAGGAGAGAGGGTTTTTTTTATAAGAAAAGTAATTTTGAATCAACGGTCAAGATTGCATTGGAGAATATCCAAATCAACAGTCAAAATGAGTTGAGAGGATTTAGACATGAGAACATTGTGCAAATTTGATTGCACAATTAGGGTGATTGAAGAATACATTGGCTAGTTAGGATTTTGATTGCTTAGTTACCAATTGATTGATCAGTTAGGGTTGAGTTAGGAATTAGATGGTTGAGTTAGCAAAATAGATTGCTTAGTTAGCAATCCATGATTTTCTCAATCAAAAAGTGGGTGAGGAATATTAAATTATTTATTTAATTAATTAATTCCATTTTGATTTTGATTTTGATTTTTTATAATTTGAATAGTTTTATTTATTTATTCAAATTTTGGAGGGAAAGTGTGATAATTAAATTATTATGATTTAATAATTCAATTAATTTTGAGGAATAAGGTGAATTAGTGACAATCAAATAATTGGTGTCATTTGACTAATCAGGAGGAAATAAGATAAGATTAGGACTTTATTAAATAAATGTAATTTATTTAATTGGTCGAAATGATAAAACGTGAATTAATCAAATAATGTTGTATTATTCGATAGAATAGTAGAATTAGGGTTTTCAATAATTTATTAAATAAAAGGTATTTATTTAATTTGTCGAGAATGATGAAAAAGTGAATTAACTAAATAATGTTGTATTATTCAATTAATAGAGGAAATAGGGTTTTGAATGTTGTTCAATGGCATTTGATGAGTTGTGAGATGTCGTGGGATGATTTTGAGATGGTTTGAGATGTTTCAGAGATGTTCAGATATGTTCTGAGATGATTTGGAGTTGTTATAAGTTGATTCAGAGTCATTCTGAGACATTCTGAGTTGATTCAGAGTCATTCTGAGTTGATTTAGAGTCGTTTCAATACATTCTGAGTTGATTCAGAGTTTTTTTGAGTCATTTCAGAGTTGTTCTGGGACGTTATGAGTTGATTCAAAGTCATTCCAAGTCGTTCTAGATTGATTCAGAGTTGTTCTGAGACGTTTTGAGACATTCTGAATTTGCAATAAGTGTTAAGTCAATTTTACATGATGTCTACATTTTGCCCCTGTTTGATACAAAGAACTGGTTGCTTTGTTTCAAATATTCTATTTTTAAGATCAAGTTTTTCTTTTTTGAAAAAAAATTATGCCCCACTATGCCCCAGTGTTTCGTGGAATGATGGTAGGACTCTATGTTTCCCCCTCGAGAGGTTGACCCTAAAAAGTGAAGTTTGAGGTCAGCTCACGACACCAATGGAAAAATTAACTATAGAAAAATTGAAAACCACCTACACCATTACAAATATCATGAAATTCTACCCCATTTAAAAAAAAAAAAAACATTGAAAAATACTTTTGTATGACCAAGATATGGTTGTTTGAAGATAGGGTAAAAAAAGTCATGATTACCAGTCAATAGCAAAGTTTTATGATTTCTGAGCATTTGCATTATTTTTCTTTCTTTTTCATGTTGAGAATCCACGCCTTTGACTAGAATCTTCATTTGTGTTTTTGAGCATTTGACCTAAAAGCTCGCCTTTGATAAGAAAGCTTGCTTTTGACTGTTTCAAGTCCTGAAAGCTTGCCTTTGATAGAGATCCTCACCTTTAAATTATTTCAACGCCCTTTTTTCCTCGTCTTTGCTTGAAAATCTTGCCTTTGCATAAAAATCTCACTTTTGCCTAGTGTTTTCTGAGCATTTACTCAAAACCTTTGCATGTGCTTGTTTTTGCCTGTTTGCAACCCTAAGTCTTGTTTTTCATTGTTTTTGTGGTGTTTTATGTTGCTTTACATGTTCAAAGTGAAACCCTAATATCATGAGTTAAAATGATTATAGGTTGGTCACCCTATAAGACAGCTAGATCCATATGGTGGTCTGTAGCTTGGTCTATAAAGTGTTTCCCTTTTTGTTGGGTAGTGTACTTGTTCTTTATTATGTTGTTCAGAGACATATTGTAGACATGATTTTTGTATATATATTCACTAGCCTAGTCGAGGCCTCGTATATATATATATATATATATGAGATATACCTTCTTTGATTCATCCTCATTTATTCCTATGTGATGACAATATATGATGATTATGTGGTGTTGATATATGATGGATGTATGCCCCATACATGATACATGATTTTTTATTGGTTTATTATCATCATGATATGTACTGATGACACTATGGATGTAGGATGGATGTTAGAAGAAATATTGATGATGGATAGAAGTTTGATGTTGTTAGTAGTGATGAGTTGCTTTTGCTTTACTTGGAGGCTTCACAATTTTTGAACAATCATATTTTATGTAGCAAACATATACAATGCACCAGGGTATTAATGACCAAGGTGACTTTGTATCCATTGCATGGACTTTGACTCTACAAACAAAGAGTATTCTTGTTCATACCAAGCATACAAAAACTTTTTTCAAAGTATATAGTCTGGTTGTGTTAGAAATTTTCATACCAATCACATAGAGAGGTATAGTACACCTTAACATGAAATTGCTACACGAATTTCAGACCATTTACATAGAGAGGTATGAAATACCTAACATGCAACTGCTACACGAATTTCAAACCGTGTACACAAAGAGGTATGAAATACTCTGCTACACAAATTGTTTCAACACATCTTCCATACACTCAGTAAAGAAAATATTCACTATGATAATATTAAAAATATATCTTACAAACAACAAACTGAAATGATGCTCAATTTCCCCCATTCCTTCTTCTCTAAATCCTTACAGACATCCTCGAGAGATCCTGGGAATGAGTCAATAATGTAAATCATAAAAGATATGACTATAAAAAGATAAAAAAAAAGTTGTAGTATCACTTTCCATATATGTTTGGGGTGGGGCTATTATCTGGTGTTGATCATGTCTATCGTAGGAATAGATCCATTAAGGAATATCTCAAGATGTTGTTGGGACTTGTCAAAAATACTGGTAGTTGATACTTTGGCTTTGTTTTCATTTGTTTGTAATCAAATCTTTGTGATTGTTTTCTTGAAAGTTCTAGCTTTTAATGTTTGCTATGTTTGTTTGTTTGTTTTGTTAAAGGGTGAGTGTGACGATTTTTTTACTATGGGTGATGTTTTATTGTAAATTGTGATGGCAGACATGGGTCTTTTTGATTTTTCTAAGTTTTATGATGTTGTTTTTGACATTTTCTAGGGACTAACCTAGGGCCTCGAGGGCTCATCAAAGATAAGCCTTGCCTAATGTGTACACACAAAGGCTTGTAGTTTGCTTGGATTGAGTGTTTTTGACCTTTTTCCATTTTGTGAATGTTTTTGTCTTTTGTATCTTTTGACTATTTTTTGGATTTTTTGTGTTTTGATTAAGTTGAGATAAAGCATGTTGGAAACCTAAGGGGACTAACCTAGGATCTCGAGGGCTAATGAAACTTTCCTATGTTGTACACATAGAGACCACGTAGTTCAACTGTTTAAATCAAAGCATAAATTATTTTTGGGTAAACAACATTGATAATTTGGATTGATATTCCACTTCTGTGTCTAGAGGATATGTTGTAGGAAATCTACTTGAACTAGTTGTGAGTTTCAAGCAAATGTTGATATCTTAGACTGTTTGAGTGAAGGAATAACCCCACAATGTTGTTTTGTTTTTGATGTTTTTTGATGTTTTTTTCCTTTTGTTGGTTTTCTAATGTTTTTGGAATTTTTACCCTCTTGCCTGGGGTGTAAGATATTGAAAACTAGGATTGATGTTTCACTGTGTTTTTTTCTAGAGGATATGTTGTGGGAAAGCTTACTTGAACTAGTTGTAGGGATCAAGAAACTATTGATATCTTAGAAGTTTCAAGTGAAGGAATAATCCATGTTGTTTGTATCTTTTAAGGTTACCTTAGTAGTGCATTGGTGGCACACCTTGTTTTTTGGGATGAACTAATTTGATTTTTTTTAATTTTTACCCTCTTTCCTGGGGTGTAAGATGTTGACAACTTGGATTGATATTTCATTGTGTTTTTCTAGAGGATATGTTGTAGAAAATCTTACTTGAACTAATTGTAGGGTCCAAGTAATGGTTGATATCTTATAATTTTCAAGTGAAGGACTAACCCATGTTGTTGGAATTTTTGAAGGTTATATGTGTAGTGTGTTGGTGGTACCCCTTGTTTTTGGTACAAATTATTTTGAAGGTTACCATGATAGTGTGTTGGTAGGATACCTTGTTGTTGGGGTGAATTGGGAAGGGTACCATGTGGTACACCTTATTGTTTGGGAAATGCCTAGATCACAATGTGAGCTAGAAGACATAGATCAAGATTTATTCTGAAGCAAGATGTAAGTACTTCCCCCAGTGTCTAGCAATGTAGGTAATGTGTTATCTTGTGCTAAGATAACATGTTTGGATAGAGTATGCCCCTGTGGACAATACCTCATGGCTCATATAATGTTGGATAGGACAAGATCAATGATAGTGACCCATGTCAAGATGTTTTCCATAAGCAAGTGTAAAGTGTATACCAAACATTTGTTAAGATCAAGATAAGTTGGATTTTGGATAAAAATGGATTGGATTTATTATGGATGAGTTGAGATGATTCCCTTGAAATGGTGTACGTAGATGCTTGATTCTACATATGACGCCTGTTTTCCAAGTTTTCATCATGGTACTTGTCCAAAGCGCCACCATAGTGGTTTTCACTGGAGGACAATTTTTCTCTTGACTATTTTCTTGATTTTTATTTTATTTTTTAATTTATTTTTAATGTCACACAAGGCACCTATTTACCAGGTTTTCATCATGGTGACTATTTTTTTCTCATGTTTGAACCACCTGGTGGTGCTAATGTAGATGTTGCTGGTGTTGATATGGTTGTTGTTATTGTCATGTCGTGTTAATGATATCCTGCTTGGAGGAGTTTTTTTAATAAGAGATGAGCGCTTGAAAGCATCCCCTAATAATCCTTATCTTCCTTTTTTATAATAGAGTTAACCTTACCTTGATGTGCACATTGTGATAGAGTGCTTTTACAGTCCTTATGATAAAGATTTGTTGCCAACACATGGTCAATGTGAGATTTGGATATCTTGGATGGCGAAATGCGTTGAGGGATATGATATTCAGATGAATTTTTTGATATTTTGGAACCTTTGACTCTCCAAACTTGTGATGATGAGAAATGATGGGTGGATATGGAGATTCGATTAGGAACAACATATTGATATAACTTGTAGATTGTTGTTGAAGCTTTCTTTTGCATTGCTGGAATTTTTTGATGGATGAACTTCCCTTTTTGATTTTTCTCCATAGTTTCTTTGACTAATGGAGTTTGATAGGGATGATTTTCTTTCTTTTTCTTTTGTATCCATTTGTATCTTGCTTGTCCACTTTCTTTTGTTGATTCTTTTGCTTCAATGACTTGTTCATTTCTTGGGTATAGATTTTTTCTTATTGTTGGTCCCAATGAGATGGTGGAAATATGTGTGGATGATGATTCATGATATGGCTAGTTATAGTGTTGGTAGCAATTTTGTCATAAGGACTCTTCATGCTCTATATGTTGATTCTTGCATTAGATAAATTTTCCCCCAGTATTATAGAGGTATCACTGATATGTTTAGATCCCTTACTTGTTGAATAACCAAGACCTTGATACTTAGGATTGCCAATAATTTGTACTGCTGCTAGGATACCCCATTTATGTAGGCCTAATCCTTTGTCTTGATAATGAATCTGTTGAGAAATTTCATTTGTAATAGGATATATCTTACCTTGGAAACAAGATGATAATCCTTCTTTGCTCTGTTGTGGATCTTCAAAGGTGATAGATTCTTCATTGATAGGATCCTTCCTATGTGGGATAACTACCTGATTGATATTTTCAACTTGATCTTGTGAAATGTTAGAATTTGATGGCCCTTGAAAACATATCACTGCTCTTTTGACTAGTGTATACCCGTTGCTTTGTTGCTTAGGATTATCCATTATCTTTGCTGATTTTAGGATATTGTGCTCCATATTTTCATGCTCGATGTCTTCAACCTACCTGGAGGATGTTTCTGATTTCAATTCTTCTTCTTGATCACTTTCTGATAGGTCTATAGATTATACTATATCTTGATCATGTGTACGGATGTGAAGAGTAGGTGACTCTTGTTCCATGGTAATGATATCAATAGTATGGGACTCTTGTTTTGGAGGAATATCATCTACATGTCCATTAGGAGTAAGCATCTCATGGGTAGATGTATGTGTGCTTGGCATATGGATGTGTTCTTTTGGAAATCCTTGGATGCCTTGGAAGATATCTACCAAGTCATTGTAATATTTTGATGGTAAGGTTTCTTGATCTTGACTTTGTGTGGTATCATCTTTGATATGCTTTGGGTCACTTTCTTGACATGGATCAATTTTAAAGAAAGGATTTCCTATAAAATATCCTTGGATTTCCTCAAATTGTGGGAATACGGGTGATAGCTCTTGGCTTAGATTTTCCACATTGGGTATAAGTGTTGGCTTAGGAGTCTCTTAATCCTCAATATGTACTGCCATGAGGTTGGATGATGTCAATATATCTTGGACTGGATCATCGCTAGACTTGGGTGATTGATTTTGATCATGCTTGGGACTAAATTCTTGGTGTATGTCCTCTTGCTCATTGGATGTTGTAGAGACATTGTTAATGTGATCAATGATAGATAGCTCTTGATTATTGTTTTCAACTTTTGAGGTTGAGAAATTTTCATTATTGTCGTTAGTGTTTGATCCTTGAATGTTTATAGTTATTTCTCCTTGATCAATAAGGTCTTGGGTGATATTTTTGAGTGTAGCACATCTATTTGTTGGGTGACCCTTAATTTTTTGGAACTCACATTGTTTGTATTTACTATACCAAGGGAGTTTAAAGTTTGGTTCACCATAAATATGATTGTCATGGATCTTGATAAGTTCCTATTATACTAGTTCATGCATGATTAACTCTAAAGTTTCTCCCAAAGGGGTGAATTTCCTTCCTGGTTGGTAATATTTCCTCTGTGGATTTTCTTGATTTTGTGAAACTCCTTGATATTATGTTTGAGGTATATTTTGATATCACATTTGAGGTACACCTTGGTGTTGTAGAACTTCTTTATATTGTGAATATTGGAAGTGTTGTTGATGTGGATATGGAGGTGTCTATGGAATAATGTTGGTTTTTTGTGTATTCCAACCTTGAATAAGGTGTTGATGATATGTTGTAGTTTATTTTTGTTTAATTTCCTCAAGATCTCTCTCAATTTTATCTAGGGAGATTTGATGTTTTTGATTTATTCCTTGATCATGATTTTGAAATCCCTGATGTTGTTGCCCTATTTGATGTTGTGGCCCTTGATAAGAGTAATTTGGGTAATAGATCAACATGTTTCAGGGATGTTTTGATACTCAATACCCTATCATAATGTCACTCTATTTATATTTCCAAGAGGATCATACCTATGGCCGTGTGGGAGGTAATAATACGGGTCTTCCAGCTGCTATGTTTTCTTTTTCTTCCTCTTCATTTAAGATGATTGATGCAATGATAAACTGACGGGGTGTTTCATTATTCTCAAATATAAAGGTTCTCAAACTTCTTATGATGTTGGTTTGTGCACCTTCAATGTGTGTGAGACTAGGTTGAATAATCGACACTACAAGGCTTGATTGTTGAACTAGAGTTGTTTGTTTCCAGATGGTCATAAGGTGTAAATGGTGTTGTGAGGTGGTTTGCTATGAAAATAAAAAACCCTAAGGCTTGAGTGCTATTTTGGAATGTGGATACTTTTTTTTGGAAATCAAAATGTTGAAGAATGAGGGTTGATATTCCACTTCTTTTCTAGAGGATATGTTGTGGGAAAGATACTTGAACTATCTGTGAGTTCCAAGTAACTGTTGACATCATAGAATTTTTTGAGTGGTGGAATTATCCTAATGTTTTGTTGGTTTTTGATTTTGAATAAGTAGTATGGGAATAATGGGTGAGATATTTTATGGCCAATCTCATTTTCCAAGTGTCTTGTTCAAGTAATAACCTTATAAGCAACTTCAATTTGTTTTTCCCCTAAGTGTTTAGCAAAAATATTCTGAGTTAGAATGGCAATTTGTAACCTCTATGTGTTTGTTACCTTTGTGTTCTTGAGTATGGAAAATGATATAATAGCATTAGACCGATTCAAAAGCATGGACTTTATGTGACCTAAATGTCTATAACTCAAGTTGTCAAATCACAACACCCAAGCCATAGTTACCAAAGTGTTTAATTTGATCAATGCAACCTAAAAATAAAAATTGAAATGTTTGGAAACATTTAAGGATAAATCCTTTCAAGGAGTGCAAACATAGGGCTTCTTTCACAAGTATACACTAACTCAAAGGGTTTGTGGTTTGACCATCTTGTTCAATGTTTGTTTAGGTGTATTCTTTTTTTTTAAATCAAACACAAAATTTGATGTCATAATTGTTTTTTAATGTAATTTGGCAAGTTTTAATATTAACAAGCAATTACAACCCTAGTGGAGAGAAACCATCCTCTTAGGTGGGCTACCTCATGCTCCAAAGAGATGATTTTACATGTGACTTATGGCATGGGCCTATAGTCGGACTTGGCAACTAACTTCTCAGAAGTAGATTCCAATGCACCACTTTGAAAGAATGTTTTGGATAATAGGGTGGCTTCTAAAACAATTGGCTCTTAGTCATTTTCTAGGGATATTATTTTCGGGCACCTACACATGCGGCATTTTGTTCAATTAAGAACCTTCCATCCCTTTCAGGTTTTTACGCATCACAAGGATACTGAGGAAGAATACGCCAGTATAGGACATCCACACCTGGTGAGTGATGAAATTTCCTCACTCACAAAATATTTATATAGTAGTCCAAAATGAAAGCACCGCTTGGGTCACCTATGAGCTCTCTAGTGTAGGATGTGTCTGAATAGGAAAACCCTCTAAGAAGGTATGCTTGAAAAGAAAGGCACAAAGCTCAAAATATCCTCACTCACCCAAGATCACCAAAAGGTATGAGGGGAGAATACAAACATTTAGCTTTTCCAATCAATGAATACATGGAATATACAATTCATAGAAAATTGATTCATTTTAAACACCTCAAGTGGTGTTATCCCTAAGAATCTGTGAGTAACAAAAATGAAATGGGCTTTTTATTTTTGCACCAATTGAACTGTTCAAGACATCAAGAAGTTAAGATAGCAATGGTGTGAAAAAAATCAAAAAAAATTTTGTCCATTTTAAGCCCCAAAGTTGAAGTGTTTCTAAGAAAATCAGGGCTGGTCATTAACTCGTCAACAAAAATGTAAATCAAACATGTGTCAACAAAATGAAAAATGTTTGCGCTCTTTTTTATGCACCAAATTTAAAAGTTCCTAATTATCAAAACATGAAATGTGTTCATTTTTAGAGCCCAAAATTGAATTATTTTATGTTCTTTTTATGAGCACCAAAAGAGAATTCCTACTTTAAAAAAGCTTCAAATGGTTTATTTTATCAACACCTAGAAATTTGAAATGTGAGAGTTGTGTTGTTCATTTTAGAGCACCAAAAAGAGATTCTTACTTTAGAAATCTTCAAATGTTCATTTTAACAACACCAAATTTGAAGTGTGAGAGTTGTTGTTCATTGTAGAGCAACAAAGGAAAATTCCTACTTTAGAAAGTTTTTCAAAAATGTTTATTTTAACATCACCAAATTTGAAGTGTGAGAGTTGTGTTGTTCATTTTAAAGCACCAAAGGGAAATTCCTACTTTAGAAAGCTTCAAAATGTTCATTTTAACAACACCAAATTTGAAGTGTGAGAGTTGTGTTGTTCATTTTAGAGCTCCAAAAAGAGATTCCTACTTTAATAACAAAATTATTTGGTGGCTCCAAAGATCTTGGCCCGATCGTTTTCTCTACAAAAAACAAGTTAGTATTTATCAAAATCCTGCATAGAAATTCATTAGTTCCTACAAAACAACCAAAATGTTAGCAAGAAAGGTCATTACAATAGTGCAGGATTCGTGCACTTGTCTTCCAGAGCAAATGCTCAGAAGAAAAATCAAAAGCTCAAAATTTTTTTTGTAAAAACTTGGAAATCTGGCAAAAGCTTAAATTTTCCATACAAGTGCAAACCTAGGAAGAAGCAAAAGCACGATTTTAGAGAAAAAATGCTGATTTTAAAGAAAAGGTGCCATTCCCATAGCAAAAGTACTAAATTTTTGGCAAATGCTCATAATTCTTGATAGTCAAAAGTGAGCTTTTGCTAGGCAATCCATGAAACGTCTCCATAAGGCTCCTAGAATCTTGTGGCTTCAAATTTTCTCATAAAAATGTTAGTAAGGAGGACCTAGGTCCCATCGGGCATGCCATAATGTGTGAGGGGGAAGGAATCCATCAGGGAAATGATGCAAAAGCAAGATCAAATGCAATATTGAAATAAGAAATCTATCTAATCCAAAACACTTAGTCTATCCTATTTCATCACTCATGAAATGTACAAATCTAAGCTATTTGAATGAAATGAGATCCTAAGATATTCAAAACAAATTCAAAAAAATAAAAGAAGAGTTTACCATCCCATGTCGGAGTGTATTTGCATGATGTTGGGTTGTTTGTATCATTGCAAAGCCTCCATTGCTTATGTGCAAAAGCTTCATGATAGATACTTGGTTGACTAAAAAGGTTGAAGCTCTATCAATGGTGATTGTGACAACACTTTGTTGCATAAGGTAAGTTGAAATTATGATCCTTATTTGTGAGGAGAGAGGCTTGTTTTATAGGAAAATTAATTTTGAATCAATGGTGAAGATCGCATTGGAGAATATCCAAATCAACAGTCAAAATGAGTTGAGAGGATTTAGACATGAGAAGATTATGCAAAGTTGATTGCATAATTATGGTGATTGAAGAATAGATTGGATATTTAGCATTTTGATTATTGATTGATCAGTTAGGGTTGAGTAGGAATTATATGGTCGAGTTAGCAAAATTAGATTGCTTTGTTAACAAAATAGATTGCTTAGTTAGCAATCCATGATTTTTTCAATCAAAAAGTGGGTGAGGAATATTAATTAATTTCATTTTGATTTTGATTTTTGATAATTTGAATAGTTTGATTTATTTATTCAAATTTTGGAGGGAAAGTGTGATAATTAAATTATTATGATTTAATAATTCAATTAATTTTGAGGAATAAGGTGAATTAGTGACATAGGGTATGTGCAGGATCATGATGGGCCAAAAAGTGGCAATATGATGGGTATGTGACTGATGACCTTTTTTTTAACCTAAAATTGATGAAATGAAAAGGGTTTTTAAAAGAGATTCTCATCTTTCCACCAATATAAATTATGCTTTACTTTGAATTTAATAAATAGTTATTATTCATTTTCTATTTGAATTACGACTAAAGTCATGATTGATAGGCTAATTGAAAAACATCTATAGCTTTCAAACAGTATCACATTTTTTGAATCAAAATGTGTCACATTCTATACTTCACATACTATAGGATTAAAAAAAATGAATTTCATGAAGTTTTGACCAAGTTAAGGTGGTTAGACATAAGAGTTTTATATTTTTTAAAATTTGTAATAAAATTCATAATTAAGTATTTAACGAAAAAAATTACAAAAAATATGCATCACATCGACATGAGTCCTTTACTTATATCTAAAATCTTATAAAAAATAATTATCATTTTATTGTGGTTAGGGTGGTTAGATGACACCTACTTCTTATTTTTTCCCAAATTTAAGTACTACTACATTGAAATTTCAAATTTTCACCAAATAGATTTTAAAAAACCTAGTAGTTTAGAAACTACATTCAATTTTCTATAGATTTTATTCTTACATATTTTTGAAATAATATAGATAACTTATTCAAATTTTTATGCCAAGTTGCCTAACTCTAATTTTTCTAAATTTTTTGCCACTTAAGGGCATGTTTTTTCCATGATGATCCTGCACATACCCCATAATCAAATAATCGGTGTCATTTGACTAATTGGGATGAAATAAGATAAGATTCTAGGACTTTATTAAATAAATGTAATTTATTTAATTGGTCGAAATGATGAATTTTGAATTAATCAAATAACATTTTATTATTCAATAGAATAGTAGAATTATGGTTTTCAAGACTTTATTAAATAAACGGTATTTATTTAATTTGTCGAGAATGATGAAAAAGTGAGTTAATTAAATAATGTTGTATTATTCAATTAATAGAGGAAATAGGGTTTCAAATGTCGTTTGATGTCGTTCGATGCGTTCTGAGATGTCGTGGAATGATTTCAAGATTATTTGAGATGTTTTAGAGATGTTCTGAGATGATTTGGAGTTGTTCTGAGTTGATTCAGAGTCATTCCAAGTTGATTTAGAGTCATTCCAAGTTGATTTAGAGTCATTCCGAGTTGATTCAAAGTTGTTTCGAGTTAATTCAAAGTTGTTTCGAGTCATTTTGGAGTCATTCTGAGATATTCTGAGTTGATTAGGAGTTGTTCCAATTCATTCCATATTGATTCAAAGTTGTTCTGAGACGTTCCGAGACATTTTGAATTTGTGATAAGTGTTAAGTCAATTTTACATGTCTATAGATGGAAAAGGTCTTGTTGGTAAAAGAAAAGAAGGCATCATAGAACCACTACAACCTATCATGACCAATTCTAAGGTCAAATAGGAATAGGATATAGAGAAGAATCAAAAGATGAAACCAGGCAGCAGGTTGTTGAGAGAATCCTTTAATTGAGAGAGTTCTAAAATAGATTCCAATAAGTATGAATGGGATTCCCTCTCTGAAGAGTCTAGCCATGATAAGGAAATTGATGTGATACAAAAGTATACACCAACACATATGGAGGGAAAAAGCTTGAGTTCTAGACCACTTGAAATTGGATCACAACATATTGATGGCTCAAGTGAAGATGATCAAACTTCAAGTGAGATAGATACTTCATAAGAGAGTAACATCATAGACCTCGATATTGCTATCGAACACTTTGATGACGTTTCCATCATGACACTTACCCCTTTTGACCTTAGCCAATCCGACGATTCCTTGTTGTTAGTACACCCTGAACTAATTGACTGTGAAAAAAGTGAGCTACTTGAAATACCTGTCTTTCCAAATGATGATGCCATTGTGAACTTCCTTTGCTCCGACAATCCTAAAACATGTTCCACCAATGAATCTCATAATGAATCTTTAGACAAGGGGAGTTCCAAATCTTCTAGTTGCAAAATGAATATCAAAAATAGATCTAATGGTGAAAACCATTTAATGGCAATATTAAATCAAGAAAAAGTAAAAATAAAGAGCGCATCTAATGGTGAAAACCTCTCTGAGGCACCAAAATATGGGAGATTTGACACTCTTCCTGAGCACTATCATGATAGATCTTCAATACTGATTGAACCTACACAATCCATCAACATTGGTATAGTGGAAATAGTCAAGACTCTACATCTGGTAGCATCCATGACAGAGGAAGAGAAACCAAGTTTCACTAAATTCTTTGAAGAGAGGAAAATAAACTTTGCTCTGACCTACACTGACATGCTAGGTATGGATCTAGAGCTTATCATGCACCATTTATCAATACCACCTAGAATAAAGCTAGTGAAGAAAAAGTTGATAAAAATGCATCCCCATATCACCCTTCTGGTGAAAGCTGAATTGAAGAAACTATTGGATGCCATATTTATCAAACCTATTGACTATACTAAGTGGATATCAAAAATTGTGCTAGTTTCTAAACCCAAACATAGCATCAGGATATGTACAGATTTTAGAGATCTCCATAGGGCTTTCCCAAAAGATGATTTCCCTTTACCCAACATTGACCTCATTGTAGACTTGACAGCTGGACATGAAATGTTATCACTTATGGATGGCTTTATAGGTTACAATCAAATAAAGATAGCACCTGAAGATCAAGATAAGACAGCCTTTGCATGTCCTTGGAGCACATTTTGTTGGAACGTAATGCCTTTTGGGTTGAAAAATGTTGGAGCCACATATCAATGAGTGATGACCATCATCTTCCATGACATGATGCACACCTTTATGGAGGATTATGTAGATGACTTGTTGGAAAAATAATTCACTAGAGAGGGACATCTAGAAATTTTAGACAAGATCTTCATCAGACTGGAGAAATTCAATGTGAGGTTAAACCTCAAGAAATGTGTATTTGGTGTGACATTAGCTAAACTTTTGGGGTATATTGTATCAGCTAAAGGCATTGAGGTGGATCCTGTGAAAGTCAAAGCCATCATGGAGATGCCTCCTCCTAAGATTATTAGTCAACTTAGATCTTTACAGGGATGATTCCAATCTATGAGGAGGTTCATCACACAACTAGCAAATAAAACTCATCATTTCAATCATTTATTACACAAGAATGTTGTTTCAAATGGGATGAAAAATGTGAAGCAACTTTTAACCAGTTGAAATAGTATCTGATGTCTCCACCCATACTGATACCACCAACTGAAGGAAAGCCATTATTACTCTACATAGCAACAACAAAGATATCTTTGGGTGCTTTATTGACATAGGAAGATTCTGTGGGAAAAGAAAGGGCTCTTTATTACATCGACAAAACTTTGAATGGCTATGAGATCAATTACACATTTATTGAAAAAGATTTTCTGGTGGTATTATTTTCTACTCAACAACTAAGACATTACATGTTGACTCACACCATCAAAATCATAGCTAAAATTGATCCATTGAAGTATTTACTCAGCAAAGCTACCTTGAGAGGAAGACTAGCCAAGTGGGTAATGATATTGAGCAAGTTTGATATCCAGTATGTGGACAAAAAATCAATCAAAGGTCAAGCCATAGCAGATCGACTAGTTGAAGCACCATTACAAGATGATCATCCCATGACCATTGAGTTTCTAGATGCAGATGTTCTAACAACGTCAACACAACAATGGATGTTGTACTTTGATGGCTCTTACATGCAACATGGATTAGGCACAAGAATCTTATTTGTCACACCTCAAGGACACACCATTCCAAAGTCCTACAGGTTAATGTTTCCTTGTACTAACAACAAAACTGAGTATGAAGCATTGATAATTGGAATCAAAGTAGTTGTCGAATGGAAGATGATAGAATTGCAAGTCTATGGTGATTCCCAACTAGTCATTAATCAAGTGAATGATGATTACCAAACAAAAGATGATAAATTGATGCCATATAAAAGAATGGTTGATGAATTCAAAAATTACTTTGTGGAGATCAAATTTGATTAGATTCCAAGAGGTGACAACAAAGTTTTTGATGCTATGATGACCATTGCCTCTCTTCTACAGATACCTAAAAAGCGAGCTCGTTATGAGTTCATGGTGGAACAACTGTTTAACCTTGCTTATGATAACCTTGAATCCCAAGTCATATACCATCTAGTTGAGGCTAACGCTTCTACCCAAGGGAAAATATACACCTATCTAAAAGACAATACCCTCCCACCCAATTTATCTCGAAACCAGAAACGTAACTTTATTCGACAAGCAGATCAACATACCTTGATAGCCAATGTACTTTATCGATGAGGTATTGATGGTACTCTCCTTCAATGTCTTGAATGTAATGAAGTTGAAACCACTTTACTATGAGGTTCATGAAGGTATTTGTGGTACACATTCAAGTGGTTTAACTCTTGCTAAAAATATCCTACATTTGGGGTATTACTAGTCGAATATGGAGGAGTCATTTCAATATGTCAAGAAGTGCCAAAAATGTCAAATTCATGGAAACCTGATACATGCACCAACATAAGAACTATAACAATTCGCATTAACATGGCCTTTTTATCAATGGGATCTTGACCTTGTAGACAAGATTCATCCATCATCTTCCAATCACAAGTTTATCATCATAGCCACAGAGTACTTTACGAAGTGGATTGAAGTTGTTCCTTTGACCACCATCATAGGAAAACAAATTGCATCCTTCATCCTGAATTATATCATCTGTCAGTATGGCATCCCTCAATCCATTATCACAGATAATGATAGACCTTTCAAGAATTAGGACGTCCAAGAACTTTGTGAGAGGTTTCATATCTAGCATTAGTTTTCTACACCATACTATCCTCAAGGAAATGGCCAGACAAAGGCCTTAAAAAAAACCATCCTAAAAATCCTAAAGAAAATTATCAACGATGTTGGATGTGATTGGAATGTTCAACTGAACCTTGCTTTGTGGGCTTATCTAACCAGTATCTGCACCCTGATAGGAGCTACACCCTATGCCTTAGTCTATGGATCAGAGGCCATTCTACCTATTGAGGTTGAGCTACCACCACTCTGTGTCTCACTAAAGGGGATCATTTCAGATGAAGATTATCAAATCTCTAGGTTACAAGAGTTGGAATTATTGGATGAGCATCATCAACATGTAGTTGTTCACCTAAAATCCTATCAGTAGAGGATCTCCAAAAGTTACAATCACAAAGTAAAATTGAGAACATTTCAAGTGGGTGACTTAGTCTTGAAAGAAAATCCCCATAATCAATAGGATCGAGAGAAGGGGAAATTTGAACCAAACTGGCTAGGCCCTTTGTCATTGTATCAATCTTTGGATCAAGAGCATATCAGTTGTCTACACTTGAAGTGGATTTTTTTGATGAACCCCTCAACAACCTGTATCTCAAGAAATTCTACACTTGACTCATCCAATGCATTAGTAAAAGTCCTGCAAAAATACAAAAAAAATAAAAAAAATAGTTGCCTTGATGAAAACCTAGAAAACAGGCATCTTGGTAACAACTAAAAAACAAAAAAAATGAAAAAATACAAAAAAAGTGAAAAATTGAAAAGATCAAAAAAATCATAAAATTTTAAAAAAGTGCAATAAAAACAAGTAGTGAAAACTTGGCAATAGGTGCTATTTGTGATATATTAGTTTTTCCATCTATTTGAGCATGCCAACCATTTGCTTTCGCCATTCACTTTTTCCATCATTCTACATATCATCAAAAAGCTTCATGTATATATCCTGGCTTCGTGGTTGTGTCTCACCCTAGACTGGGGGAAAAATCCTAAACTCATTGGGGGCAATAAACTTTGAGCCTAAACCAACAGACAAACAATAGTAGGACAACACAACAAACATAACAATCATAGTGCAACTTAACATTGAACATCGCCCATTAGACTTTACACATTGACCATCCATATCAAATAGCTAAATCAATCAAATCAGAGCAAATTTAAATGGATGTTGTTTCTTTTGAATCATGGATTTATCACTTTGGCATGAATGTTCAACTGTTGTACTTTGATTTTTGTCATCATATCTCTAGAGCACCTCAATGATGTATTGAACTAGAGGAGCTAGAAAGGAGTATGATTTTTCTTTGTTTGTAGTCTGTGAGTCAATCATTATTACTGTGAAAATCTTCGCGAGATGTGCTCTACAAAGTATCAAAGATGACATTCTGAATTTGCATAGGAAAATGATTAACTCTTGTCTATTTACATGAGCAATGCTCAGGTCATATTGGTTCAATTATACCTGGATTCTTCTGTTAGCTTGCAATATCAAAAATCATGGAAGTAGTACTTAGGTCATCATGGTCTAATTATACCATTGATGTTTATACTTACTTTCAACATTTTAAAATCTTAATGATGATAAAAAGTATGAAAAATCGGTTGTTACGATGCCAACATTTTCATATTAGATCTACATGGTTAAGTTAGATTGCATCCATGTTAGTTTTCATTTGTGTTTATGGGTTTTCCAAGGTTGGAACAATTTCAAAATGATGTTATCTCTATTATTAATGGATTGAGTACATTTGACACTAACCAAAAACACATCATTCTCATATCGTTGCATCATCATTTGGATACATTAGAAAGAATTATGATATCATATATACATTATCACATCATTCATCCATCCATGCATTATATCATAATATCCACATTAGAAAACACAAAAAGAAGTGCATTGCATCTCACTTGCATAATAAAAATCAAATCATCTATTATTAATGGATTAAGAAAATGGTCCATTAAGAAGATTGAAAGACATATCCAATAGAGTAAGATTTCCAAGAAGAAAAATTTGTTGAGGAACATGACCGGTAAGCAGGTTTCCTTGTAAAGATATAATGCCATTGTTATGAACATCTAAAACTAGTAGTGAAGATAGATTTTCTAGGGTATATGGAATACAACCTGTGAATTTATTATTACTCAAATCCAAGACTGACAAAGGACTAACTGGTCAACATAATCATCACATGAATGTACATAAACATCACACATCATTTGCATAATCAATCCATCTCACATAGCATAAAACATCATCCATAAAGCGTATAGAATCACCAATCATGCATTATCATATCATCATTGCATACATCACATAAGCATCACATAAGCATCGCATAAGCATCACATAAGCATAACATAATCATCATATAATCATCACATAAGCATCATATAAGCATCATAAACACATAAAACTATGCACCATCATACGATCATTCCATACATCCATTCACTCATTCATTAACATTATCATACATTCATCCATTCATTGAATCATCTATTTACATTAGAAAAGTATGAAAACATAAAATGCATCACATTTTATTGGCATAATAAGATCCATCATATGTATCATATAGGCATCTTTCATAAAGCATCATAGAATCATAACACATGTTTCATCATTTGCATCCATAGCATATCATGTCATCATCATATAGAACATCGCATAACATATATAATATAAATTAAATGCATCCATCATAGACATCCATCATAGTCAACACATATAGACACATGTATCAATTATCATCATCGCTGCATATCATATATATCTCAAAATAATGTCAAGTGTACAATGATATCCAAATATCAAGAGGTACATCATAAAAAATGGAAATGAATTATCAATGTCTCCTGTATAAATCTCTCATCACATCAGAGCTATATCGTGCTCCCCCTAGATGGTGTTGGCATCACTGGACCTGTGCCTCCCCCACCAGGCAGACCTGCACTAGGATCTCTTAGAAGTAGTTGTGTAGCACCTCTGCTAGTGGTTCGAGATTGGGTCCTACCTGATTTGGACTCTGTATAACTCACTCTCTTCTCTAGAGGAACTGGATCATAATATTTCAGTTTATAATACCTGGCCTCCTTGGCCAAATCTCAAACCTCTCTAAGGTAGTCAACAATGGTGGTGATCACAACTACTCTCTATAGCATGTCTTCTATGGCTTGTGCCTACGCACATTGTTGTCTTAGAGCATCCCTCTCGGTCATCAGTGTAGCAATCTGTCCTTGGACCTATGTAAGTTGTCCCTATGCCTATGCACACTATTGTCTTGCAGCATCCCTCTTAATCGTTAGTGTAGTAATTTTTCCCTCAGCCTATGTAAGTTATCCATGTATGTAGTCCAACTATGTTTGTAGCTATCCTAGCTGCCTTTGTACTATCTCTACCTAGGTCAAGAGGGCTGCAATCTATGCATGTTGTTGTTGTGAAGGCAATCGAATCTACACATGTTGTGTTGTAGATACTAGGGATCGCCTCTTTTGAGGCACTCTGACATCTAATCCTAGGTGGGCACCTGCACCTTCATCTCCTCCACCACCTCCACCTCCATCTCCATCTCCCCTATCATCTCCTCCACTTCCTCCATCTCCTCCATCCTTGTCTCCACCATCTTCATCCTCCACATCTCCACCACCCCTACCTCTCCTCTATCTGGGTGCCCTCTCCTCATCATCCTCCAATGTTGGCACTAGCTCGTCAAGGCTAGAGATCTTGGGAAATGAATGTGTGTAAAAGTAATGTGTGTACTCATATTTCATGTACCCCTCTGAAATCTCTAAATGGTAGGCCCACATCAATGGCTATAACTCATGATACTCATCACAAGTTGCATCATAGGACAGGGTGGGTCCCCACTCTGTAGCATCTTGTTGTCTCCATGCATATGTGGCCACTCCCTAAGGCATCTCTTGCACTCTACCATAATACTTAAGTACCCTCATCAACAAAAATATCTCAATGATGAATCATGTCTGCCTAATCAGGTATTTGTCTATACATACAAAAGGAATCTCCCAATGATCCATGACCCACTGCTCACAGTCCAAGTAAGGCCTCCATGCCACAAAATCAAGGTCATCCAACACACGTATCCAGTACTCTAGTTTTCCTAGCTTATGTTGGACAACTAGGCTTGTATAGCCATAAATGTAGGTCCTACCAATCAGCTGATACATGTTTGCTACTGGACATGTCACTGGTATATGCTCCCATGCCCAAGTCTATAATAGTGTCAC
This sequence comes from Sequoia sempervirens, assembly GCA_007258455.2. Taxonomy (NCBI): domain Eukaryota; kingdom Viridiplantae; phylum Streptophyta; class Pinopsida; order Cupressales; family Cupressaceae; genus Sequoia; species Sequoia sempervirens. The sequence continues at coordinate 208,616,162 of VDFB02075321.1, read as the reverse complement.
TCCCGCAAATAAAATGGAAGCTATGAGATAGACTACTTGGTGTAGATCATTATATAACTGTGTGAGCATGCAGGAACCCCAGGAATACTGTCCCATAAAGAATCATCTGCTCCAATGTCTGATCCCAACCAACAGATAGTCCCTTCAACCTCTTGTCAAGACATATAAAGCCACCAACGAAACTCACAAGCACAGAAGGTAAAGGGGCATAGCTCTCATTCATATCCTACTAGGGTATCTCATACCCACTGATCTGATCATCATGGAAGATCCTGTGTAATGCATGTGTGCCACCCTGCTCATCTTGATCGTACACAACAATATCACCCATCACTGGAATCTATAAGATCCTATACACATTGTTCGACATTATAGTCATCTCCCTAGTGGCTAGATGAAAAGTGTTGTGGTTTTTATGCCACCTCTTTGCCAATGTGGTTAGAAGTTCCTAATTAATCCTAATCTGGGGCGTTTCAATAAATGAAGATAACCCACCTCTCAATGATATCTTGATCATCCTGTGACAGATGTGGAATCAACTCCCAAGTGCATGGGAAGCACTCCCAAGACTAAAGGTTACCTAAATCACTCTCCTATCATCATAACATATTGCAATCAACATATCAATCAATGAAATTAGCATATCAATCAATCAAATCAACATATAAATAAATCAAATCAGCACATCAAGCAAATCAACATATCAATCAATCAACATCAAGCAATAAATAATCTTATCAACTCAAGTGATATTTTGATCAAATCTCTCAAGCATCTATTTTATCATTTATCCTCGCCTATCATGAAGTCAATCATCATCATCCAATTATTAAATCTCACCTATCATGAGATCAATCATCATCTAATCTATCAACAACATCAAATCAATGGCTAACACAATTACACATCATCAAAATCAAGGAGAAAAACCAAAATCCCTCAATTCTGCTCTAGATGCACTAATATAGTGTTTCTATGTGCCAAAAGAATAGATGCACCCATGAATTCTAATGTAGGGGCATCCGGAAGCATTCAAAAAATTGAGGTAGTTGACAGTGAAGTTGCAGACTGTCGGATTATTGCATTTTATTGCCAGCTTACTATATTAATGATCATGGGTTGTGGATTAAAGGGTTTGTTTTCGAGTACATCTAGTGTTTCCATGTTAAGTTTCAAAGGTCTGCATGAAGATTTGATCAAGTTATGAATATATGTTTTCTAACAGTTGTTCAATCATTCTAGTTGGTGAACCTGAAAGGAGATGATGTGATTCTAGTAATTTAAGTTCTTTCAGATGTTTCTGTGGTGATTCATGATGCTCGTGGATGCTTCTGGATCATGTTTATTTGGTCCACGTTAATCGTTGTCCTCGGGATTGTTGCTTTTCCTTTGTGAGTTCATGTTTTCTTGTTCTTGGTTGATAGGGTGTTTGTAGCATGTTGTGGATATTTGAGGAATAATTTTTGAAGGGGTTTCATTATCTAGAATGTTGTTTTGGGTCATTGCTTTATTGTGGCCAACATTGGTTGGTTCGTATTATAAATTTTTTATTATTTGAGGCCGACCTATTTGAATGTGATATGAAGGAAAAGGATTTGGAAAGCATCAACAAGGAATTACAAAACCTAATGAACCAATAATGAGACTCAAAAGTGAAGGCCTTGGATATGACAGAGGTAAGGATGTTATAAGTTCAATCAATTTGAATCAAGGAACAAAAAGTATGTATTTTTCTCATTGTAATAGGCAGGGACATGAAAAGGAATTGTGTTGGGATCTAAATCCTTGTAAGTTATGTGGATTAAGGAATCATTCTAAAAAGATGTGTTGGGATTAGATGAGAATGAGGAAGCCTATGACAGATTGTAAGTAGATGGATTATGGATGGTTTGATTGAGGAAAATGGAAACATGTTACTTATGTGATTAGAAGATTGTACAGATGGAAGAACTCAAATGTGGGAGCAAGATGAAAAGAAAGAAGACCTTATGCAGAGAAGAACAAGGATAGTTATTCAAACTATAGAGGGAGAGGTGACAGAAGTCATAATTCTTATCACAATGAAGGGTACTAGAGGAGTGAAAGAGGATTTTCTAGAGGAGGAACATATTTTCAGGTTTGGAGGAAGAAAGAATCAATCATTGAGTGTCATCAAGAACCTAATACCAGAGCAGCTAATGAAAGAGAAGTAGTAAAGGATGCAAAGATAGTTTGTGTAGATGAAGAAGAGCCTATTGATATAGAATTACTTTATCAGTGGAAGGGGAACCTTTGGAGGTATCAAATTTCATAGTGGAACCAGAAGAAGGTAAAGCATTGATCTTAAGGAGAAAGCTTATGTACTAGAGTAAAGTAAATGTGAATGAAGGAATAGAAATAGACAATGATCTTGAGGCAACTTGTGGAGAAGGCTTGCTCAGACTTCCGATGAGTGAGGCAGTGTAAGGCTTGCAATTAGACCATCGAACCTCAACCATGACAAGATGAAGAACTTGAGGCAACTTGCAGGGTGGGCTTGCTCGGACCGCCAACCAGTGAGGCAGTGAAAGGCTTGCAAGTAGAAAACCAAACCAATTCAAAGAGGATAACTTGAGGCAGTTTCAAGGTCAACTTGAATAGAACGTTGACCTTGAGGTAGTTGCAAGTACCTATGGATAGATCATCGAACTAATTCGAAGAGGTTGAAGAAGTTTTTTAGGGTTGACTTGAATAGAACGCAAACCTTGAGGTAGTTGCAAGTACCTGTGGACATATCGTCGAGTCGATTCAAAGAAGAACTTGAGGTAGTTTTGCAAGGTGGACTTGAACAGAATGCCAACCTTGAGGTAGTTGCAAGTAATTGTGGATAGATCGGAAAACCAATTCAAGAAACAACAAACCAAAAATGAAGAGGCTCACTTGTCAAATAACCCCGAGAGTTTGATGTAGGGGAATTTAGAAGAATTTAGAAAATTGAGGCAATTGACAATGAAGTAGCAGAGTGCCAGATTATTGCATTTGATTTCAAGCTCAATATATTAATGATTAGAGGTTGTGGATTAAAGGGTTTATTTTCGAGTACATCTAGTGTTTCCATGTAAAGTTTCATAGGTCCGGATGAAGATTTGATTGAGTTATGAATATCTGTGTTCTGACAGTTGTTCAGTCATTCTAGTTTGTGAACCTGAAAGGAGATGATGTGAATCTAGTAATTTAAGTTGTTGCAGATGTTTCTATGGTGATTTTTAATGCTCATGGATGTTTCTCGATCATGTGTTTTTGGTCCAAATCACTCGTTGTGCTCGCAATTGGTGATTTTCCTTTGTGACTATGCTTTCTTGTTCTTGGCCGACAGGCTGTTTGTAGCCTATTGTGGATCTTCAAGAAATAAATTTTGAAGGTGTTTCATGTTCGAGGATGTTGTTTTGGGTCCTTGATTTATTTTGGTTGACATTGGTTGGTTCATATTGTAAATTTTTTATTGTTTGAGGCCGGCCTATTTGAGTTTACATGTTATCTTGCTAGTCGTTGTATTTGGGCTATGTTAATGATTAGATGATTTGTGGATGATATAAATAGAAGAGAGAGGGTTTGTTGCAAGACATAGAAGGGAGAGGGTTCAATAAGGTACTCGATAGTGTGAATTATGAAGCACAGTGATGAAGTATTATGATCTGAAAGGATCTCAGAGTAGGAGTGTGGAGCAGAACCAAAGGAGTTGATGAAGATTGTTATCAATTAAGTTATTTGTAATCCCTGGGCTACGACCTAGAATTTTTTAAGCTGGAGAGGCATATGTAATGTGTTTTGAGATTATAATATAATGAGGAATGAGCTTTGAAGGTTGGGTTTTTCCCTCTTAGGGTTTTCCCAGGATATATCTTGTGTCTGGTGTTCATGAATGTCATTCATCTTTCTGTTGTTTAGCTGTTAATTTGTGTTGCATATTTATTGTGATTATGGAGTTGGTAGTTTAGTCTGCAAGGTGAGATAGTCCTTAATTGGATCCTGCTACCTTGACTGCATCAAATGGTATCAGAGCTGGTTGTGAGTCTGTTAGTTGGTTATGAATCAGTTGGGAAGAAGACAGTTTTGAAAGAAGTGCAAAACCCTTGAAGAAATAAGTGTCATCATAGAAGAAAGATCGAGGCAAGAAAGATTTGGGTAAGCATTCAGATTTAGTTGTTTATTTGATTTTTTTTAATGGGGAAGATTGGGAAGAGGATGAAGAAAAAAATGAAACCCTAATATGCGAAAGGGATACTTTGGAGGAAGAATTATGTGAAATCAAGAAGTGTAATTCAGAATTGAGGGAGAGAAATAAAGAACTAGAAGCACAGCTGGATATGTTTGAGGATGTTGAAAGGAAATTGGAAAGGGTGGAAAAGAGGAACAAAGATCTGGAGGAAAGTTTCAAGGAGTTGAACAAGGAAAGCAGTTTACAGAACAAGGAAATATCTTCCTTGAAGGAACATGTTAATCAGCTAGAACAAACACTTATAGCATGCTAGAAGGAGAATGAGAATCTCATATCTAAGCCTGAATTTTGTTATGTTTCTTGTGATACTAATGATTTGTGTGATGTTGCAGAAGTTTCTTTAGAAGGTGAAGTCGAAGATAACAATGTAACGAAGCCTATAATTGTTCGCTATGGTATCAGTTTCAAAATCATGTAGAGAATGGGATATGAAGGAAAAGGATTGGGAAAGCATCAGAAAGGAATTACAGAACCTATTAAACCAATAATCATACCCAAAATTGAAGGCCTTGGATATGAAAGAGGTAAGGATGTTGTTACAAGCTCAAGCAATTCGAATAAGGGAAGAAAAAGTATGTATTGTTCTCATTGAAATAGGCAAGGACATGAAAAGGAATAGTGTTGGGATCTATATCCTTGTAAGTTATGTGGATTAAGGAATCATTCTGAAAGGATGTGTTGGGATAAGATGAGAAGGAAGAAGCCTATGTCAAATTGTAAATAGATGGATTATGGATGGATTGATGGAGAAAAATGGAAACATGTTACTTGTGTGATTAGAAGATTGTACAGATGGAAGAAATCATATCTAGGAGCAAGATGCAAAGAAATAAGACCTTATGCAGAGTAGAACAAGGACAATTATTCAAACTATAAAGGGAGAGGTGACAAAATTCATAATTCTTATCACAATGAAGTGTACTGGAGGAGTGAAAGAGTATTTTCTAGACGAGGAACCTATTTTCAAGTTTGGAGGAAGAAAGAATCATGCATTGAGTGTCATCAAGAACCTAATACCAGAGCAGCTAATGAAAGAGAAGCAGTAAGGGATGAATAGATAGTTTGTGTAGATGAAGAAGATCCTGTTGATACAAAATTAGTTTATGCAGAGGAAGGGTAACCAAAAGAAGGAGAAGTATTGATCTTAAGGAGAAAACTTATGTACTAGAGAAAAGTAAATGTGAATGAAGGAATAGAAATAGATGATGATCTTCAGGTAACTTGCGGAGAAGGCTTGCTCAAACCGCCGATCAGTGAGGTAGTGCAAGGCTTGCAAGTAGACCACCGAACCTCAACCATGAAAAGATGAAGAACCTGAGGCAACTTGCAGGGTGGGATTGCTCAAACCACCAACTAGTTTGGTAGTGCAAGGCTTGCAAGTAGAATTCTAAACCAATTCAAAGAGGAGAACTTGAGGTAGTTTGCAAGGTGGACTTGAACAGAATGTTGACCTTGAGGTAGTTGCAAGTACCTGTGGACAGATTGTTGAACCGATTCGAAGAACTTGAGGAAATTTTGCAGGGTGGACTTGAATAGAACGTCAGCCTTGAGGCAGTTGCAAGTGCCTATGGACATATCATCAAACCAATTCGAAGAAGAAGTTGAGGTAGTTTTGCAGGGTGGACTTGAACAAAACATTGAACTTAAGGCAATTGCAAGTACCTATGGATAGATCATCGAACCAATTCAAGAAATAGTAGACCAAAGTGAAGAGGCTCACTTTTCAAATAACCCCGAGAGTCTGATGTAGGGGCATCTAGAAGCATTCAAAAAGTTGAGGCATTTGACAGTGAAGTTATAGGGTTGTTGGATTATTGTCTTTGATTGCTAGCTCAATATATTGATGATCAAAGGTTGTTGATTGAAGGGTTTGTTATTGAGAACATCTAGTGTTTCCATGTTAAGTTTCAGAGGTCTGCATGAAGATTTGATCGAGTTATGAATATCTCTTTTCTGACAAGTGTTCACCCGTTCTAGTTGGTGAATCTGAAAGGAGATGATGTGATTCTAGTAATTTAAGTTGTTTTGAATGTTTCTATCATGATTCATGATCCTTGTGGATATTTTTGGATTTTTTTTTGTTGGTCCACATCAATCATTATGCTTGTGATTGGTGGTTTTCCTTTGTGAGTTCATGTTTTCTTATTCTTGGTCGACAGGGTGTTTGTAGCATGTTGTGGATCTTCAAGGAATAAATTTTGAATTGGTTTCATTTCGAGGATGTTGTTTTGGGTCCTTTCTTTATTGTGGCCAATAATTGTTGGTTTGTATTGAAAATTATTTATTGTTTGAGGGCGACCTATTTGAGTTTGCACATTATCTTGCTAGCCATTGTCTTTGGGCCGACATGTTAATGGTTAGATGATTTACGAATGATATAAATAGAAGAGAGAGGTTTGTTGCAAGACACAGAAGGGAGAGGGTTCAATAAGGTGCTCGATAGTGTGAAGTATGAAGCATGGTGATAATGTATTTTGATCCAGAAGGATCTCAGAGAAAAAGGAGTGTGGAGCAAAGCCAAAGGAGTTGATGAAGATTGTTATCAATTAAGCTATTTGTAATCCCTAGGCTGTGTCCTAGAATCTATTAAGCTTGAGAGGCATATGTAATGTGTTTTGAGATTATAATATAATGAGGAATGAGCTTGGAAGGCTGGGTTTTTCCCTATTAGGGTTTTCCCAAGATATATCTTGTGTCTGGTGTTCATGAATGTCATTTATCTTTCTATTGTTTAGCTGTTAATTTTTGTTGCATATATGTTGTGATTATTGAGTTGGTAGTTTAGGTTGTAAGGCGAGACAATCCTTAATTGGATCCTCCTACCTTGACTACATCAAATGGTATCAAATCTGGTTGCGAGTCTATTAGCTGGTTGTGAATCAGTTGGGAAGAAGAAAGTGTTGAAAGAAGTGTGAAACCCTAGAAGCATTAAGAGTCATCATAGAAGAAAGATCAAGGCAAGAAAGATTTAGGTAAGCATTCAGATTTAGTTTTTTATCTAATTTTTTTCAATGGGGAAGATTGGGAAGAGGATGAAGAAGGAAAATGAAACCCTAATATACAAAAGGGGTACTTTGGAGGAGAATTGTGCAAAATAAAGAAGTGTAATTTAGAATTGAGGGAGATAAATGAAGAACTAGAAGCAGAGTTGGACATGTTTGAGGATGTTGAAAAGAAACTGGCAAGGGTGGAAAAGAGGAATAGAGATCTGGAGGAAAATTTGAAGGAGCTGAACAAGGAGAACAGTTTGCAAAAGAAGGAAATATCTGCCTTGAAGGAACATGTTAATCAGCTGGAACAAACACTTATAGAATGCTAGAAGGAGAATGAGAATATGAGATCTAAGCCTAAATTTTGTGTTGTTTCTTGTGATACTAATGATTTGTGTGATGTTGCAGAAGTTTCTTTAGAAGGTGAAGTTGAGGAATAACAATGTAACGAAGCCTGCAATTGTTGGTGATGGTATTGGTTTCAAAATCATGCAAAGAATGGGATATGAAGGAAAAGGATTGGGAAAGAATAAAAAAGGAATTACATAACCTATTGAACCAATAATGAGACCCAAAAGTAAAGGCCTTGGATATAATAGAGGTAAGGATGTTGTTACAAGTTGAAGCAATTTGAATCAAGGAAGAAAAAGTATGTATTGTTCTCATTGTAATAGGCAAGGACATGAAAAGGAATTGTGTTGGGATCTATATCCTTGTAAGTTATGTGGATTGAGGAATCATTTTAAAAAGATGTGTTGGGATAAGATGAGAAGGAGGAAGCCTGTGACAGATTGTGAGCCGATGGATTATGGATGGATTGATGAAGGAAAATGGAAATATGTTACTTGTGTGATTAGAAGATTGTACAGATAGAAGAACTCGTATGTGGGAGCAAGATGCATAGAAATAATACCTTATGCAGAGTAGAACAAGAACAATTATTCAAACTATAGAGGGAGAGGTGACATAATTCATAATGCTTATCACAATGAAGGGTATTAGAGGAGTGAAAGAGGATTTGCTAGAGGAGGAGCCTGTTTTCAAGTTTGGAGGAAGAAAGAATCAAGCATTGAGTGTCATCAAGAACATAATACCAAACCAGCTAATGAAAGAGAAATAGTAAAGGATGCATAGATATTTTGTGTAGATGAAGAAGATCCTGTTGATATAGAATTAGTTTATGCAGAGGAAGCTAAACCTTTGGAGGTATTAGATTTCATAGTGGAACCGAAAGAAGGAAAAGTGTTGATCTTAAGGAGAAAGCTTATGTACCAGAGCAAAGTAAATGTGAATGAAGGAATAGAAATAAATGATGGTCTTGAGGCAACTTGAAGAAAAGGCTTGCTCAGACCACCAACCAATGAGGCAATACAAGGCTTGCAAGTAGACCACCAAACCTCAACCATGACAAGATGAAAAACATAAGGCAACTTGCAGGGCGGGCTTACTCAGATTGTTGACCAATGAAGCAGTGCAAGGCTTGCAAGTAGAATGTTGAGCCAATTCAAAGACAAGAACTTCAGGTAGTTTGTAGGGTGGGCTTGAACAAAAAACTGAGCTTGAGGTAGTTGCAAGTACCTATGGACAAATCACTGAACTGATTCAAAGAAGAACTTGAGGAAGTTTTGTAGGGTGGACTTGAATAGAACACCAACCTTGAGGTAGTTGCAAGTACCTATGGACAGATCACCAAATTGATTCAAAGAAGAACTTGAGGTAGTTTTTCAGGGTGCACTTGAACAAATTGCAAAAAAAATTCAAGAAAAAATAGACTAAATTGAAGAGGATCACTTTTCAAATAACCCAGAGAGTCTGATGCAAGAGCATCCAAAAGCATTCAGAAAATTGAAGCAGTTGACAATGAAGTTGCAGAGTGCCGAATTATTGGATTTGATGGCTAGCTTAGTATTTTGATGATCAGAGGTTGTGGATTAAAGGGTTTGTTTTCAAGTACATCTAGTGTTTCCATGTTAAGTTTCAAAGGTCCAATTGAAGATTTGATTGAGTTATGAATATCTATGTTCTGATAGTTATTCACTCATTCTAGTTGGTGAATCTGAAAGGAGATGATGTGATTCTAGTAATTTAAGTTGTTGTGGATGTTTCTGTGGTGATTCGTGATGCTCATGGATATTTTTGGATCATGTGTTGTTGGTTTGCATCGATTGTTGTGCTCACGATTGGTGATTTTCCTTTGTGAGTTCATGTTTTCTTGTTCTTGGTCGACAGGGTGTTTGTAGCATGTTGTGGATCTTCGATGAATAAATTTTGAAGGGGTTTCATGTTTGAGGATGTTGTTTTGGGTCCTTTCTTTATTGTGGCTAATATTGGTTGGTTTGTATTGTAAATTGTTTATTGTTTGAGGCAGACCTATTTGAGTTTGCACGTTATCTTGCTAGCCATTGTATTTGGGACATGTTAATGGTTAGATGATTTGTGGATGATATAAATAGAAGAGAGGTTTTTTGCAAGGCACAGAAGGTAGAGGGTTCAATAAGGTTCTCGATAGTGTGAAGTATGAAGCATGGTGACAAAGTATTTTGATCTGGAAGGATCTTAGAGAAAAAGGAGTGTGAAGCAGAGTCGAAGGAGTTGATGAAGATTGTTATCAATTAAGTTATTTGTAATCCCTGGGCTACAGCCTAGAATCTATTAAGCTTGAGAAGCATATGTAATGGGTTTTGAAATTATAATATAATGAGGAATGAGCTTGGAAGGCTGGGTTTTTCCCTATTAGGGTTTTCCTAGGATATGTCTTGTGTTTGGTGTTCATGAATGTCATTTATCTTTCTACTGTTTAGCTGTTAACTGGTTGTGAATCAGTTGGGAAGAAGAAAGTGTTGAAAGAAGTGTGAAACCCTAGAAGCATTAAGTGTCATCATAGAAGAAATATCGAGGCAAGAAAGATTCGGGTAAGCATTTGGATTTAGTTTTTTATCTGATTTGTTTCAATGGGGAAGATTGGGAAGAGGATGAAGAAGGAAAATGAAACCCTAATATACGAAAGGGGTACTTTGGAGGAAGAATTGTACAAAATCAAGAAGTATAATTTAGAATTGAGGGAGATAAATGAAGAACTAGAAGCAAAGTTGGACATGTTTGAGGATGTTGGAAAGAAATTGGCAAGGGTGGAAAAGAGGAACAAAGATCTGGATAAAAGTTTGAAGGAGCTGAACAAGGAGAACAATTTGCAAAAGAAGGAAATATCTGCCTTGAAGGAAAATGTTAATCAGCTAGAAGGAGAATGAGAATCTGAGATCTAAGCCTTAATTTTGTGTTGTTTCTTGTGATACTAATGATTTGTGTGATGTTGTAGAAGTTTCTTTAGAAGGAGAAGTTGAAGATAATAATGTAATGAAGCCTACAACTCTTGGTGATGGTATTGGTTTCAAAATCATGTAGAGAATGGGATATGAAGGAAAAGGATTGGGAAAGCATCAACAGGGAATTATAGAACCTATTGAACCAATAATGAGACCCAAAAGTGAAGGTCTTGGATATGACAGAGGTAAGGATGTTGTTACAAGTTGAAGCAATTTGAATCAGGGAAGAAAAAGTATGTATTTTTCTCATTGTAGTAGGCAGGGACATGAAAAGAAATTGTGTTGGGATCTATATCCTTGTAAGTTATGTGGATTGAGGAATCATTCTGAAAAGATATGTTGGGATAAGATGAGAAGGAGGAAGCCTATGACAGATTGTAAGTTGATGGATTATGGATGGATTGATGGAGCAAAATGAAAACATCTTACTTGTGTGATTAGAAGATTGTATAGATGGAAGAACTCACAAGTGGGAGCAAGATGTAGAGAAAGAAGACCTTATGCAAAGTAGAAAAAGAACATTTATTCAAACTATAGAGGGAGAGGTGACAAAAGTCATAATGCTTATCACAATGAAGGGTATTGGAAGAGTGAAAGAGGATTTGCTAGAGGAGGAACCTATTTTCAAGTTTGGAGGAAGAGAATCAAGCATTGAGTGTCATCAAGAACATAATACCAAACTAGATAATGAAAGAGAAAAAATAGAGGATGCAGAGATAGTTTGTGCAGATGAAGAAGAGCATTTTGATATAGAATTATTTTATGTAGAGGAAGGGGAACCTTTGGATGTATCAGATTTCATAGTGGAACCAAAAGAAGGAAAATGATTGATCTTAAGGAGAAAGCTTATGTACGAGAGAAAAGTAAACATGAATGAAGGAATAGAAATAGATGATGATCTTGAGGCAACTTGTAGAAAAGGCTTGCTCAGACCGCCGACCAGTGAGGCAATGAAGGGCTTGCAAGTAGACAGTTGAACCTCAACCATTACAAGATGAAGAAGTTGAGGAAACTTGCAGGGTGGGCTTGCTTATATCATTGACTAATGAGGCAGTGCAAGGCTTGCAAGTAGAACACCAAACCAATTCAAAGAGGAGAACTTGAGGGAGTTTACACGGTGGACTTGAACAGAAGACTAACCTTGAGGAAATTGCAAGTACTTGTGGATAGATTGCCGAACCAATTCGAAGAACTTGAGGAAGTTTTGTAGGGTGGACTTGAATAGAACGCTGACCTTGAGGCAGTTGCAAGTACCTATGGACAGATCGTTGAATTGATTCAAAGAAGAAATTGAGGCAATTTTGCAAGGTGTAATTGAACAGATCGCCAAATGAATTCAAGAAATAGTAGACCAAAGTGAAGAGGCTCACTTTTCAAATAATCCCAAGAGTCTGATGCAAGAGCATCCAGAAGCATTCAAAAAATTGAAGCAGTTGACAGTGAAGTTGTAGAGTGCCGGATTATTGCATTCGATTTCCAACTCAGTATATTAATGATCAGAGGTTGTGGATTAAAGGGTTTGTTGTTGAGTACATCTAGTGTTTCCATGTTAAGTTTTAGAGGTCCGCCTAAAGATTTAATTGATTTATGAATATCTGTGTTTTGACAGTTGTTTAGTCATTCTAGTTGGTAAACTTGAAAGGAGATGATGTGATTCTAGTAATTTAAGTTGTTGCGGATATTTTTGTGGTGATTTGTGATGCTCGCAGATGTTTTTGGATCATGTGTTGTTGGTCCACATTGATCGTTGTGCTCACAATTGGTGAGTTTCTTTTGTGAGTTCATGTTTTCTTATTCTTGGCCAACAGGGTGTTTGTAGCGTGTTGTGGATCTTCGAGGAATAAAATTTGAAGGGGTTTCGTGTTCGATGATGTTTTTTTGGGTCCTTTCTTTATTGTGGCTAACATTGGTTGGTTCGTATTGTAAATTTTTTATTGTTTGAGGCCGACCTATTTGAGTTTGCACATTATCTTGCTAGCCGTTGTATTTTGGCTGACATGTTAATGGTTAGATGATTTGCAGATGATATAATTAGAAGAGAGAGGGTTTGTTCCAAGACACATAAGGGAGAGGGTTCAATAAGGTGCTTGATAATGTGAAGTATGAAGCACGGTAATGAATTATTTTGATCCAAAAGGACCTTAGAGCAGAAGGAGTGTGGAGCCGAGTAGAATGAGTTAATGGAGATTGCTATCAATTACATTATTTTTAATCCCTAGGTTGTAGCCTAGAATTCATTAAGACCAAGAGGCATATGGAATTTGTTTTGAGATTATAATATAATGAGGAATGAGCTTTGAAGGTTGGGTTTTTCCCTATTAGGGTTTTCCCAGCATATCTTGTGTCTAATGTTCATGAATGTCATTTATCTTTTTGTTGTTTAGCTGTTAATTTCTGTTGCATATCTGTTGTGATTATGGAGTTGATAGTTTAGGCTGCAAGGAAGGACAATTCATAATTAGATCCTCCTACCCTAACTGCATAAAATGGTATCAAATTTGGTTGTGAGTTTGTTAGCTGGTTGTGAATCAATTGGGAAGAAGACAATGTTTAAAGAAGTGTGAAACCCTAGAAGCAATAAGTGTCATCATAGAAGAAAGATTGAGGCAAGACAAATTCAAGTAAGCATTTGTATTTAGTTGTTTATCTGATTTGTTTAAATGGGGAAGATTGGGAAGAGGATGAAGAAGGAAAATGAAACCCTAATATGTGAAAGGGATACTTTGGAGGAAGAATTGTGAAAAATCAAGAAGTGTAATTCAGAATTGAGGGAGAGAAATGAAGAAATTGAAGCAGAGCTGGATATGTTTGAGGATGTTGAAAAGAAATTGGCAAGGTTGGAAAAGAGGAACAAATATCTCGAGGAAAGTTTGAAGGATTTGAACAAGCAGAATAGTTTGCAGAACAAGGAAATATTTTCCTTGAAGGAACATGTTAATTAGCTAGAACAAACACTTATAGCATGCCAGAAGGAGAATGAGAATTTGAGATCTAAGCCTTAATTTTGTGATGTTTCTTGTGATACTAATGATTTGTGTGATGTTATAGAAGTTTCTTTAGAAGGTGAAGTTGAAGATAACATTGTAATGAAGCCTGCAATTGTTGGCTATGGTATCGGTTTCAAAATCATGTAGAGAATGGGATATGAAGGAAAAGGATTGGGAAAGCATCGACAAGGAATTAAAAAACCTATTGAACCAATAATGAGACCCAAAAGTGAAGGCCTTGGATATGATAGAGGTAAGGATGTTGTTACAAGTTGAAGCAATTCGAATCAGGGAAGAAAAAGTATGTATTATTCTCATTGTAATAGGCAGGGACATGAAAAGGAATTGTGTTGGGATCTATATCCTTGTAAGTTATGTGGATTAAGGAATCATTCTGAAAAGATGTGTTGGGATAAGATGAGAAGGAGGAGGCCTATGACAGATTGTAAGAAGATGGATTATGGATGGATTGATGGAGCAAAATGGAAACATGTTACTTGTGTGATTATAATATTGTACAAATGGAAGAACTCATATGTGGGAGAAAGATATAGAGAAAGAAGACCTTATGCAAAGCAAAACAAGGACAATTATTCAAACTATAGAGGGAGAGGTGATAGAAGTCATAATGCTTATCACAATGAAGGGTATCGGAGGAGTGAAAGAGGATTTGATAGAGGAGGAACCTATTTTTAGGTTTGGAGGAAGAAAGAATCAAGCATTGAGTGCCATCAAGAACCTAATACTAGAGCAGCTAATGAAAGAGAAGCAGTAAAGGATGTAGAGATAGTTTGTGCAGATGAAGAAGAGCCTGCTTATACAAAATTAGTTTATGTACAGGAAGGGGAACCTTTGGAGGTATCGAGTTTCATAGTGGAACTGAAAGAAGGTGAAGTATTTATCTTAAGGAGAAAGCTTATGTACCAGAGAAAAGTAAACGTGAATGAAGGAATATAAATTGACAATGATCTTGAGGAAACTTGCGGAGAAGGCTTGCTCAGATTGTTGACCAGTGAGGCAGTGCAAAGCTTGCAAGTAGACCGCCGAACCTCAACCATGAAAAGATGAAGAACCTGAGGCAACTTGCAAGGTGGGCTTGCTTAGATCGCCGACCAGTGAGGCAGTGCAAGGCTTGCAATTAAAACACCGAACCAATTCAAGGAGGAGAACTTGAGGCAGTTTGCAGGGTGGACTTGAACAGAACGTTGACCTTAAGGTAGTTGCAAGTACCTGCGGACAGATCATTGAACTGATTTGAAGAAGAAATTAAGGTAGTTTTGTAGGGTGGACTTCAACAAAATGCTGACCTTGAGGTCTTTGTAGGTACCTATGGACAGATCGCCGAACTAATTTTAAGAAGAACTTGAGGCAGTTTTGCAGGGTGGACTTGAACAAAATGCCGACCTTGAGGAAATTCTAAGTACTTGTGGATAGATCGCCAAACCAATTCAAGAAACAACATACCAAAGTGAAGAGGCTCACTTTTCAAATAACCCTGAGAGCCTAGTGCAGGGGCATCCAGAAGCATTCAAAAAATTGAGGTAGTTGACAATGAAGTTGCAGAGTGTCGAATTATTGCATTTGATTTCCAACTTAGTATATTGATGATGAAAGGTTGTGGATTAAAGGGTTTGTTGTTGAGTACATCTAGTGTCTCCATGTTAAGTTTCAGAGGTCCGCATGAAGATTTGATCGAGTTATGAATATCTATGTTCTGATAGTTGTTCAGTTGTTCTAATTGGTGAACCTGAAAGGAGATGATGTGATTCTGGTAATTTAAGTTTTGTGGATGTTTCTATGGTGATTTGTGATGCTCGTAGATGTTTATGGATCATGTGTTGTTGGTCCACATCAATCGTTGTGCTCGCGATTGGTGATTTTCCTTTGTGAGTTCATGTTTTCTTAATTTTTCTAGGCTAAATCATCGTGAAATATTACAAAAAAAAATGTATTTAGTAATTCCTTAAAACTTGTAGTCGCTATTTGACATAATATATGAGTTAAGCCCTTAGCTATTTTTCTTACTTCTTCTTGACACCACAACTAACATATTTTCTATTAATTCAAAGTGCTCATATTAAAGAGAAAAACCCAATATATTTTGTAAAGCCTTTTTAGATTTACCTTTTGGATCTAATCCTTCTCATTCACCATTTATATTTTTTATTTATTTTTCTTGAACTAAACTTCAAAAAATAAATAAGGAACATACCAATATTGATTCTAGTCAAATCATGGTGCAAGTCTAAGGAGAATATTTCATAACAAATGCCCACCTCAGTTGTAGCATCTTAACTAAAGGTACCATACATGCATTTTGTGATTTTCTTCAAAAGACACTTACTATCAAGTTATCATCACCTCAATATAATGATATAATTTAGAGCGCTTAACCACTTTTTGGACTAGTTTTCTCTATTTGTATCCAAGTAGATAAGGAAGATTGGGTATATTTGCTACTACCTATTTTTAGTATTAGGATGTAGATACATAATTGTTTCTTAGTTATGATTCAATTAACATTTAATTATATGTTTTATATTTGATGGGAATTTCTATTTGCACTCTTTTCATTAGTATTGATGAAAATCTCAATTTAATATGTAATTGGTTTTCAAAGATTAAATAAAAAATTATCTTTATTAAAAGTAGTTTAGTTAGATAGTAGGGTTATATGATATTATTCAATTATGTTTTAGTTGATCTATTTATTTTTATGATACGTTTAAGTTCCTTTCAAAATGCAATATCATAATTTAGAAATTTTAGACTTTTCTTCTATTTTCTAGTTTAATTAAAAATCCTAAATAAGATTTGAAACAAAAACTAATGGTGTTTAGCATCATCAGTGAATTAGACTCATGTTTATGGGTAATGCTATTATTCTTTAAGCTACTACATCTATAGCCTAACACAACTACACCAAGATCATCTATGTTATCATCCCTATAAAATGATAGGGAAAAATAAGGGACACCATGTTGTTTTAAAATCCAAGTGATGGGTAATCTCCCTTTGATCACAAATTAAAAGATAATTCAAATGACCCAAAATGAAACTATATTGAAGCAAGTAAACCATCACATAGTTTCATTAAATTTACATATAATTTTTAGATTTGATCTTTAATTTTTTAATTGAGTAAATGAAATCATCTTAGAAACCATGAATAGAACCATTGTTACTTGGTACAAGGGGTGAAATGAAATAATTTTATTAGGCCTAAACTTTAGATAGAACTAGAAACAAGTAATGGCCATGGAAACTAATTACTTTAAATTTAAATTCTTTCCTTCATGGGTAGCTGTCATAGAGAAATTGTCTAGAGAAAAGGGTCCTAGAAAGGGCTAGATACCCACTTAAATAGTTCACATCAAACCTAGCTTATAAAATAGAACTATATATATAGATTATGCCTTTATCTTGTTTGGAAGTGACATATGTAGGTAGTATTGGGAGTGAAGGACGTTCTTAGAACACAAGCATTCAAGAATAGGGTTTAGGGAGTGTCCAAGCGGGATTATGAAAACTTGAAAAATAATAGAAGATTAATCATTCAAGAGATTCATTCAGGAAAAGAGGCAAAAGTAAAATATCCAAGATAGTTATCAAGATAAAATATATCCATGGTATACTCAAAATAATCGCAGATGGATTGCTTGATTTCCTTGAGGCTTTAGGCCAAATTCTAAGGTAGGATTCAAGCCTTATTCTTATATGAATATGTAGAAGGGAGAAAATTTAATTCTTACAATAGAAAAACACTTTCTATGAGAATTAAACTTCCTATTACATTTTGATGAATCAAATATTATTTTAAAAATTTGAGTTATCCTTTTTATAAATATTTACAATTGGAAATGGAATTAACTAACACAATATCACTATAACTTCTAATTGTAAAATACTAGTGAAAATATCTTCTTCTATATAAAAAATTACAACTTAATAGTAACATAAAAATAATTTATAGGTGTCAAAGATTATTATATATCTTGCACAAAGTCTTGGCCTCAAACACTAGTGCCACATATAGATGCCCTCATGCTGCGTTACCATCCTGTACGATTGAAAATCAACACTTCCAAAATAAAATAAAATTTATGTTACTTTAAGTATAGTAAAAAAAAAATAGACTAATTACACACAAGAATAAAGACAAAAATGTTTGTGTTGGATATTTTAGGGTCTTTCCTTAGTCAAACCCTCATTTTTACTCTTCCTGCCTCCACAGAAAACTAGATTGGATTTTGATAAAAAGAAATGATAATGATAAAAGATGAAAGTTTTTTCTAGGAAAATGCAATGCCATAAAATAGATAAACTAAAATAGATTATATCAACAATATTCAAAATACTACCTTTAAAGATTACCCATGGTGAGAAGGAAGCAATCAATCTGAGAAAAAGTCCACCTGGAAGCTACCACAGACTCCCAAAAGGATTCCAAGGCCACAAATGGATTTCCATTCACAATCTCACCATGAATAAAACGAAATGCACGAGCTATAAGGATGTTGTATTGAATCAAAATGTTCAGGAGCTTCAATATTTGTAGAGTTAAAGTAAAATATGCTTGCACAAATGAATGATCTTCCCCTTCCTTTTTCCAAAGAAAACTCTTTTCTTCAAAATGGAAGGTCCCATACATCTTTGCTATTCATGACTTCCAATAGGGAGTGTTAAACTATTATATTCTTAGGAAATTAAAAATTCAATGGTCATTTGAATCATGGGATGCTAACATCACACATTGACATTCACGCATAGCACTTACATTTGTGAAAATTTGACCCAAATAACAATGAATGATCTATTTTTTCTAATAAATGTACATTATGATATCATCATGTTATAATTAAGATATTTTATTTTCCATGCTAAATGGGAGGTGTTGTGTAGTGTGAAATTGCAGGGATGTGCAATATTCGACACTACATTTCCCCCCACTTTAGCAAGCATATGGATTGCATTGAAAATGTGTACTAAAGTAAAAGAAAAGATGTAACATTAAAGGTTATTAAAGGATACTATAGAGGATACATAGTCTTCAACCCACATGGACATTCCCCCTAGGGAGAAGAATGTAAAATAAACAAGATATCCTACACAAACAAGAACACTATGCAAAAATAATTCACCACATACATGCTAGGAAAATGATATGAAATAGATTTAAGCAAGTACATAGGAAAAACATGATATAAAAGATTTTGATAAATGATAAGTATGGCCAAAAATTTGTGTTATGTTGGAGACCATACAACAATTTTTATTGGATCATGGTTGTTGTAAACTATGTTATAGGACATACATGTAAAATATAGGATTTTTTATTTTAAACAAAAATATATTTATGCATTGTGATAGCACCCCCTTAAAATAATTGCATGAGTCGAAGAGAGAAAGTAATTTTAAGGAGAGAAATAAAATAAGATACGAGAATGCTCACAATAACACCATCAAGCAAAATGTTTTAGCATGAAACACATAACATGTGCTCATGAGATGGCATTAAAAAATGAGAGGTATGCCACATAGAAACTACATCATCAACTTATATACAAAACACAAAGGGATCCAAAGACCCAAGGTCAATATATATATATATATATATATATATTGACATCATTCCCTAGGTACATTGGAATAACGAATAAAAAGGAAGAATTTTCACATGAAAACAAAGAAAAGCTAAAAAAAATTGTCAACATGGAAGAGACCTAAATTTCCCAACACTTTGCATCATTCCCAAAATTGAGAAGATCAAAATATGAAATGGTAGAATGATGATACAAATAGAGGAATTTGCAACGCTTCATATCTCCTATATCCATGCACCTACATGGGTGTCATGGGTCCTCCAAGTAATATTAACAAACATATACAAGAAGGTACATGGGAGACACAAACAAAGCTTGCAAACAAAAAATTTAAAATTTAAAGATGAGAAGAGTACTGCTTTAAACTACTCACTTGAAAAGATCATCAATCTCCAAATCTTGATCATAAGGGGAGAGAGGTCAATCTTGCAAACTAATTATTGTTAAAGTGGTACAAGGTGTTTCACCCACAACAAGAACCAAAGAACTAGCTACAAGAACATCATTCTGAACATCCTCTGAGGTGAGTGTCAATGATTTTGTGAAAATTGTAGACCATGTCAGTATATCTTCGATGGACTCAAAAGTATTTTTACCTTGAGAAGAAACTAGTGAGTTGCTATTAGGATAAATGATAAGAGGACTATCATGACTACTCTCATGAATAGGAGTAGTGATAAGCATAGAAGAAGTATGCATATCTTTTATGAAGAATATTGATGAAGAGGGGTTTGCATGTGATGTGGATGGTGGATTTGGCTTTAGTTTGTGATAAGGTGAGGTTGGATAATGTTTTGGTTTTGTCTTGGGAGGTGGGTGGGGAATATTGATATCAACAATGATAGGGAAGGGGACATCTGGGAAGACTTCAATACCAGTGTGCTAAAATGATACTAAGTTAGAGAGTGTAGCACTGGGAATGGCATATGTGTTTGACATGTTTATCAACTAGAAAAATGGTGGAATGGTGGGAAGTTTTGGGATTAGAGTTGATTCCATCAAAAGAGTTAGGAACACTTGCACCCACTTTGGGTGAGGTTCATCAGGATCTTGAGAAGGAAAAATAGATGGTGCAAAAGAAACCACCATTAATAGTGGAGATGGAGAAGGCATCACCAAATAAAGAGGTGGTCACATCAAAGGAGGGTTCTTAGATTTAAGGATTTGCATAACATCTTGTTCACAAGCCAACACATGTTGACATCACTTACACTCCTACACAAGTTGATTATGTTGATGGTTCTATCTATGTGCAGTTGTTAGAGGGGGTAACTTTACTCCAACTGTGGGTCTACCTTCACATCTGGAACATAAGGAAAAATAGTATTAGTAGGTGAAGGAAGAGAGATCTGGGGTGCATATTATGTGGTTTGTGTTATTGGTGCCTTTCCTCTTTCTATTATTGTGGAAGTTAAAGGAACAAGAGGAACCACTAGAGGATGACATACAAGTGGTGCACGGGAAGAATTCTCTCCACTAGGCTTCTCAAATTTTGATATTGGAGGGGTAGGTCGAGGAATAGTGGGAGCCATAGGAGGAGAGAAAATGTAATGCCTCACCAAGGAACGCAGAGAACAACACATAAAGTGACAAAATAACCGAACATTTTTTTAAAAAAAAAAACATTCGATTACAACATTGTAAAGACCCACACTTCCTTGACCCAAAAATTTTACTAATTATTTTATTTATTTATTTATTTTTTAAAGTAAATCCCTTAATGTCTTGCTCAATTAGTTGTATATTCAGGAACTTCAATCCATATGGGATAAACATCTATCCATCCGGGATAGGCATCTAACCATACGGGTTAGGATAATGTCCATACGGGACCAAGACTCATCTATCCATCCGAGATAGGCATCTAACCTTCCGGGTTAGGTTAATGTCCATTTGGGACCAAGATCTATCTATCTAAATAATGTAGACATCTAACCACATGGGTTAGAAAATGCTTTGGCTAGAGACTTAGACTCATCGGGACCATCCGGGTCCTGAGTCACTCTCTAAAGACTACACTCTCCTACTAGGAGTGCACTGAGGTCAACGTCCTTAGGAGTATGTGAGATAATAATAAAAGTTTGAGTCTCGCCTCAAAATTTGGCCTAAAGCCTTGAGGAATCAAGCGAATCCATCCGGGATTCCTTCTGAGTATAACAAGTAATTTCTAACTTCAATTTTAATATTTATTTATCTACCTTTATCTTAAGGTATCTTAACAAGGCCAATAAGGTAAACACCCTTAACCAATCCTAAATCCCCACCCCGAGCACCTGCGTACTAGGGACAACTCCGTCTCTAGACTGCCTACATACACTGTTTCAGCAAGGGATCAAGGTGTATAATATGTAGTTCTATTTTCTAATCTATTGTTGGATGTAAATTGTTTTGTGGGTACGTGACCCTTTCTAGGGCCATTGCCCTAGACAGTTTCTCTTCGGTTACTACCCACATAAGGCAACATATAAAGCATAAAGATTCATGGTGATCTTTTTCTTGTTTCCTAATTCATCTATGTCCTAAGTTCCTATAAGTCATGTCACCCTTTCCCGTTAAATAAAAGATAAAAGAATTAAAAAGTCAATTCACATGCCCAAACCCTATTGGAGTTTTCTATGATCTTCACTAGTGGATGTAAGTCCATTATAGTATTATCTTTTCTTTATATTATCGATCTAAAAGGGACTTCCCACCCCTTGGATTTTAACTCCAAAATGATCCTTATTACTCCCCGGCGATTTATAGGGATGATGCCACAGACGCTGTTGTTGCAGCTTTATTAGGCTATAAGTGCAGTAACTCAAGCGTGACAGCATTACCCGTAAACGTAAGTCAGAGGCACCGTTAATACCGAACGCTGCTGGTTTTTATGTTTTCCTCCTCTTATTTAATTTTTTTCTATCTAAGAAGAAATTAAATGCATTATCAATAATAAGAAAAGTAGTTTGTGCACATAAATCAAATGGAATATAAAAGTTTTATACCTTCTTGCTAAGGAAGTAAAATTAAATGAACTTACTAAAAAAAAAAAAAAAATCTATTCAAGTATATTTGCTAGAAAGAAGTATTACATCTACTTACATCCTATGAAAGTAAATTTTTTTGTAACAATGAATTGAATAGTCAAATCCATTTATGAAATAAAAATATTTAAACATAAAGTTAAATTCTTCAAGATGGGTGATCTAATTCATAGATGGTATGAATCTAATTATTTTGTAATGTTAGTATTTCCTAGGAAAGAAATTTGAATCTATTTGCATAATCTGTCATAGAGTAAGTAGTTTTTGATTTAAATTGCATAATATTTTCGAGATAAATATCCATCTAAGATAGCATAAATAATTTCCAATTCAATGGCATAATCTATTGTTTCAAGAAAAAGGTTTATTAATTTTGATTGAATTGCATGACTAAAGAAGACTGGACTTTAATTGCATAAGCTATTTCACTAATATCTTAGATAGATAAATCAATATAATGTCTTAATAAGAGCCTTGATTTTAATTGTATAAGTTATATTACCAATGCCTCAAGATTGATGATCTATCTAAAGTAGGTTTGCATTAATTTGCATAAGTTTATTCTTGATAATATTCTAATGATTACATATTCACTATGACCTTGTTGTAATTAAATGAATCAACCTTGTTTTAAAAAGAATTGAATCTACTTGCATATTTAAAAAATAACCATGATTGATGAGGGTGCAAACCCGAGACACAGAAAATAACCCACAAACAAGAGAATAATTTTATTATTCAGAAAATGGAACTTCTTACATGCAGAGGACCTCAAATCCCCAAGTTCTACAACACATGCAAGGTACAGAAAGCTACAGAATAACCCTTTCGCAATATGAGAACTTGTCCCCAAAAAGTTACCCAAAAATTAGAAAACCCACCCATAAATAGAGCTCCTCATTTGTTTGGAGCCAAAACAACATTCAATTTGAGTTTAGGCGGTTTGGCACCGAAAATTTACAACATGAAGTTCAAATTTCAAAAGAGCATTTGCAATGGTATCTTCTACAAAGTGCGCCAACTTCGCGAGGTCATAACTTTTGATCCAGGCCTCCGATTCGCGAACCATTTGAACCGTTGGAAAGGTCTCGAAGTCAAGAACGCGCTCAAAATTCTCTATGCCGATTTCACCAAGTTTCGGGGCTGATCCAGGAGCTCTAAGTGCCTCAAATCCCACTCGGAAGATTTTCAGGTGCAAATTTGGGAAACTAAAACTGCAATATCTTTCAACCCAAGAACCAAAATTAAAAACCATAAATTGAGAATTTCATTATGACGAAAAGGGTATCCAAAAATGTAAAAACATCTAAAAACTGAGAAACTTGAAATTTAACTATTTTTGGGTGATGCAAGATTGCCCCTTACACCACTAGATACTCCTGCATCAATGACGTTGAAGAATTAAGTTTATAGCAAATTTATTAAATTATAACTATGATGTTTGTGCTATAATCCTTGAATCTTAAGAAGATAAATTTATTGCATGGAGAGAAAGTTTATTTGAAGAATAACAATAAATCTAAGAGTTAAGTTTATGGCATAATAAGAAAGCACTTTTATTAAAGAGATATTATTAATTCCTTAATTTAGTTTGTATTTTGTTTGCATGAATTCAATTTTACTACTTACCATTTGGTAAAACAATGAATCTCTTATTTAATGAAACATAAATTTAAACTTAAAATTTAATGTCTAATAGTCATAATTGTTATCATAGAATTGTTATTATTGTCATAAAACTATAGTTTTTTTGTAAGATATAAAAGTTGTCATTCCTTTATTTTATAATCTTCTATAACCATACTCATAGTTTATCATCATTTTATGAAGAAGAGAAGTATATTCTAAGTTCATTTGTTATATTCAACAATAGCTAGTAATCATTTCCATTTTTTTAAAATAAAATAAAATACTATCTCATAGAACCGTGGTTTGGACCAAATCTTCATCAATCATATATGTTAGTTAATTTGTTGTCTTACTAATTTAGGGTAACATTTCTAAAATTAAGAAGTTCATGGAATAACTTGAATTCATTTAGTGTATGAGCCCATCCTTTGATTGTTAATTAGATCAAATAATTTATTCTTTAATCTATCCATTTGATACCCCTTTGAAAATTCTTTCAATTTATTTATACTAAAAAAACTATTTTATTTATGACTTAGCTAAATTAAAAGAATAAATGTTTAAAGAATTTTAATATAAAAACCTATATTATAAAACATATGTATTTAGATATATTTTATTTTAACAATAATAAAACAATAATTTAATCTAAAGAAATAATATTTTTTTATAAATAAAAATAGATGAGAATGAACTTATTGATTTAAAGATAAAAATTAAAATTAATTTTTATCCTAGATTTAGTTTAGAAAAACAATGAATGGTAAGAACAATAATAGATTGATTATAATTTATATATATACATTTTCACAACAAAGATATGAAAGAGAGTAATAGCTTGATCCTAGCAAATTTTTTAGATTTGATTAGTTATTCTAAAAAGAAATCAAAATAAAAGAAACATGGATGTTGATGGAATTGCAACAATCTTCTTCCAAATCTTCTCTTTGTGTTTTTTTCAACTTGATTCTCCTTCCTTCAATCCTATCCTTCTTCAAAGTGATAGCATACAATACCTTTCATGTGTTGTTGATGAGATAAGAAATGACCTCAATTTATAGACTTGAGGGGAGGTAAATGGAGGGCCAAGATTGGAGATTGATTCAACAGCTAGGATTGTTTGAGAAGGTGGGGTTTGGATTGATAGCCTCACTTTGTGACAAGTGTCACAAAAAGAAGGCTTTAAAAATAGGCCCACATAGCATGGAAAGTGGAGCCAAGGGTGTTCACACATGTGTGAGCACACTTTGGGAGAGGTGGATATGACAAGTCCCCACACCTTTCCCAAGACCATAAAACTCGTCACTCCTCTTTAAGTTACTTTTTAGGGGTTCATACTTTGTCCAAAAGGCCATATTATGTTTTCAATAAGCTTCCACCCCATAGGTACTTACCTGGGGGTTCATTTTTACCCTAAAGTCAATAGAACAAGCCCAAATAACTATATGCAAGAGAATTCTAATTTTAAAATACAAATTTTGATTTGTGAGCACACCTTGGGTAGATGGGATGTTGACATGTCTATGACATATAAGAGAGAGGGTGGCTTGATAATGACATGTCTATGACATGTAAGGGAGGGTGGTTTGACCATGTGTGTTCACACATGGGGGAGCCAAATGGCTGAAAGAGGAAAGGTCACATGCATGGTGTGAACTCCCATATAAAGGTGAGTGGGGATGAGTTGTAAGGTGATAATGACTTGTGCATGCAAGTTACATGTGAGTGAGATTAGAATGAATTTTTAAATTTAAAAAAAGATAATGAAGATTAATTAATCAATTAATTTAGGATTAACTAATTAATTGATTATGAAGGATAGTGACATCTCTCTAATCATGATTAATTAGATTAAATGATGTATTATATTAATTAATGTGACTTATGAAAGTGGTTAATTTTATTAATAATAGGTTATTCTAATCAATAATGCTTAAGATAGGATGAGAACACTTGTTACATAATGACTTAATTTTTATTTTTATTTTTATTCAAAATTATTTTGTTCCTTTTTTTTTCCATTTCTCCAACACTATGTGCTGAAATTGTTAATGAAACATTTATTTATTAATGTTGTTAACTTTTATTTGTTCCTATGTATTTAATAATTTAATAATTCTTTTTTTTTTTGTTCTTTATTTAATCTCTACCTTCTCCACACATAAATTAATTGTATAAACTATTTACATAATATTACCACACAAAATTATAGTATGTCTAAAGTTTTAATATAAAGAGGGTCATGACAAACATGAGTACAAAAGAAACATCTACACATATGTTCTTAGGGTTTCATGACAACGCTACTTAAACATTCACAAGAAGAACATCACATCACTATACTAAAAGACATAAAGCATAAGGATAAATCATATCAATAATGAATGATGCAATCATATAATCATAATGTAGTCAAGTTACATCAAGTGAGATTATGAAAAATCTCATAACATAATAACATTAAAATAAGTTCACTCTTACACATCAAGAGTGTATACAATAGATGAAGATTGTAACACTTCTGTCAACCTTGTTCATGAGCACGCTCAATATCCAACTTCACGAACAATGTAGAATCAAGAACCTACCTCAAGTACAATACTATCCAAACACAACACCTGCAAGGGGACCCAATGGAGGATATAGCACATTCCTCCCAACCACGTGGTACCCGAAGGTCCACCCCCCATGCTAGGAGATAATATCAGGTCCACAAAGATAAACAAACATGAAGACAAAACATAACATCACATGACTTGACATACACATTACGACATAACAATATCAAAACCACAAATTACAAACAAAGCTCCCATAGGCAACAACATAAACAAGGGTAAATCTACATAAGAGACCACATAACATGCATTAGGAAAAGAATGTCATCACATAGATTATTATAGGTTACCCTCATGAACCTTCTTAGACTACTGACCCTCATATCGAGTTACCCTAGCAATCTCTACCGATTCCCGGCCCCTAAAAAAACTCACGTGGAATCAAACTACCTTGTAAGAAGACAAAGTAGATGATCATGCCATTCTAGGCCATCTC
Organism: Sequoia sempervirens; assembly: GCA_007258455.2. Lineage (NCBI taxonomy): Eukaryota > Viridiplantae > Streptophyta > Pinopsida > Cupressales > Cupressaceae > Sequoia > Sequoia sempervirens. Next base: position 208,589,316 of record VDFB02075321.1, on the reverse strand, counting down.
AACATACCCTTAGTCTATACAAAAACTAAGGTATAAGGCGAGACACCAAAT
>VDFB02075321.1:208560545-208589165 GCA_007258455.2 Sequoia sempervirens | reverse complement strand
TGTCTATTTCTGAAAAGAAAAATAGATTTTATTAAAAACAACTTTTGTGATTATAGAAAACTTCTGTTGAAAACTGAAAACTAGGGCAATTTATTAAGCTAGAAAACAAAGAAAATCATAGTTATTACACTGTTCCCAATCTGTGAAAACCTTTAGTTTTTTGAAATCCTCAACTTGATAATATTAGCATTTAGAGAAAAATAATTTCCTTCTTAAATAATACATCTGAGGGTTTTAAATATATAGTTATTTATGAGGTTTTCATTGCTTTTTATTTCATTCTGTTACTCCTATTTTACCCTCTGCTCTTCATTTCATTCTGATACCTTTATTTTAACTTTTGTACTATTCCCAGCATTTTTAAAGAAAATATATATATATATACACAGATATATATATATATATATATATATATATATATATATATATATATATTCATGAATGATTAATATTGTTTTCAGATTTAATATGACTGTGCATCGGCCGTCGGCCGTACGCCTGTCATATAAATCTTTTTAAAATTGTTTGAAATCGAAATTTATTCATTATGAAAATCAAAATTTATTCATTATATATTTTACTGGGTTATGTAAATAATTTTTATTTTTTTTTAAATAATAAAAGTAAACATGCATTAACATTAGACCATAATCACATAGCATAACACATAACATTAATACACTTGGTTCTCTGGGGCACGCGAGGTTACATTGCAACCACAAAACAGAATAAAGATAACGAAAATAACATAACCATTTATTTTATGGTAACCATAAACAATAATACATCCAATAACCATGATGCGAGTGTGATAAACATCGCATAATTACATCCATGATAATTCTCTTAACAAGATACAATGATCCTAACTATTACATCATTGTTATAATAATACATTATAATCTCTGATAATTGAATTACATTGAATTTCCCGACATGGGGATTGATACAAGAATAATGAAATATGAAATACAAGGGAATATTGGTACAACTCCACTGCGGAAATGCTGAGAAGACAAGAAGCTGATGGGGAACCCAACGGGTGCGGAGCACGTTCCACCCAACCATGTGAATTACAAGTAACTCACCCCCTGTGCTCAGAGGTGATGAGGAAGTGAACCCGACCATGAATGTCAACCGACTCAACAAGAACATGATACAAAACAAGTACAACTCAAATATGCAATGCAAAACCATCAACGTACTCAAATCACATAACAAGTAAAACCAAACACTCATTACGATAACATGAAGTACTAACACTTAACAATCATGAATCAAATCACAAGAATTCAAAGAAACATCACAAAGAGATAACATCCAGAGGCAACAACAACAAAACAACAAGGGTGTCAAGTGGAGAGTGTCATCACATAGCTCTCATGGGATTCTCCTGGCCCTTCCTCCAACTGAGGCGCTGGCACCCATCTATGGATCTCCTGGCCCTTCCTCCTAACTGAGGCGCCGGCACCATAGGGTAGCTAATGCGGAGCCAATAGTCTCTCATGAAGACGAGACTCTGACTATGCCGACCCATTGACCTTCTCGGTCTATCACTAGTCTAGGGTAGCCCTAATGCATGGCCCAGGGAATCCAATGTTTTATTATCTTGTGTTTTAAACTACCCAACCCCTAAATCTATTGTTTGGGTTATCCCTTGTTTAGCTTACTTTCATTAAATTGGGTTATCTGAGCCCTTCCTCATCCAGTGCCCGGCCCACGAGGAAACCACCTCTCCCTCCTATGACCCCTAACATATCTCCAGTAGGCAGGGGTTGAACCAACACACACATAAATCCCTTAAAACCAAACTTTCAGGATACCACGAGGTGATAACCATCCTACTTGGTGCTCAAAATCAAGGTCTCAACCAATTGTTCAACCCTTCTCTCATAAAACCAAAAACTTCAAAGCCTACCAAGGCGAAGATGACATTATAAAATATGAAGCCTACGGGATAAGGTTACTTAAAAATCAACAACGGGTTCCCACAAGGAACATCACTACAAAACATAAAAATTAAAACTCACATAATATTTTGCAAAGTTGCACCATTAGGTTTGATTCTAATCCCAATTAAGTAACTAAATGCGAATGTCTCAAAAGATTCACAATCACAACTTCGGGCTAATTCTTGCTAAAATATTGTTCAACCAAGGCTCAATTAATAAAGGCAATGCCATTGTTTAAAATCTACTTGATACCCATTTAACTTACATTATTTAGCTTGGAATTTCAATTGTATATACAAAACTTATATGCATGTATATATATTTTTAAATAATTAAATAATATTAAGTAAAATAATTATAATTATATATATATATATATATATATTTTTGAACTAAATTATGATTATTATATTTAATAAATTAAATGAAAATAATTATAATTAATAAATTTGATAAAATTAAATAAACACCATAAAATAATAAATAAATACATATATATACTTACATATATATATATATATTTATATATATATATATATATAAATATATATATATATTTATAAAAAAAACAAAGTTTAAATTAAAGCCCTGCCGCACCAGTACTGGCCGACGGCCGGTACTGCCCGCAGCAATCTTAATGACTGCTGCGCAGTAGTCATTAAGGTTGTTGCGGCAGTACTGCCGCGGCAGTGAGGGGACGGGGAAGGTACGGCTTCGGCCGTCCTTCCACCGAGCCCAAAAACAAACTTTTTCATTTATTTAAATTTTTTTTTAAAAAACAAACTTCGATGCAAAATCATAACATAACCCAGTAAAATATATAATGAATAAATTTTGATTTTTCATAATGAATAGATTCGTTCAAACAATTTTAAAAGATTTATATATTGATACGTCTGATAGAAGTGACGGCTTATACAGTCATATTAAATCACGAAACAATAATAATCATTCATGAATATATATATATATATATATATATATATATATATATATATATATATATATATATATATATATATATATATATATATATATATATATATATATATATATATATATATATATATATATATATATATATATATATATATATATATATATATATATTTATTTTTTTTTTTAAATGTTGGGAATAGTATAGAAGTTAAAATAAAGGTATCAGAATGAAATGAAGAGCAGAGGGTAAAATAGGAGTAACAGAATGAAATAAGAAGCAATGAAAACCTCATAAATAACTATATATTTAAAACCCTCAGATGTATTATTTAAGAAGGAAATTATTTTTCTCTAAATGCTAATATTATCAAGTTGAGGATTTCAGCAAACTAAAGGTTTTCACAGATTGGGAACAGTGTAATAACTATGATTTTCTTTGTTTTCTAGCTTAATAAATTGCCCTAGTTTTCAGTTTTCAACAGAAGTTTTCTATAATCACAAAAGTTGTTTTTAATAAAATCTATTTTTCTTTTCAAAAACAGACAGATAACAGAAAGGAAACGAGAAGAGGACAACAAGAGGAACCTGGAGTCCAATGCAAATCTGAAGATGCCTGCTTGACTCTGATGCCCTCGAGCTTGATTTCCAATTTTTAGTCTAGAACGAACTCACAATCCCTTGAGCAACTTCAACTTTCTGATCTTCTCTGTGTGTGTGTGTGAACTTCTCAAAATTTCATAATTAAATAAAATATTGCTCATCTCCTCAAAGCTCTCCAAAAATCCAAGATTAAAAGCAAAGTCAATTCTTTAAAACTAGCTTTTTCCCAACTCTCAATTCCTATTGGCTCACACTGTCTTTTTATTCTTTTATTGCTTTAATTCCTGTTTTGCAACTTTTCTTGCACCTCACATTACATATTTATTTTAAATAAATTCTTCACATAATTATCCACCACCAATTTAATTGATTAAAATAATTAAGCCATATTTAATATTTAATTATTAATTAATTGCAATATAAGATTTTCAAAATAATTAAAATATTTAAATATTTAAATATCATTTACTCCAACATTAAAATAAATAATTTATTTCAGTCATTAAGATAGATCATAATTATAAATGCCCCCATAAATAAAATAAGACAAAACACATAACACAACAGACAATGACACAATTACACACAAATCAACTATACCAAACAAATGAGACGACCTGACATCATGGAACGGGAGGACTTCATCATCACCTCTGTATCAACATTTATCCATTGGGTTATTTGGTGCTCGCCCTGTCCTGCCGAAGTAGGTGGAATCGAGACTTGTACCTGCAATCCTGCATACAAACGAAGTTGTGTACATGTGCATACATATATATATAATCATCAAAGCATTAAATCAAAATACTGCATTGTGAGCTGGAATCACAACATAGCAGGGCACTCGCGAACGAGCGATGCTATATTTTCCTTCGTCACACTTATTCTAACAATTATAACATAATCAATTAATGACATTTCTAACTAACAATCATCTCATAACATGTTAAATTAAATCACTGCATCATATCATAATTCAGAAAAATCAACTGATATACTCAACCATAATGTCATATAAAGTAATCATGTCCAAGATGAAATAACAACATCATCTAGCATCTAACTAACCATATCAATCAATAACAATATCATCATAGTATCTGAGTAACCACATCAAACAATAACAGTATCATCACAGTATCTGAGCATCAAAACTAAACATAACACTACTGAGTCCAACAAGCAACCAGGAGGGTTATTACGAATATCTTTGATTGATCAATTGAAAAAATTTCATCCTTGTATGCTACTAGTGAGAAGATAATGACTCATCAATATATTACCAATCAAAGAACTAAGAGACCTATGAAGTGATATCTCTAGTAGTACACAACTTGACCACTCCTTATGTTCTTCTCTTTAGTGTTTGAGAAGATCTACCATTGTCCAACTCCATCAATATTTTTTTCTTTCTTAAATAAATTTCAATGGTTAGGGGAAAGACCCTTTAGGTGAACATTGTATGTCCAAAGTCCAATAAACACAGGTCATACGACCTCAAAATAAAGTATGGAAAATGGAAATCAAGAACATTATTTTATTTCTAAACTAAAATATATATAAACTAAGGTGGTTCTAAACTTCTAAATATCATTCTATTATTTTACATCTTATATGTCATTTGTTCTTGATTCGTGCATATTATTGTTGAATATAAATTAATCTATTATATAACAAGTTTACAAAAAAAATTGTTATTCTTTAATTAAAAATTTAGTACTAATATTTGAAGGGAGAAATCTGAATGAATGTATTTGATTCATCTTACCAATAGGCAAGAAAAATAGTATATAGGATGAAGTACAATGAATAGTTGAAACAATAGTGAAAAACCATGTACAAAATGAAGTATAACTACCTCTAACTACCTTTGTAACAAAGAAAATGTAATACGTTGCAATGTTATTTTCTAACATTACCCCCCTTATTACATTGTTCCTACAACTGTATCCCTAAAATCTCTAATGCACCTTTTAAAGGACCCCCCCTTGAGATTTACATGAAAAAACTTGCTGATTAAAAAATATGTATACATTCTTGAGAAGAATTTCTTTGAAGAAACAAATATTGAATCGGGTGAAACTCCTCTCAAAGCTTCAAGCTGAATTTTTGAGTTCTTCTCCATGAACTTCCAAACCACATACCATAGTTATTGGACAACGACCCTCAACAGGTTGTCTCCTTGACCCTCATAAAGGTACAACCCTTGGTACCTAGCTATAATTACTAGAGAACCATCCTCCAAGTTGTCTCCTTGACCCTCATAAAGGTGTAATCCTTGGTCACAATCTTGAATGAACTATCTGGATAACAATCCATACTAAGCTCTTCACCAAACCTCTTACCTGTCTCCATATATCAACCTTCACAATACATGTATCTTCAAATCTATTAGCAAGAATAAGAAAAAGCAATAAATTAAAACTAAAAATGCTTCTCATGCAAAGCATCATCTCAAAGCGAGAAGCTAACTTGAGATGATGGAAATTCCTCCATCCTCTGATGCCACCAACCTCCAATTTGATCTTGTTATACTTTATCCATTTGATTTCTTGGATGAGTCTTTGGAGGCCTCATTAAGAATAGAAAAGATGGTCTTGAAAGTCCAAGCATAACTATTTGAATATCCATTCGCAACATTGATAAACTCATCTACAAGATATTGAGCAATTATTTTAATTTTTTGAAATGCACTTTCCCAAGCATTGATAGTGAGAAGATAGATTACATGATTGGCATAACTCAAGGAATATACATCAACTGCTTGATGTCTTTCAATTTCCATAGAGCTATTTTGAGTTACATCTTCTCTTACAAAGAAACTTACCTCAAAGTTGCAACTAATAAGTAATGCATCCAAATAACCATTTAGGCATTTATGAATCCTCAAATGTTTGAAACAAATTATTGACCCACTTTTGATTGCATCATCTAACATACACAATACCCGCTCCACTTCAATAGCGAAGTCAACATGACTAGGCATATCAAGATGACCATCCCAAGCATAGTAAGTGGCAACAAATTGAATGGAAAATACTTTTGTGTTCTCCCAATTCATGGATTCCATCTTAGAAATACTTCTTTCTATCAAAATTGTTTTTCCATACTCTAATTATTGAAGGTTGGAAAATAATAAATCCTTCTTCTAATATTTCTAAGGTTGGACTATAAAAAAAACTTTGTAGAGAAAGGAATTAATAAACTTACTATGCTCATTCCATAGTATTGTTATAGATATGACGTGGCTCTATTTCCTTCTACATCAAGATGACTCCACCTCTCATAGGATTTTGCATTTCTTTCACATGATTCCATTTGCAAACAACAACCACTCAATCTACAACTTTAATTTTTCTATCTACAAATCACCAATTCCCTCTTCTCATATCTAGACAAAGAACTTCACCAATCAACCTTCTTTGTTCATTTCTTATACTCCCAAGCACGGAATTCAATATAAATCATGCCTTTCTCATTGGAAAGCATAGGTTATTCACTCCTTAATTGCACATTATTATCTCCCGAGAACAAGACATTGAGAGGTAATGTGGTTTCTACAACAAATGAATTACCTTCTATATGAACATCAGCCTACAGAATTTTGAAACACCAAACACTTGATTGCTTATATTATAGATATTTTGAATTCCTTTATCATTGCAAATTGAATCAGGCACACAAAGCTATCACCAACTAATAACTCTTCTTTAGACTTCTACATAGGCTCACACCCAATCTTGATGCCTCCATGCTCACAGCTTATCGTACTCATCTTTCTACCATGTGCAAGGATGGAAGCATTGTGAATTTGATACCATATGAAGGGAAAAATCTAATTGAATGTATTCGATATGCAGATCATCACGGAAAAATAAGTCCTATGGCAAAAATTTAGAAAAATTAGACATAGGCAACTTCTCTTAATGTAAAAAATTTGGAATAAGTGCATTTATATCATTTCAAAAATATGTAAGAATAAAATTACAGCACTGAATGTAGTTTCTAAACTACTGTAGATTTATTTAAAACTGCACCTAATGGTGAAAATTTGAAATTTGCACGCAGAGTAAATAAATTTTCATGGAAAAAAATAAGTAGGTGTGCCCCGCCCCACCACCCTAACCACAATAAAATGATAAAATTTTAGATATAAGTAGAGGACTCATGTCCATATGTGATGCATATTTTTTTGTAATTTTTTTCCAAGTAAATAATCAATCATGAATTTTTTATTACAACTTTTAAAAAATATAAAAACTCATATGTTTGACAACCTTAACTTGGTCAAAACTTCATGTAATTCTTTTTCTTTTTTAAATCCTATAGTATGTGAAGCATAGAATGTGATGGCGTTTTGGATTCAAAGTGATATCTCCATGAAAGCTATGATGTTTTCAATCGGCCTATCAAGTAGCACTTTAGTCGCGATTCAAATAGAAATGAATAATAATTATTTATTAAATTGAAAGTAAAGCATAATTTATATTGGTGGAAAGATGAGAATATCCTTTAAAACCCTTTTCATTTCATCAAATTTGGGTAAAAAAAAAGCTACCACATAATTTAAGCAAATACCCATCATATTGCCATTTTTGGCCCATCATGATCCCCGCATTACACCCATTTGATTCATCTTACCAATAGGCAAAAAGAATTATATAGGACAAAGTACAATGAACAATTGAAGTACAATGAACGGTTGAAACAACTGTGAGCAACCATGTACAAAACGAAGTATAACTACCTCTAAGTGCCTTCGTAACAAATACTTGATGTAATATGTTACATTTTTTATTTGCTAACAATATTAACATGACCTATTTCATATATTGTAATTTTATTTGCATTTTTTAAGGAAAATTTTCCACCACTTTTCATTAAATTTTTTGATTAGATAAGTAGGGAAGGGCCCTGATCCCATGCTTACAGCAATAGACAAAAAGGAAACAAAAAAAGGTGGGAAACAACACCACCAGCAAACCAAAAAACAACAACAATATTAGCTTGTAGGCCAACTTTTAACACAGTAACCATAGTCCAACCAATACTAATAAAAAGAAATAAGTTTCTAGTAGCATACTTAGATCTACATAAACCATTAATTAAGTCAATAATGTCCGAGGTGGTTTTCCACCATAACATAACAATAATAAAATAGTAGTCTGAGAGATTAAAACAAAAGGACAAAAAACTCATTATAAATGACAGAGCAGCAACATAAAGTCATTAGTTGGATTTCTTCAATAGGTCCCCATACTCTCCCATGAGAGCAATGTATTCTCTCTAGTTAGGTCCCTTGGTCTTGTCCAGCATCTTCAAGACATTTGGTTTTCCCTGTTTCCTCAGCTTCCTGGTGATTTTGGATTCTCCAAAAGTAGCTTCCAGCATCACCCTCCTCATTAGTCTGTTAGTTACCTTCATGAGCATAACTAAAGCCTTCTCCATATCTTCAAACTGAACCTGTCGAAATGTTATTCTACTCTTTAAAAATTCATTGCTTGAGTCCTTTGTTTTATTATCCATACCCAAATCCCCAACTTCCTACACATTTTCATCCTACTTTTCATCCTCAAATTGCTCAATTTGTTCTTCCTCTTCCTTATCCTCCTTTGATCCTTCTTCCCCCATCTCATAAGCTGAGTCCTCAAAATCCATATCCTCTGATCATCTTCCTCTTGGGCTTCAAATTCTTCATACCCTGGGTCCTCATCACACATAGTCATTTTTTGTTTACCTTTTTGTCCTTCAAGGTTGCTTTTGCAAGGCAGACCGACCTTCTCCCACCACTCCCTCCACTTCCTTTCCCTTGCAGAGACTCCTTCTCCTCCTCATTTTGAGTCCCTTCCTCAATAATATTGATGGCATCCCTAGGGTTTAAGTCTCTTTTGGGTTTCTTCACCTTGGGAAGTTCCAGCAGCAAAGGTGAATGTTTTCTTTTTTCTGGTATGGCTCTAATGAGCTCAATTTCAAATGTTGTTTTTTCCTCACTCTTTTGTGACACAGGAGTAGAGGGGTTGGACACATTAGCCACAGGGGACTAGATTTTAGCAATAATAAGCACCCTCCTAGCAGTGCAACAAAAGGCAAGTAGGGGTTAGGTTCCTCAGCCGGGATTTCAACAACTTAATAATCTCCATGTGATTTTTTGTCACCTTCATAATTGAAGAATAATAAATAAACTTCAGCCAAGATCATTTGATATGATCCCATACTTCCTATGTCTTCATTGCATGGAAAGCAAAAAACACCACTTGGTACTCATTTTTTCCACACATAACAAATCTTTTCATTTTTGCATATGGTACTCATTTTCAAATTTTTCATTTAGGATTGAGTCTCTTAAAGACTTTGGCATATTACCATTAGTCCACCAGGTCCATCTCCTACAGCTCAGTGCCACATTTGCAGCACATTTGATAGCCTTATTTCCCTCTCTATAAACATGTTGCACCCTGCAATTGGTAAAAGACTTCTTAATGACTTGTCATTTATTAATTATATTTTTTAATTCCCATGGTAGTGCAGCCTCTTCATTTAGGATGTCCACTATAAGCTAAGAGTCCCCTTCTATTATGAAATTTTGATAACCTAGCTCCTTAAGAGTATTGAAGCCCCCCAATGCTACCATAGGTTCAAATTTATTATTGGAGTAGACCCCCATATTCATTCCAAAGCTCACTATACACTCTCCTTTATGGTTCCATAATAGACCCCCTGCACCATCTTGTCTCGAGTTGCCTTTTGAGCACCCATCAAAGTTACACGTTACCCAATTCTTCTATGGAGGGCTCCACACAGTAGACATTCTAGTTAGCATCTTTGACAAATTGAGTTTAGTTAGATCCTTCCCGATTCCCTAGTTTTGCTTAATCCTCATTTCTTTGTAGTTAGGCCAAGATTTGGAGAATCCATAACTTCCAGCGTCGAGTTTTCCTTAATCTTAGTTTTTATGATCAAGCTTACCTCCTAGCTACTTCTCTCCACATCCTTTAATATTCTATTATTCCTTTCCTTCCATAAACCCTAGGTAACAAAAGGAGGAACTTGGTTCCAGAGATCAACAATAACATTATGTGAAAAAGGGCAATTTGACTAGATTTCTATAAATACTTTCATTGAGTTAAGAAACAGCCAATCTAAAGATAGCAACGACAGAAAGTAGGACCACATTTCACTTGCAAATTGGTAGTGAAAGAAAATGTGAATAATTGACTCATCTTCTTGTTTATAGAGTGAGCATCTATTAACCAATTGGAAACCCCTCCTAACCAGGTTATCAATAGTGAGAATTTTACCATGAGCCACAATCCACCAGAAATAATTAATTTTGGGAATCAAGTTCTTTAGCCATACCCTATCCCAAAAATGGTCTGAAACAACATTTTGTGCCTTCATCAACTCCTCATAAGCCTTTTTGACTGAGAAACAGCCTAAAGAGCTACCTTTCCAAATCCACTCATCTTCCCTTTCTCTATCAAACCACTTTACCTTCCCAATCAGATTATGCAGTCTTGTGAGGATAGGATCCCAATTCACCTATCTCTAGCCTCTCAAATTGTCCCTCAATAATAAATTAAACTCCTTCTATTTTGGTTCCTTCGACTCCTAGTTAATATAGTTAGAAACCTTTTTACCACGGATCTTATTTAGGCTTTGTTTAAGAGGATTAAGATCTTCTAAAGAGGAAAAAGTTGAAGTCTCTATCTAAGGGTCCTTCCAAAAGTCAGTATTATTCCCATTCCCAATTCTCTTTCTAACCCCCAGCTTCAACACATTCCTCAATTCATCAAGGTGATTTCATAATGTTGAACCACTAGGAAGATCAAAAACTGAGAGAAAACAACCAGGATTCTTGTTCCTCAAGTATTTAGGTTGGAAAATTTTTATCTTGTCTTTAGATCCTTCTAGAAGATTCCAACCAATTTTAGCCATTAGGGATTTGTTAAGCATAGATATTCTTCTTAATCCTACACCCCCTCTCCTTTTAGGAGTATACACTTTTTCCAAGAAAACCAGGGATAGTCTATTTTTTTCTTCAATTCCTAACCATAAGAATTTTCTCTAAATCTATTCTATCTTCTCCTCAATAGAGGTAGGTATTTTGAAAAGGGATAGATAGTACATATTAATATTCTAAAGGGAGGCATTAAGGAGTTGAATATTTCCAACCAAGCTAAGAAGCTTCCCCTTCCATCCCGCAAGTTTGTTTTGAGTCCTTTCAATCAGCTAATTCTAGTAGTTGTTTTCCTGCTTCTTAGAGATCAACGATAAACCCAGATAAGCATCGGGTAAATCAGCTTCTTAACATCCGAGGATTTTTATCACTCTATCCTTAATTTTTTGGTTAGTATTAAAGAATTAAAATTTTCTTTTTTCATAATTGATACACTGGCCAGAAACAATAGCATAGTCATTGAGAACCTATTTCCAGAGACCAACTTCCTCCACTGAGGCTTCCTCGAACATTAGAGTATCATCAACAAATTGTTTATGGGAATCTGGCATAAGAGATGAGGCAGCTTTAACACATTTGAGAGCTTTTGAGTCCACTAAATTTTGGATATTCCTATCAAGAGCTTCAACAACAATGATAAAGAGGTAGGGAGAGAGGGGGTCACCTTGCCTAAGCCCACGACCACAAGAGAAAAAACCTTGGGAGACTCCATTAACCATAGCAGAACACATGGGGGAGGTAACACAAGCGAAGATCATCTTTAGGAATCTTCCATGTATCCCAAACTTCCTAAGAACAGCAAAAAGGAAAGGCCAAGAAACTCTATCATAGGCCTTAGAAATGTCAATTTTGAAGACCATCCTAGGCTTCTTAGAGTGATCCATTGAGTGAATAATTTCATGGGTGGAAATAACAGCATTGAGAATATTTCTTCCCTAGAAAAAACCTTTCTAGTTTGAGGCAATCATTTTACCCAACACCAGTTTAAGTCTAAACACCAATATTTTAGAGAAAATTTTATAGACCATGTTGCAAAGACTAATAGGTCAATAATATTTCATGGCTAAGGAATCAAATTTTTTTAGGATAAGGGCTATAAAAGTAGCATCTAGCTAGTTCAGCAACCTACCCAACCTAAAGAAATCCCTAGCAACATTGAAAAGATCATTTTTAACTATATCCCAAAAGGTTTGGAAAAGAATAGGAGGGAACCCATTAGGGCCAGGAGCTTTAAAGGCTCTAAAGAAAAACACAACCTTTTTTACTTCATCCATAGAAACAACATTTGAATCTTCTTTAAATCGATATTAGAAATTACTTTAGGGATCACTTCAATAAAGGTAGCATTTACCTTATTACATTGTCAGGGGCCCTGTGGTGAGTAGAGAAGAAGTTAACAACTTCCCTCGCAATATATGTTTCATTGGTCACAATAGAACCATCCTCTTTCACAAGCGATTTGATTCTGTTTCTACTTCTATTTTTTAAGGTGGGTTGGTGGAAAAAATTTGTGTTCCTATCCCCTTCCTTTAGCCATTGAACCCTTGACTTTTTTTTCCAATAGATTTCCTCATTTTTGTTTATCTTATACCATTGGGATCTGAGGTCTCTTTCCTTAGCACATATCTCTTCATCCACCTAACTAGCCTCCATCATGTATCTTGAACCTCTTTTATACTTTTTCCCAGTGAATTATTTATCTCAAAGATATAATTGCCAAAAGTCGCCTTATTCCACCCTTTCACTCTTTGCTTTATTCTACTTAGCATTTCTTCCAGGCAATACATTGGCATACCAATTATAGGTTCCTCCCACAAATATTTAACTACAGTAGCAAAATGTGGGTGGAGACTCCATGTAGCTTCAAATCTAAAAGGGAAAGGTCCCCTATTATGGTCCGCATTTCTTTTGAGTACCAAGGCATTATGATCAGAACTAGACCTAGAAAGAGCTTCAAAAGAGAAAGGAATTGTGAGATATTCCAATTAGCAGAGATCAAAAACCTATCTAATTTGACTTGGATTAGATTGTTTCCATTCCTTATGTTTGACCAAATATACTTAGTTCCTTGGAGGGGGATATCAATAAGACCTGTCGAATTCAACAACTCAGCCAGCTCCATCATACTGTCAGAATAATCATCCCGCCCTCTTGACTTCTCTAAAGGAAGGAGAGGAGAATTAAAATCTCCTCCAAGAATCTAGTGGTCATATTTCCTTAATGAAATAGCATTGCTTAACTGTTCCCAAAGCAGAACTCTATCCCTACTCAAATTGGGAGCATAGATGTTTCTAAGATTTCATTTCTCCTAGGAAACAATGTCTTCAAGTGTAATCATTAGACTATTCTTACAAGCATAACACAGAGTGCTTTTTAGTTTAGAGGATTCCAAAGGGTAGCAATACCACTTGAAGCTCCTTCTGCCTCACTAACAAAATAATTCATCCTAGGCTAGATACTCATGATAGCTTTATCAAAAGTCTCCTTCATCTTCGTTTCTTGTAGGAGGAGAACATACACTTTATTGTCAAGAATACAAGATTTCACCAAAAATTGTTTATACAAGCTATTAAGGCCCCTTATATTCCAAAATATGTACTTCATTGGTAAAGTAGTAAACAATGCCACCTCCACCCCAAAGAAGTAGTTAAAGCTACTTCTTCTTGGACTTCGACCCTGCAATCAAGCCCAAGGTTCTTTGTTTTCCAGTTGCCACATCCCTCACAGTGTCTTTGATTCTGGAACCCTTTTGGGAAGGCCTTCCCACCTTATCCCCCCCCCACATCTAGTATCTTTTTCTTTTTGGATTTAGTAGTAGCTTGGGACCATCCCACATCATCCTCTTTATCCCTAAACCCTTAAGGGAAGCCTATAAGAGACAAAGAGTCACTCAAGTTTCTTGCTCCAATTTGGGATAAGGAGTGTATGTCCTCTAGAGACAAGTTAGTCTCGGCCAAAACATACTCACCTTCTTCAAGATCATCACCTGCGCCTTGAGTTTGAACCTTCACTCTAGGATCTAGTACATTATCCTCCATTAGGGGTTCCCCTAATGGTACATTCTCCATGTTTGCATTCCCCCCCATATCCACCTTTGTTGGGAAGCCCGGGGTTGGAAAGGTGGAAGTAGGGGCAGCCACATCAAATTTCAGGCATACTAAATCATTTACTTCAACAAAAGGATTAGAAACAGACTTAGTGGCCAAGTCATCCTTCAAAAGGGGGACAAAAACCTCTTGAATAGGAATCATAGAAGGCTGCACTCCAGAAGCCATTTCAATACCAGAGTGATCCTCCTTTAGAATTTTATATTTATCCTTTGAACCCTTGCTAGCCTTTTCCCACAAGAATCTATGAGATTACCAAACTTCTTGTACAACTAGAAAAAGAGGCAGGAATTTTCATATTCTATGGGTTGAGTCCAATTACCAAACTTAGACTTGAGAAGGATTGACGAAGGAAGGACTGTATTGACAACCACATTTACACAGATACAGGCATACACTAGTCTAGATCTCTCTTGAGTAATCTTATCTATAGCATTAATGTTTGCATATATGGAGGTGCAATGATCATGGAAAAGTTAAAGTAAAAATTTGTTAAAAAAAAAATTGAAAGAGTTAAAATATATTAATTTTTAAATTATTAAAAATAATTGGAAGGTACATTAAATCAAATTAAATGTGAATTCCTTTTGTTAAAAGATATAAAACTAATAGATAAAAAAAATTATAGATCACTTCCACATAAAGGATCAAATACATAGGACTGACCATTAGCATGAAAATTTTCTTATTTTTCATTATATGTTTTCAATTTTATAAATTAGTTTTAAAATTTGTATGGGATAATCCCCACTATCAAACTTGTGTGATATGGGGCTTCATAAGATTAAGTTGAGTGATTTTTTTTTCCTTTATTGATGTTGCGGTTATGAAAAGCTAAAGTTGTAAGTCCTCCACACAACATGAGAATTTGAAGCTATGCTAGTCATTTGTTGGTGGTTCACATTATTTGAAGATGAATTTACATTAATATCAATATGATGTTGTGAACACAATAGATTTGAATCTAGAGCTACTAATTGAATTACAGGCATAGGGTTCCCTTGAGGCATGGACAAAACTTTCACTACCATTGCCCTACTTAGTCTGCCTTTACAAAAATTATTACCCAAATAGGCGAACAATAATGCATAATATATAACTGTTGAGATAACGAATAAACCCCAAAAAGACTTTTGGCTCATTTTCCCAATGTCATTACCACCATGTCCTTGAGAAAAATCATTGTTTTCATCATTGCAGGAATCTGAATGAAACCAGAGTCTTCGAATTGGGTCTAGCTTTGTCTTATTTTGAGTAATATTCAAGACTACAGATGTCATTTCTAGAACCATTGGAGACCCTTTGGAAGATAACTATAGCATAGTGTATAGAGAATTAGAGTATATTTTAAACCAAAAGAAAAGAATTGCACAATCTCTTGGAATAAATACTTACAAATCCAAATTCTCACATGTAGAATGGCTGACTTACAATCTCAAACTCACCACAATGTTCAAACATGAGCATGTAAACATACAAAATCTCATCAACAATGCCAATTGTCCCATTCTTGAGAGAATCAACATAATTTGTTGACTTAGAAAAAGCTCTTAATACTCTCTTATCAACTTTTAGTTCATACATTAGGTAATTTTTAACAAAGGAGGCATCCATATGGCATATGGAGGTGTTGCTTGCTCTCAGAGACTATGTATCTCATATTGTTGGGGACAACTATTGAACAGTGACATAGGATGCAAGGCTAGTTGTACAACTTGAATTTAATATCAACACTACAAACAACTAGACCATCAAAATTATTTTACCAAGAGATGTCATAACCTTCTTGTTAATATTAAAATGAGCAAAGAAACAAAATCAAAAATAAAAAAATTTAGAACAAGACAAGAAACACAATTTTATAGTGGTTCGGCAATTTGCCTACATCCACTCTCAAAGTAGGGGAATCCCTTTTATTGATACTTGATTAATTACATATTCAACCAATAGTTGTATTTATAAAACAATCTCCACTCTAATCATTTAGAAAAATTAATCTGTGAGAGAAACTTGCCAATTTGGAATTCACCAAACCCAACAACCTCCCACTTGAAGACCAAATGGTTGCTCAGAGATATCCTCCACTGCAGGCATTTACATCAACACTAGACCCTAAGAAAATTTTAATTTTACCAAACTCTGTTCAAGCACACTCCAAATGAGTCTTTGCCAAATCAAATCAGAGTCAAAAACATCTTGAAATACTACACTTGCAAACTTAAGCTTAGTTTCCTGATCATGCGACCACTCCCACTCAAACCAATGCAAGCACCACTCCAAAACGGTAGTCTTATTCGCGCCATCCTTCACCACACGTTTATCCGTAGGGGTGCACCAAATTTTATCTGGACAAGAGGTATGTGCAAGATCATCATGGAAAAAATAGGCCTTTAAGTGGCAAAAAAATTCAGAAAAATCAGAGTTAGGAAACTTGGCGTAAAAAATTGAATAAGTTATCTATATTATTTCAAAAATATGTAAGAATAGAATTTGTAGCAAATTGAATGTAGTTTCTAAACTACTAGGTTTATTTGAAAAAGGAAAAATCTATTTGGTGAAAATTTGAAATTTTCAATGTAGTAGTAATTAAATTTCAAGGAAAACTAAGAAGTAGGTGTCTATCCCCGAACACCCTAACCACAATAAAATGATAATATTTTTTTTTATAATATTTTTATATAGTAGAGGACTCATGTCTAGATGTGATGCATATTTTTTGTAATTTTTTTCCAAGTAAATAATTAATTATTATTTTTTATTACAACTTTTTAAAAACATTAAAACTCGTATGTCTAATCACCTTAACCTAGTCAAAACTTCATGAAATTTAAAGTTTTCCTTTTTTAATCCTATATTATGTAAGCATAGAATGTGACACATGTTTGATTCAAAAATGTGATCTGTTTAGAAAGCTATAGATTTTTTCAATCGACCTATCAATCAGGACTTTAGTTGTAATTCAAATAGAAAATGAATAATAATTATTTATTAAATCAAAGTATAGCATAATTTATATTGGTGGAAGCTAAGAATTTCCTTTAAAAAAACCCTTTTCGTTTCATCAATTTTTGGGTTAGAAAAAAAAAATTACCACATACCCTACAAATACCCATCATATCCACCACTTTTTGGCCCATCATGATCTGCACATACCCACAAAGTGGCAAGTGCTCTGATCAAAGTAAGGAAGGATGCTTTTTCATATTTATCAACATGCTCATACACCTCCACCCTAGAAAACACATCCCACAAAAAATTTTCAATAGTCAAGAGGGAAACTTGACAAAAGTATCACTGAAATTTCTCAACCTGTAAATGTTGTCACTATCATCCCCATCAAACTCTATCTTTTTCTTCATTCTCTAAAAAACTGCTTCATCCAGGTCAAATGAAAACAGTGTTTTATCACGCCATTGGATTCTTGCAGGGCGGCGATGAGCTATTGTGGACTGGTCCAAACCCGTGCCCCATCCATCCAAGTCTTGGTGGACTCTGCACTTAGAACACAAGCATCCACAATCTCTAACGCTTCTAACGCTTGTTGCGATTTCTGAAGCCACCAATTCTTCTCTAAACAAACTATTACTTGTAACATTGTTTAGATCCTTTTTAATCCTCTGGTCTTCAAAAAGTGAAGTAATATTAGTTCTAGTATGTGGTTTTTTCCCTCTGTGTACATTCTCCTTGGAAAAAAGATCAACACAAAGAGCTGTCTAGAAAATGCAAGTAAGAGCATGCATTCAATCTGATTCTGCTCTTAAATTTCTCACCATAAGAAGCAATCTTCTAAAAAAAGAAACCTGCACATGAATGTCCAGCAGTTGCAGATTGGTAGCCACAGCCCGTACAATGCTCTCTCGCGCTGCAGAAAATTCTATCCAATCCCAAAGCGTAAGGATTGTTGTAATTTACCCAAATTCCCACTCTGGCCTCCCTTCAGGGATATCTACCAACGAAAGCAAATTGATTCCCACCGCAAAAACCAATGCCAGAAAAAATGGTACAAGGTGTGAAACCACATCCGAAACTCCAACCATTATCTTTGCATTATCAAACTCGGAAGGACCCGTAGGGCCTTCATCATTGCCCCTGCGGTTCCCAGAAAGCTTCTTCAGGTCCTTAATAACCCCAAATGCCACTGTCTTGGATACATAAACCAGAGGATATACCGTAACCTGCAGATCGCTTATTTCCTCACTGTCGCTGATGAAGAGCAAACTGCAGCAGGATCATAATCTGCCTCCTAGGAGTCGAATAATGGATTATTATAAACCATTCCTCCTTCTGGCTCGAATAATGGATTATTATAAACCATCCTCTCAATTTTTGACCTCGAGCTCTTCCACAAGGTCATCTTCATCTTCACTCACCTGGGGTTCATCTTCCCCCTCAGAGAGGTCCTCCTCTACATGAACAAGCTTGGGCATGGGATTTTCTTTTGGAGCCCATGATACTTCCCCATCATATGGGGATTCACTTTCCTCCAAAACAATCCACAGAGCACTTTCAGAACTTCCCTCGTCTAGTTCCTCAGCCCCTTCTTCCTCTCTTGATTTCTTTCTGCTTTTGGATCGCTTTTTTTTTCTACATTTATTGTTCTTCTTCAAATTGACATACTCCTCCTCATAGTAAAAAATATCAACAGTCTTTGCAAACAACACTTTCTTCTCTCGTGATGCCCAATCTTCTACCTGAGGTGCCCTATCTTCAAACTAGTACTCGTCATAGGGAGCCCCATCAACTCCTCTTCTATGATCACCAGATTCCAACATGCCTATGAAATCCTCCATAACAAATTTAGTCTCAGCATCTAATTCATCAAGAAACTTTATTCAAGCAGCCCCAAAATCAAATGATGGTGAATCTTCAGTAGGATGAGCAGCTTCATCATAAAATTCTCCAGAGCCATAGGACCAAGACATGAGAGCTCAAGCCCAATCATCCAAAGCCTCCATGTCCATTTTCTTGGAAATTCTTCAGGATTTCCAAAACATCTTTTTCACCAAAGCTCTGATACCAATTGTTAATATTAAAATAAGAAAAGAAACAAAATAGAAAAATAGAAAATTTCAAAACAAGACAAGAAACATAATTTTATAGTGGTTTGGTAATTTTCCTACATCCACTCTCAAAGCAGGGGAATCCCTTTATTGATACTCAATTAATTACATATTCAACCAGTAGTTGTATTTATAAAACAGTCTCCAGTCCAATAATTTAGAAAAATCAATCTGTGAGAGAAACTTGCCAATTTGGGCTTCATCAAACCCAACACTTCTCTCATGTGCACATTACATTTAAAACATTGCCAATTGGGGGATCAGTTGTCATCTTGATATATTCAAAGTTTGGACAAGAGAAAAGGTTTGATGCCATAAAGATCTAAAAAAGGTTCAATGGAATAAAAAATCTAATGAGGAGGTTACTCACCTTAAAAAAATACAATCGGTGAAAATGAAAACCTATATTCAAACATAAGATATTGTTATATAAAATATGCAATGTTCATTGTGTCAGTTCTATATCGTCAAAATTTTATGAGTAATATTAAAGCATCCAACCATTAACCAAATACTAGTCATGTCATTGAAATGTTTTAGGAAACAAAGGACTTTTTAAAAAATGATTCGTTGAAGAAGAATGGTTCGAGGAAGACAGTTGTGCATGTAGTTGCAACAATATAGAATTGCATGACACGAGGATTAAAATGGGTGTCAATGACATTTTTTTATAATTATAATTCTTTCAACTACACAACCACATTTTCCAACAAAACCATCTTTATTTCCACATCCACATATATAGAAATATATCTATAATTATAATTATTAAAAATTAACAATTTCTAACTCTAACTTTGCCATAATTCTTGTACCTTCTGAGGTGCAAACATTAATTGAGAAGTGGCGAAAAAAAAAGCCTCAAAAAATATCAATAAAAATAAAAAATGTTATACTTAATCGGCATAATCCGTCCTCATCAAGCTTAAGTTTTTTTAGTCAATGATATCTAAGAATAATAATTTTGAAAATTTGAAAAGTTAAAAATCATGCATTTTATTTTAGAAAAAAATCAAATATAATGTATAAGAGAAATAATCAGTTTTGATTGATTGAAATTAAAAACATTAATCACTAATTACAATTTGACCTTTGCTATAATTCCAAATCGAAGTAGAAATAAGTTTAGAATACTTAACAAATACCATATTTTTTAATGAAGATGCAAAAGAAATTGCAGAGAGAAGCCACATGTTTGTGTGTTGTATATCTTTGCAACTAAAAGGAATGTATGAAGATTACATTAATATGTGAGATTGCACTCTCTTATCTATTACATGAGAAGGCAAATAATCAATCATCTGCATTCGTCTTCTTCAAACATTTTCTTAAAACAGGATTTTTTAATGTTTTATCTTCTATTCTTCAAAATTTAGACTCGTGACTGTCCATCATTGCAAAACCTTTAGATTTAACAGGAATGTTCCATCATTCGGAATGAGTAGCCATGCATGCAGAATCCTTTAGATCCAAGCCCTTAACTCAATAATCATAGAATGTTCATATTGAATTTGGTCCCTTTATGTTTTGGGAATTTGTTAGCGAAGAGACTGACAACAAGTCAAATCTAATGGAAGTGGATTGAAAGCTGCCGAGACTGAACATTATTATGGAGTAGGAATGTAATTAGTTGGAAAGAAGATATTCATCTTTATAGTGCTCTTCTTTCATATTGCTGGAAAAAAGTTATGAAATTTTGAAAACCTAATGTCTTTAATATCAGGATTATTGTGAAGTCATTGCTAACCCTTAGACGTCTACGTAGTTTGTAAATGTAATGAGCTGCTGAGGATTGAAAAGCTGTGACATTATTGTCAACGTTGTAATTACAAACATGTCGCCTCTTTTGAAAGCGGGTTTAGGAAAATTCACCGTCAGTAATTTATCGATGGAAAATTCAAACTCCAGTAATAGAAAATTTATCAAAGAACAATTCACTGCGTAATTCACCACCATAAAAAATATTAATACGGTTAATTTTCCATCGAAGTAAATTGCTGGCTTTGAAAGCGCTTCATTTTTTAAAACTGCCGCCGTTCTTTTCTTCCAACGTCCTGACTGCTGCCTAGATTTAACGTTGATCTGACCGTCACCGTACACAATTTAAATGTAAATTTTGACCATCACCTATTCAAAATTTCTATCTTCTAATTTTCACGGCTGTTTGACTGGCCTTATTTTGACGTCCATTTGACCATCACAATAAAATTAACATCGTTCAGATTGACATTCATTTGACGGTCAACTCCAATCATATAGTTATACTGAAATTAGCGGCTATATAAATGTCAGAGACTGCTTTTGGTAATTAAATTTGACACCCACATGAACGTCATATCACAGAAAAAAATTACTCAAGTTGACTTTCATTAGACAACATTACCATCGAAATTTGACGTCGATTTGACAGCCACAGCTTGGATTCATTTAGATAAAATTGACAGTCGTTTGGCCTTTACGTATGCAATTGGTCATAAAAAGTGTCACGTTCATATGACCATCACAGTCCACCATATCATGGAAATAAATTTGAACTTCATTTGGCCGTCCTGTTCAGCAAGGTTAGTAAATGTTTATTTAGTTGTCACGTTCTGCAAGCTCGAGTAATCAATTTGACGTCCATTGGACCGTCTTAATTAATAGGTATAAGTTCAATTTGACATTGACAGTCACTATTCGTTATTCATGACACAATTGACGTTCATTAACCGTCACATGGTCGAATTATCTTGTTGCTAAATTTGAGGTCCACTTTGACTGTCATCTTTTTTATGCTTCACCTGAAATTTGACGTTTCTTTGACCGTCGCCAAGCAAATTTGACACTTGAATCTGAAACATGCCAAAAGCTTCAAAGGTCCAGAGAGTAATGAAAATAAATCAATAAAAGAAATGACATTCATTATACTGCTGACTAGATCGGTGCCGGAGCACGAGGAAGGAGCGGAGGCTTATTTTTACGGACCAAAATGCCAATTGTTTTCTTTCTTAAAACAATGGAAAATGCCTCCCGAATAAAATCCGTGAAGTTTATGAAAGACTAACATATAGATTGAACATTTGGAACGAAAAATCCACGATTTCCCAGTAGTAAAATATTACAATCCCTGCTGTTATTTCTGTTGAGTGCTGGCATAGAAATGGATTTTGGCCTGAAAGAGTTGAGGATATTAATAGGCATCTCTGCCTTTTCTTTATTTCATTTTATGGGATTTAGTGGGTATGTTGAAGGCATATTGGGCTACTGGCAAAGCCTTCGCTTTAAGTGGGCTTACAGTGCAATTTCTTTCATACCTCGATACTTAAAATGTGGATATTTTTGGGAAATGTAAAAAGAATGATTTGGAAATGCTAATCGAGAGACAAATGTCAATTGTCATTGCTCGCCTTACATTGTTGTGTTCATGGCATATGTGATGCCGGGGGTGGTTTTGGTAAACTTTAAAGGGCCAGAAATTCATTTATGATAAATCTCATTCTTATATTTATTGGTCAAATAATCAATAACAATTTTACTCTCAAGTTATTATTGAGAAATGATACTTGTTAACATGTTTAGACTTCAGCTTCATATTAAGAGTGATTTTGATAATAACAATGATAGATGTCAAATGTACTTGCTATAAAATATGGGATAGTTGTAAAGGGGATTATCATATTGTCAATTTTCAATGTCATAAATTTACACCCTTACATCCATCATTAATGATACCTTCAATGTATGTTGCAATGATAGAGATGTACTTGACCCAATCTACAATAATAAGAGAGAGATTTCCAACCTCTCTATCCCAAAGATGAATTGGTCTATGGAAGAAATAGAATTCCTTGGAGGAAATACCAAATAAGCCAAGAATTCATTGATAGGAATTTAACTTGGTTGAACACTAAGATAAAGGATCTCAACTTAGGCAAGAGGGAGACACAAAAAGGTGATAAATTTTCCCAAGTCCCTTATAACATTAGGAAGGAACAACAATTGAAGAGTAGCCAATTACATAAGTAGCATCCTTTCCAACTATGAATATCCCTAATATTGAGCATGGACTAGAGGATGAAGAGGAAGGAGAACAAATTCAAAGCAAGAAGAAAATAAAGTTCACTTTAAAAGTTAGAGATTAGCCTGAGAAGATTATATGGGAAATATCTTCTAAGATTCTCATCTCTTCACAAATTCATTGGCTTCCTCATCCACCCTATGTGAATCCCACTCAAGAACATGCCACCCCTATTCCTTCAAATAGGTATGCTTCCCCTTAGAAGTTCGTAACTCCCCATAGTTCACCTCAAAATTCCAGTATGCTCTTGAGAATCATATGTTTTACAACCAAACTCCACTCCTTTCTCCTAAACAAACCCGTTCTCCCTCTATGTATATTCATGTATAAAATGTTCAACATTCTAGATATTTTCACAATCAAGAGAAATCATCCAAATAAATGAACTTCCTCCATCTAGATGAGTTTCCAAGCCTCTTGATAATGTCTTCTTTGTCATCTCATCACTTCTTGAGAAACTTCCTTAACATGATAAATTCAAAACTATTTCTTCTATCTTCATCAGTGCACATGGACCAAGAATTATAAAATTTGCTTCTTTATCGATGGACAACGATTAAAGACACTTGTAAACCTCTATTTTTTAGAATTTCTAGGTTAATTTGGGTAGATAGAAAATATACAATCACCTATTACCACTATTGTTTGAATAATGGATAAATATTATAAAACTAAGAATTGGAGGAGTTCAAGTTGAACAATTTCTAGTGAGAATATCTCTACTATTGATGAGATGAAATGTATCACCAAAGCCACCAACAATTGATGGATTACCTACTAAATCAAGAGTCAAATATTATTGATTGAGTAATAAACTTATATAATAGGTTCAATGAAGACTTTGATTTAGTGAAGAGGTTGATAAAAAAATTCAAAGTAGATCTCTGAACTCGACAACACAACCTCCCACAGATCAAAGAAATTTTGAAAGTTGATTTTTAAATTCTTGTAGCTAAAGGCATTTTTTGATAGATTAGGCCATGCTTTACTAATTGAATGGTTAGAAGCTACAAATATTTGAATTTATTTTTTAAAACGAGTGAAAATACCTAAAGAACCACCTATTCTATTACATTATTGAATGTCTCATATAAAATATTGGCCAAAGCTTTGGCTAATAGGTTGATAAATATTCTCCCAGAATTCATAAGCATCACTCAAATTGGTTTTATAAAAGGAAAATATATTTTGGAAAACTTGATAACCAGTTGGGAGACCATGAATTGGGCCAATCTCTTTGACCAAAAGGTTGCTATGTTTCTTTTAGATTTTGAAAAAGCTTATGATAGAGTGGAGTGGGAATTTTTTCTCTTAATATTGAAAGATTTTCGCTTTCCAAATAGATTTTTCCACTGGGTCAGAACTCTTTTGAAGGATGCTAATGCTCAAATTGAAATCAATGGCTCTTTGACTAAAGAATTCTCATTGGAGAGATCAATCAAGTAGGGGTGTCCTCTTGCCCCTGTCCTATTTGTAATTATTGTTGATGCAATCTTATACCTATTAAGAGAAAGCTCAACCTCCCCTAAGGTTAGAGGTATCTCCCTCCCAAACAAGGATGCATTGTTAAATTTACAGTTTGCAAATGATATTGCTATTTTCCTAGAATTAGAAGAGAAGGACATATAATCCTTAATGATAAATTTGAATTTCTTTTTCCAAGCCTCAAGGGCTAAGCTCTCCAAAACTAAGTCAATTTTGTTAGGATGGCAAGATATCCCTCCAAAGTAGATGAACAACTTTGAGTTCCAATGGTGAGGTCCCTCTAAACAAGTGAGGTACATTGGGATCCCATTTTCTATAAATCCATGCCTAAAAGACATGTGGCATTGGATAAAGGAGAAGATAGAGAATAAGTTGGTGAAATGGGACAAACACTATCTCTCATTAGCAGGAGGAATGCAAGTGTGTCAGAAAATCCTAGCATCATATAATCCCTAATATTCCTCTATATGTCTTTGCAGTGGCTACCAAATAAATGAAATCCAAAAAATAATCAAGAGTTTCCTTTGGTCAGATGATAAGGGAAAAAGAAACAACGCTCAGTAAAATGGGAATGGTTTTGTGTAGACAAAGCTAGTGGAGGGTTGGGACTAAAGGATCTAAAATTACATGGAATGGCTCTTGTAGCTAAGTGGATCATTAACTCTTTACAAGGAGGTGAACCTTGGAAGGTTCTGATAAGAAACAATATTCAAATGGTGGTCCCAAAATAGGCCAAGTCCTATAAATCACTCTCTTTCAGTGACCTTGTAGCCAATAATTTTCCAATGGTTCTTGCAGGATCTATGGTCTTTAAGAGTCTATGGAAATCTTGGAAAGTTGTCAATACAAATATGTGCAATAAAGATATAATTGATGTGGTGTGGAAAAATTTAACCCTTTACATTTTCTCACTTTTTTAGGCCCTCCTAATTAAAATGGACTTAATAATGCCTTAATTTAGTGTTGTTAAATGTACCTCTTTACATTTACACACTTATTTGGGCCCTCTTCATTAATTGAGCTTTATTATACCTTAATTATCCCTTTAGTTCATTTATAAGCCTAATTAATTACATTTTTTGAAGGGGAAACCTGACAATAATTAATGCCTAAACATAACGGTAAATGCAAGAAGATGAGTCCATGAAACGTGGAAGTTTTATCCTTAGCGAAAAACCCGAAATCGGCTTCAACAAAATAGGATCCCATTTTTTAATAAACGGGATCACGTTTAGGTTCGGGGTCCCGAGCCTAAAATCTAAACAAGATCCCATTTAGTAATGGTGTCCCGAGCTAGCCTTCGGGAAACGGGATCCCGATTTGCAAAAAATCAAGATCCCATTTTGTAAAAAATGAGATCTTGTTTTGTAGTGGTATTTATTTTAAAAAACAATGAAACTCATCAATTTCACCTACGCATGGGATCTCGATTGAAGCTCTACAAACATCAACCTCCAGGAAATCGCCTAGCCCCTCTTTTTACATTTTTCAACTTTTTTTGAATTTTTTAATACAAATTTAGGTTTTAGTTTGTATTTTTTCAATTTCTATTGATTTTTTTTCATTTTTATTTACATGTAATAAAAGAAATGGTGATTTGTAGAAATCAAAAAAAACATGAAATGAACCCTCAAATATTGAAAAGAAACAAAAAAATCAACCTTTAAACTGTGTCAAAAAGAAAAAAAATTCCAGTCTTGGAAAACCAAAAAATCACCTTTGAAACTTTAAATTCGAATCAAAATAAAAGTAATTCTTCTGTATCGAAATCTGTAAATTGAAATCAAAATAAAAATTATATCTGGGAAAATCCTTTAAATTGAAATGTCAACAAAAAATTGTGATGAAAACCTTAATTGCTTTTTGAAACCCTAAATTGAAATCAAACAAAAAAGAATTGTATTTGAAAACCCTAAATTGAAATCAAACAAATAAAATTGCATTTGAAAACCCTAATTGTTTGAATATTTGAAAATGGAAAAAATTCATTTTCTTCGCTTTATGTTTTAAATCCGATGGTTTTTACATTTCAAAATTGAAATTTTTCATTTGCATTGTCAATATGTTTTAAATCTCTATGCTTGGATATTTCAATTTATGGAATTTATATTTCATTTTCATATTAACAAACACTAGTCAAATTTTTCCAAGTCACTCGGCTCTAGCTCTGTAACTTTGCCACCCTAGCCGTTTTTGAATCTTTTTGTTCTTGCTCTAATTTGACTACCCCATGGGTCGGTTGGGCGGGGAACCTAAGAAGGTTCCCCATTCCAAGGATGTTGTCTCTTTGTCTAGCATTGTGTCTGCATTGGCAGCTACCAGTGTTGTTGTTTCCCATTTGAATTTTCATCCTCATACCTTCTTCCTTTCTTTTGGGGGAAGGACTAGGGATATTTCTGGAAAGTCACCTCTATCCCCTTCTCTTGGGTTAGACTCTTTCTTCTCTAAAGAAGAACTGACTGCTTATGTGGAAAAACTAGTGGGTGTTAGCTTTCCAACTATGGGTAAAAAGTTTTTGAAGTCTGCTTCCTGCTTTGTGACTGGAAAGGAAGTCAATGTCCCTGAAGCTTTGATGTTGAAGGCTATGGACGGCCTTAAGCTGGGGTTAGTTGGTAAGTTTTTGGCCTATCATCCGAATATTGAACAGGTATGCCTATGGGAAACCTCAGCATGAAATCCTAAAGGTAGTGTCTCTATTAATGTTATGCCTAGAGGTATCTTCCTTTTCTCCTTTATGGTTTATGAAGATATGCTAAAGGTGTTAACGGGTGGTCCCTGGGCCTTTGATGTTAGCTTTAAGAACTTCCTTTCCCTATGTAAGTGGAAACTGATTTTTGATCCTTCTACTAACTTGGGGGCTACGGCTAATTCTTTTGGTAGCCTCTTAGTGATTGACAAGATCACGCAAGAAAATTCTAGACTACTTTATGCTCGTATTTGTGTTAATGTTGTTGTTAACACGGTTCTTCCAACCTCTATTCTTCTTAAGTCAAAATTTGGTAACTGGTCCCAACCCCTTGAATATGAAAATTCTCGTCAATTTTTCCAACTTTGCAAGAAATTTGGTCACCTTATTAATTTATGTGATAAAAGGCCAGGTAAGGGACCCAATGTTTCCTTGCAATATCTTTTTGAGTAGGTGTCTAAGACCTCTGAGGTTGTCTTTTATACTTGCCCTCCTGAAGTTTCTTATGTTCTAGTGGTAGTTGTCCCCCCTAAGGTGGTTGCTCCTTCAAGTGGCTTGGTTGTTGTCCCCACTGAGCCTCTTGTTTTTTCTAGTGCTTTGGATAGTTTGAACTTCATGAATGTTTCCCCTATCGAAAGCTTTCCTACCCCAAGTTTCCTCAAAGATGTGAATCCTATTATGAAGGAGGAAAGGCCTATAGTTAATCTGGTTGAAAAAAAGGGAGTTCTCCATAAGCAAGCCAATATTCTGACTCCTAAGTAAGATGTTCTTGATGCT